>OX103971.1:45379835-45979835 GCA_944470395.2 Schistosoma turkestanicum
TTCGACTGTGTCACCTTCAAGCGCTGTCGATAACGTACAGATTCTAAAAAGAAGTTTCAAATCACTGTATTATTTTCCGGATAAATTTTATTAACGGAGCTATGAGTTTTTTTGACATTGTTATATGTGAGGTTTTTAAAAATATTTTCGTAGATGTTGAAAGTATTTTTTGCGTTACAAGTTGAAATCATTTAGAAGAATCACTGAGAACTTTGAAGCATGGTACAGATGCTTTATTTTCTTGAATTGAAATACTTTGTATACATTGTATATTTATGATTTTCACATAAAATTGATCTGTTATATTAAATATACTACTGACATAAATGTTATAATACAAAATTTCAACTTCATTCACATTGAAAAGTGTCTTTCAAATTAATCTGACCGTAATCTAATGAAAAAAAAATGTGATGGAATATTTTGATGACTAGTAATATTTTTTTTTACTGATATCCATGAATAACAAAGTTTACATACATACATAAATATACTTAAGTTTGATTAAATGATATAAGTCAAGAATTTCATTTTAAGAACTCATTAACTAACAAACAGAAAGGAATGGAAATTTCGTAATCTTTACACAATCATTTTGAGCTGAATTGGATGATTTGATTTGTGTTTATTGAGGCTGTAATTTCTGCGCATCATATTCATTTTCTCATGACTAGCATTATCTTTCTTTACGCAACTGTTGTTACATCATCAGATCAGTTGTAAATAATATGCGGTTTAAAATCCCCCAAAAAATGAAGTTATTTCTTCATAAAACACTTTTTTGTTTCAAAGAAAAAAAAGGACCATACATCTTAGTTTAGTTTCTATCTTCTAGACTAGTAAATCATCAACTATTTCTTTCAGTCTTTTAATTGAATCAAAGAGAAATATATGAATATATATAAAATCCCTGCCCCTTGTGAAATAAATATTAGCATGTACGCATATGTATATATATGCATTTGCACAAAAACACGAAATACACAGGAAATGATTTTGAACATTGAACAGAAATTATCCTATGTAGTGTAGTAAATAAAAACTTTCAAAATTTATTAAACAATTCGAGGTTTTTTCTTTTCACTGAAAAAATTAAAACGGATATGGTAGATAGTTAGGTGGTTGTTAGTAGATAGATAAACTGGCTATATATATGGGTGATAATTAATCAATAGAAGAACATAACAGTATTTGTTCTGTTTCGTGCCAATGAAACGAATAATACACAGTAGATTGAGTAAGTTTATTTTGTATGTCTATATCAATATATGTCAGTGCTACTCTGAGATTTTATTTATGAATAGAAAATTGTCTAAAACATTACTACTGTACGAACGAAGAAGATATTTTTCAATAAATTCACATCAAGTTCTATGATTATGTCTTCAAATTAATGATCCCCCCAGAAAAAAAAAACAAAATTGGGCAGGTTTAGAATGAAATACATCGCTTCAATTGATAGCATGTGAAGTTCGGATTGTGTTGTGAAATAAAAAAATAAAGTAAGATATCTAGGTAAACCGGATGAGTTCGCTATGTATCATCATTATTTAATTGACCGGAAAAAGGAAATACAATTACGGCATCATAGATTTGTGATTTAATTATTTCATTAAAATAGACATCTTTTTAATTCTTTTCAAAATAGAAAAGTTTGTAACAGAATAAAATATCAAAAGTTACGTCAGAAAAAAAAATTTTTTTCCAGCACGGGGGGTGGGAATGAATACAGTCATGGGACAAATTTGCCTTGGACTAAATAAAATGAATTGTTATTTTGTATGTATTCAGACAAAAAATAATGAACTCAATTCTGTGAATATCTTTTATTTGAGAACTCAATAAGTTGATGTACATGCAGGCATGCATGCATGAATGTATACACATAGACAGAAATGAACAATTGTGTAAACTTTGTATAAGTTCTATTACTCAAAAATATATATACACTGACCTAGAATGACAAGCAAAGGTTTAAACGGAAAAATGGACGACATTCGGTTAATGTTTTCAAATCTACCTCCTGTAAAAAAAAAACAATGTCCCATTCAAAATCATACATAGCCTAAGGTTAAATGAAATGAAAATGTTAACAAGAATTAGAACAAGAAATAAGCCGAAAAAAACAGTGTCCTTTTTTAATTGATTACTACTTATGTCAGATTAAAAAATAAATAAATAGATTGCAGTGAAATCATATTAACTATAGACATTTGACTTCAGAGTTGATCAATTCTCATTTATTTGATATGGTTATAAACGTTTTTTTTCACTAAAGATTAGAATCTCTCAAAGTTTTTCTTGATTATCTATAAATTAAATTAATATTCTAAGTGAATGTCATTTATAATCAACAAACATTTAAAAAAAATTACAATTTCTATTAAGAAGTAATTGAATATTATAATTATTTTGCAATGATTAGATTGTATGTGTTTTTTTATTAAGAAATAAACTATTCAGGATTTGATTAGATAAATTCGCAATACATAGTACATTATTGGTTTATAAGAAAAACTTATATTTCCGACAGATAAGTTTTTACACATTTGAAATCATCAATCAATCATTGTTAGACCACCAGTAGAAACCTCGAAGCACTGAAAGACGGCCGTTTCGTCCTGGTATCGGACTCATCAGAAGCGCGCATCCACGACTCCGGCATCTTGCAGGATTCGAACCCAGGACCATCACCCATTCGTCTTTGGAAGTTACTGCCCATACACGACTGGGTTGAACTCCTCAACTAGAACTCCGAGAATTTCCTCACGAAGCTAGTCACTAGTGAGCACTGCTACGATATTTTGGGGCAGAGTTTTGGAGATTTGTGTTTTTACACATTTGAAATCATCAATCAATCATTGTTAGACCACGCGCACAATACCGGAGGCCCCGGGTTTGAATCCTGCAAGGTGCAGTAGTCGGGGATGCGCGCTGCTGATGAATCCCATACCAGGACGAAACTGCCGTCTTTCAGTGCTTCTAGGTTTCTACTGGTGGTCTAACAATGATTGATTGATGATTTTAAATGTGTATAAACAGAAACATCCAAAACTCTGCCCTAACATAAGTTTTTAAAAGATGGATTGATGTATCTTACTTTAGTTTCAAATAAAACCATCGACTATTCGATAGCTATTTCACGTTGACAATGAACATTAACGATTACACCATGAACAATGCTCGATTTTAATCAGCCTATAATATGAAAAGGTCGATTTTGACTATCTCATTCATAGACTTAGTTGAATATCACTAGTCACAACTGAAACTGATCTTCACTTGACCGCTAAAATAGAATCGGTGATATGCGTGAGAACAGATTAGCTTTTTTGAAATGACTAAATTATTCGCTTACGGAGTAACAGTTAATATTTCTAGGTTTATTTTTTTAGTGAATATCTTATCTAAAAGCCTTTTTCTGGTCATAAAAAAAATTGGGAAGTTTCAGATTTCAGTTTTTGATATAATTTTAGGAAAAAGATTGTATTACATATCCTTTTTGATTTCTGTATATTAGTTAACTATTCTTTAATTAACTTCAAATTCATTTGTATCGGTTGGTTGAATCTTCCTAATGATTTTTCGGACTGTAATTGATCAATCTCTTCAGCATATATGATGCATCTTGTGCTGATTGCCCGGATATTGTCTTCTTAAACTCTGAGCATTCTTAGCAGATTGGATTATTTCAGTAGAATACTGCCAATTAAAGTACTACTGAAAATCATCTAGTCATATTTGAAAATGAATGCGTTCTGCTTTGAAACACTTTGAAACACGCATTTGATGCTATTTAAATCACATGACTGATCGGTACTCGCGTTTAGAATCTCCATGGAAGTTATATTATTGAATCAACAATATGGAAGAAGTATATGATTAAAGTGATTGATTACTACGTAGTAATTATTATTATTATTATTATTATTATTATTATTATATTTATCTAATCTGTAATATTTATTAAATTGCAATGATGAAATTACACTCTGACTGCTGATCGACTCGTATAAAAACCTTAGTTTTACATGAAGTTGACTGCTACCTAGGTCTCTGGCTATTAAATTAGATAAAGTAGGTTTAAATATCAGAGTAATGACAGTCCCTTCAAGATTACAGTTACGATTTAGTGACTAATGCCAAATGTATTCACACTGCTAACACTACATTTAAATATTTAGAAACTATATTTTGTCTTCAACCTATTATTCATAAAGCGTATTTTGTTATCATTATTATTGTCTTCTTTTATCAACTTTTATTATTAGGAATCAATTTTAAATCAGATACAAAACAATACATTGAATTAGATGATACAAATGTGAAATATGCATCAACAACATTATTTCCAACGACAGGAACAACGCCTACCGTAGAATTTACACCATTATCATCGACAACAATAACATCATCATCCTCATCATCATCATCATTATTGTCATCACCAACATTTTCTCAATGTGTTGGTTGTGGTTTAATAATTTACGATCCATTTATGTTAAATGTTCAACCAAATTTAAAATGGCATATACGTTGTTTAAATTGTTCAAAATGTCTACGTTCATTGATGAATGATTCAACTTGTTTTGTACGTGATTGTAAAGCATATTGTAGAGAAGATTATTTTAAGTAAGTGTATATGGTAAAATAATTTTTTTGGAAATATTTTTATTATCCCGAAACTCTTTTAATTATCATGAATTTAAGTTTAATCAGTAGAATTATTCATAACTGTGGAATATGAGAGATGATTATTTTATTTGTCATTCATAGCTAGTCGGCAATCTTAAATTTACAACTTCGGTTAAATAATCTTCATACTCTATACGAATTAGATAGATTACGATGATCAGTCGTATCTATGAGGTAAATTTTGCTTCATTTCGAACTAGTCATATGGAAATACCTACAGTTCAGTGTTGATTTTTACACTCAAACTCAAATTCATTATCATACGCTTCAAATACCCAGTGTGTTATACATATTCACTGAGCTACTGAATTCAGATAGCCACTAATTTATTCAACAGTTACGATAATTATTTCCTTATTAGTTTGAACAAATGCATAAATACCAAAAAAAGAGATTGATTAAAATTCATTCTGAAAAAAGAAACCAACTGTAGTATAATTCAAACCTATTCAACAAATGATATAAACCATTCTATTTACTATAATTATTAATATATATATATATATATATATATATATATATATATATATATATATATTGCTTGTATAACAATCCTATATTGGATTGTCTTAGTTTCAATCTATCTATCTATCTATCATAACCTGATCCTAGAAACTAGTAAGACTTTGATTTGGCCATGAGATAAAATGACCATAGTATTATGGTTTTAAGAAATACCGATTTCATGGAATCGATGTCACCAAGTCCCATTGATATATATTGACACATGTAAACACAATCTATATGGGATACACGCAATGATGTTTAGATATTTTTAAACTATCAACTAATAATCTCTAATGACATGATATAATGAATTGATCAATGTTCAATGAATGGTTTATATCATTTAAAAGAATGAAAAATGGAAATATCGACAGAGATGTCACAGAAGTATTCTGATATCATCATCAGCAGCATCACAAAACAATAATTCAATGATAATGACATATTTCTAGTAGATTTAATTAATATTATGCATTTTAATAATAGATTTTGTATGATTTTAATTCGTTTAGAACAAATTCAGCGGTTCATTTAAATATCATGTTAATTTTTCGAAATGTTAAAATTTAGTTGCTAACTTGATATTTATATGGAAAACAAAACAAAACAAAATGAAACAGGTTTATTGAAATGCGAAATTCAATTCTTACATAATATCAATTAGATAATACATGTAGATAAGCACCATTTATTTACTTTTACAATATAGACTATTTATAAATTAAACTAAAAGTTTTTCTTGGATCATGCAATTATGTAGATTTTTATACATAGGAAATTACAACTACTAGTCATCATTTCTATTCAGGGAATATTTCTTTACCCCCAAGAATACATACAACTCAAGATATATATACACACCGATCTAGATATATGCATACATGGAAACAATCAAACAGTTTGTAATTGCAATCCCAATAACTAGTCTATTGTATAATGTCTAGTTTTTTTTACCAATGAAGAGACAATCAACAAGAGAGAAAGAGAGATTTCTTGTCAAGTTTTATGTTTCTTGTCATTTGTAACATATTATTAAGTAGCGTGAGAATATTTCTGTTCACATGGCATTCTTAAATTTTCATGTGTGTGTCTTTTCATGTCATATTAGACAGACTTATAAAATCAATCATATTATTTAATATTTTTACTGATTAATAGATTAAAACTAACGGTAGAAGGATTAATGTTATCTTATTACTAAGAGACTGGTGACAATTTTACATATATTGACTAATGAACTGTCATACTTTTATAGAAGTAAATCATATGATTAGTTAAAAGAAAAAATAATGAAATAGTCTTGTGAAGATCAAATCCACAAAGAGGTAGGTATATGCTTCATTCGAGTAGAGCTTCTATCAATAGTTTACATGTATAAGGTCTTATAGACAGTGTAGTGTTATTCATTGACAAAGATTGAGTTTAGTTTGTTCTAGGACTTAGAATGTACAAGTTTGTTAAGAGACTGGTAATACAGCTGCCTAAATGAGGTTTAAAATCATGATGATTATTTAAAGCTGAATGTTCTGAACATTCAACCATCTCAAGATCATTATACATGATTATCCGTGACTTGTTATTTTAGTCATGAAGTCGATGATGACTTATGGTAAACGCTAAGATGTTGTGGTCTTTTAATAGATACATTTTTAGTTTCGTTTAGAAACTTTATTTATAAGATGAGTTTTACTGCAGATAATATTTTGTAACTTGAAGTTTAGTAGTCGGTAATAACCACGTTTTTTCCAACTAATAGATCTTTTTCTTTCTCAACATGTTGATGATGAATTTATAATGAAATATTACACCTCGTTGAGATTTTAAACTCTTCTGTTATTTGCATATATTTTCACATTTGAAATCATCAATCAATCATTGTTAGACCACCATCAGAAACCTGGAAGCACTGGACGACCGTTTCGTCCTGGTATGGGACTCGTCAGCGGTGAGCATCCACGACTCCTGCACCTCACAGGGTTCGAACCTTAATTATTGTGCGCGAACGCCTAACCATCGAACCACTGAGCCGGTATCCGACGGTGTTAATGTCTAACTCTGATTGATTTACGGATTTTGCGCGACCTCACCCGAGAATTTCCTAACGAAGCTAGTGACTAGTGAGCAATGTTACGATATTTTGAGTTAGAGTTTCCGAGATTTGTGTTTATACACATTTGAAATCATCAACCAATCATTGTTAGACCACCATTAGAAACCTGGAAGCACCGTTGGATGCCGGCCCAGTGGTCCGATGGTTAGTCATTCGCGCACAAAACCGAGGGTCCCGGGTTCGAATCCTGCAAGTTGTAGGATTCGTGGATGCGCACTGCTGATTAGTTCCATACCAGGACGAAACGGTCGTCCAGTGCTTCCAGGTTTCTAATGGTGTTCTAACAATGATTGATTGATGATTTCAAATGTGTAAAAACACATATCTCCAAAACTCTAACTGAAAATATAGTTTCAAAAAATATCATGATGATAGATTATGACCTGAACAGTTAACTAAGTGTGAAATGATAATAGCAAGCGATTCACCAAGACAAAAGCTGGCATACCTGTTTGCAAAGATATGTATATGTATGTATGTAACAATAATAATAATAGACAGTTATGTTATTTTATGATTAATAATAATAATATATATTATTTTTAAAGAAAATCATTGTAATCAGGATAATAAAGTTTTTAATTAAAAAAGAAATGTTTCAGAGTAAATGTCAACAAATCATTCAATTATTTATCAAGTATTATTATTATTATTATATTTATTAAGACAAAATTAATTTTGCATTCTTATTCAATACGAAATAAATATATAAACAAAAAGATAGATGTATTCTAAAATGAAATAAAATGTAGTTGGTATTATTTCCATAGCATCATTTTCAAGTGGAGACTTAAATGTCATCTGTATTTTTGTTTGAAATAAGTGATATCCAATTGCCAATGCATCCATTCAGTTGTTCAGTACACTGACTTAATTACAAGGTTATCAAAACAACAATAATAATAATAATAAAAATAATAATAATAATAAACACCACGACCACTACCCTTTAAATATGTCAAACAGTTTTGAATGATAATCAGTCACATGAAATGACTTTCTTTTATGTTAATCAAGTGCCCACGTGTCATGATGATGCTTCTTTCTCTCTATAAAAGAAGTGTAATAAAATAAAAACAAAACTTTTTATTTACTTAAAGAAAATTTCTATCACAAATAAATTGAAACTAATCTACAACTGAATTGTAACGAGAACAAAAAAAACTTGAACAAGAGATGAAGCACATGAAAACAAGAGAATAGAAGAAGAATAAGAAGATGATGATGACGACGACGAGAATAAAGACATGATGACTTTATTAATTGATTAATGAATAAACATTTGTAAGAAAAAAAACAAATTAATGTTAAATGATGAATAAAGTTGATGAGTACGATGATGAATGATGGGCGAAAAAAGAAAAATAGAGATATGCAAAGATCAATAGCAGAAAATTCACTTTTGTTTGTATGTCAGAGAGAATAAGACACAGAGAGAGACACAGAGTAAGGCTTGGTCCTTGTCTCACTTAGTTTTATTTTCTTCTACACTTACACAAATTTATGGATATTTATTGGGAATGAAAATTAATTTGTTTATCTAAATAATGATGAATAGATAGATAGATTTCAAGTTTTGCATATGTACAAAGTAATACTGTACTGTATTATTTTTTAGTAAACAATATTATTAAACAATAGAAATGAGACTATATACTTTCTTTTCATAAAATAATTCACATTCAATGATATATATATATACATGCACACGATCAGATAACCATAAAAGCGACACTATAATCCGCATAATTTATACACGTGTAAATTCTCTGACCATATTAAAAGTTGACTTTAGACAAAAGATCATTGATGAGAAGTGATAGTCAGCAATGTGAGATGCTGCATGTGTACTTAATTTATGCTTAATTAAAATAAGAATTTATAATGTCAGTAATTGTATGTAGAATTGTTCTAAGGGTATAACAATATGAATATATTTTAGGGTAAATCTTAAAGAACACTTTCTATAATCACTAAAATTGTAAGAAAAAATTAGTGAAATTTCCCTGGTCTATTTGCTCGGCTGAAAATATTTCTTGTTATTCAAGAATGGTAGTTTTATCGTTCATTTCTAAATCACAGAATGTTTCGTGAATTTGCAAATTATCCACCAAGCTATAACTAACATCTGCTTTATCTGTAGAGACCAATTCATGATCTAAAATCTAGTTAATCACTAAAATTAAATACAAAAAAAATGAGTTGATTCTATAGTTCATAGTTCACGGTGTTAAAACGATTTATGCCAGGTTGAGTGAGTATGCTGTGGAAGTCCATGTAAGTTCATAGGATGTCATACTAACAATGAGTTTTTTTCCCTCGGTTCAAAGTATTTCATATATATATATATATATTTGAGGGTTACTCATTAAGAATTATCCATGTGCGTTATCTGCTTTTTCTTTAGTAATTATTTAATAAATAGAACTCTTTAGTCTGACAAAATTTCTATACAAAAATGACTTAGTTAAACAAACATTATTTTATAAATGAAAAAAGAAAAGTCATTTGTAAAGAACAAAAATTACTCCATATGTTATCATAATCTATCCAAGAAGTGATTCGATTGTAATTACATATAACAAACTACTATTTAAGACAGATACAATAATCCTCGCACAATCTGCCTTCATTCATTCCAATTAATCATTTGAATGATAAAATACTCACAAATAGTTTAAGCTTAATAAATCATTAAATTTCTTAACAAATCGACATTTTGTTAAAATGTTAACTAGATTTCAAACAATTGATGTATTTCCCATCATACTCATGAACAATGAATGAGTGTTAATTAACTAGATTACGCGTATAATCATCTGTATTTTCTTGTCAATTAATAATCATGTTTGTAACTAGAATTTTATAACCGGTCAGTAGTATTAATGACCATATTGTCTGAATTTCATTAATAATGTTCAATCGGATTAATTAACTTTAGTAAAAAATTTTATTTCTCTTTTTTTGGATTTCTAAAATTAAGGAAATTGGAAATCTATGAACAATTTACATGTTTATTTAAAAATCTATTTAAATAAATTAATGGTTCTAACTGTATAAAAAGTAATAAGGAACAATATCCGGATATAAATGAGAATTTTTACACATGTGAAATCATAAGTCAGTCATTGTTAGAACACCATTAGAAACCTGGAAGCACTGAAAGGCCGCAGTTTCGTCCTGGTATAGGACTCACCAGCAGTGCGCATTCACGACTCTTGCACCTCGCAGGAATCGAACCCGGGACCTTCGGTATTGTGCGCGAACACCTAACCATCGGACCACTGGGCCGGCATTCAACGATGTTAATATCTAACTCTGATTGATCAAGGGATTTTGCGCCACCTCCCCAATTTGTCTTTGGTTGTTACTGCCTACACCAAATAGGGCTGAACTCCATTGGTCACGTCTGGGTCCGATGGTTAGGCGTTCGCGCACAGTATCGGGGGTACCAGGTTCGAATCCTGTGAGGTGCAGGAGTCGTGGATGCACACTGCTGATGAGCCCCATACCAGGACGAAACGGTCGTCTAGTGCTTCCAGGTTTGTAATGGTGTTCTAACAATGATTGATTGATGATTTCAAATGTGCAAAAACACAAATCTGCAAAGCCCTATATGAAAATAAATGAGAGTAAAATCATTTATGCATATATATATATATATATATGTAACAAAATTATCTACCTTTTTTTTATCAATAAAATTAAAAGATTGAAATTCAACTACTGAAACGTTTTCCTTAGTATCAGTCAGTCAGTCAGTTGCAACGTAGAACTTCGTACGTATGTACATAAGTTCAAGTTGCCACACCGCATTAGCACAGAGACGCAAATGTCAAAACGAATCCCATAATGATAAAGATAGTAGAGGTATTAATCATAATGAAGAAGACTAGGGTTTGAAGATATTATTCAAGAAGTATAATTTAGTGAGAGAAGGTTAGAAAGACAAAGGTAGAGGTGCTGACGAATCTAGAAGATTAGGATTTGAGAGAGCTCAACGAATGGATGCACCTGTGCCATCGCAAACGATTCTGAGGCATGTCCTTCAAGGTCTCTAACCATCGGTTACTATCGTCTCGCGGACCCCATCCAAGTAGCCTACATCTACCAACATGACTCAGTCCACTTGTTAGTGACTTCATGGATTTCTGCCATGTTTTGGTTTGACCGCCCCTAACTTTCTTCCAGTCTACTCCTACACCATAAAACATAGCTCGTCGAGGAAATCAGTGGTTAGGCATATGTAACACATGTCCTAACCACCTCAACTGATGAAGTTTCACCACTTCATCTATGGATCTGCCATCTTTACCTAGTACTCGTTTCCTGACGACAGCAATGCTTACTTGGTTGTCGGATTAACTGGTAAAATCTTAATTTAGATTTACTATGTAGTACAACTAACATCCACTACAAGAAACTAAACATCAACATTTTAAGACTATCTAACTAACCTATTGATTTGATTGCCTTTAATTTATTTACAAAAATTTATTAAAAACTTACTCAAAGATGAATAGTATCATCGTTATTCACACCTTACTATTAAAAGAAATAAGACAGTTAACACATTTGTCTTGAATGAAAAAAAAGGCGGGAAAAAAATAATAAATTATCCCTTCTCTCCTTTCTTCAAAAAAAAAAAACAACAACACAATATCAATTAAAACAAAAGCATTTTATTTAATGTTCACTTATTTTTTATTTGTACATTTCGAATTTAATTAATTAAAAATTAAATGATGATAGCAAGCATACAGTTTTCATGTTGAATTTTTATATACTGTACAAGATATATTCGAAATAAAAAAAGACATCAACAAGGTAGGATAGTTAAGGTGTATAAGTTAAAAGAAAAAATTTAAAAGGATGACTTTGTTCATTGTAGGAATAAAAAAAATATCAACTATTTCTTGCTATATGTCTATTCATTTTTATCAGTTTGTATTCTTTCTCTCAAGTGATAATTAATGGGATTGTTTTACTTAAGAAAAAAACAAACACACATGCACACACAAAACAACACCGGAACGATAATTAATCTCACTAAATGATGTCATTACCACCCAGTGGTGATAGCATAGTGTCGGTAATTCACCATACCAAGAGAACACACAAACTTTCTTCTACTTTTCTTATACATATTCAAAAAATATAACATGGAAGTTTAAATAACATTAAAAAAAATTCGCAAAAAGTTTATCAACATAAAAGAAAAATAAATGAGTGAATTGAAATAAGCAACAATTATCATCCAGTAAACAAAACGTCTACTAATCTGTGTTTAGACAAACACATGGGCATACACGAATTGCATAACCATGCTGAAAATGATTATTTATAAGACTGATTAAAAACAAGAAATAGTTAGTAATAGTTAGGTATACAATACAATTTAGTCTAGTATAGATTTTGTTGATCAGCACAACTGTTTAAATTGACATCTTTATTTTTGCCTTTTCTGATATCAGCATAATTTTGGAGAGAGAAGATACATTCATCGTAACATTGAAAATAAACATGTGAAAAAAAGATCATTTCTTTCGACAACCTAGATTTTTAATAGCAATTCAAAATTTGTATTAGATATTTTTGCTGGTATATTACGGGAAAATTTGTTTCTGAAATTTCAAATTATTTTCCACAAACATAATCTTGACAAACAAAATACGAAACTATCCATGTTAGTAGTTGTGTAACTGATAGACAAAGGATAGATTTTAAGAAGTTTAAATTTCAGTTATACTAAGTGATGCAGAATAATGATGCAACCGAAAAATATGTCTGAATTAAAATTGACTGAGAGGTGGTTAAATACCTAAACCGTTATTTGCAAGTTAAATTTGATCTCGAAAACACACCTACGGAATGTTTTTATTTCCCTGTATGTAGAGACAATGATAAGCACTAACAACTGAGTGATATGATCAGTTAACTTTTTTTCAGTAAAGCCTCCATAATTTCATAGGAAAGCATATATCACTAGAATATATGTCAACCGAAGATTCTTGTTGTATTCAAATTTTTAAAAAAATAAATATTTTCGAGCCCAAACTAAGAATTTTCTTCATGACTCGACATGACAAACAGAAATAATACTATAATATAACTTAGGTTAACTGAAGACCGAATTAACACTTAGTCATTCTTGTTCAGTCAAAACTAAATTATACATGTCATTGTTGATTTTCAAACTTAATTCTGTCATATTTCTGATGTATCTGTATTTTGAAATGTTGTCAGCATATTTTTGAAGGTCAAATGATTCCATGCTACACGGAAAGAAAATCAATAGTTCTATTCGTTTTTTTTAATATTTTTCATGAAAGTACTTACAGTCATACTGTAACTATTTTCGAGGTGCTTCATAATGTATTAAGAAATCGTAGAGGAAATTATATTGAATTTTTTCTACTTTCTGAAGTCATTTATTTTAGAAAGATAAATCAGGATTAACAGTGGAGACTACGAAGCACGTTTAGTCTGATTAAAAATTCATCAGCTGAATATGCCTGCGTTCCAACCAGGCTCACTTCTGAACTTGAATCCAGAACCTTTGGATTTAAACATCCAGAAGATTATTCATTGAGCTTCTGAGTTAAGAAAGCCACTAACTTACTCATAAGCTATAATGTTTATATTGTGATTGATAAGATGTAAATCAATCTGTTTATTAGACTGTTAATCACTTGCATGCATTGATTCATTTCACTTGATGTTAAAACTTGAAGACTTCTGTAACTGTAGTGTACTCACAAATTCAACGAGGATACTGGTTGATGGTTGAATTTTATTACTCTATAAAAAGAGCAATTCAGTGTTACTGACTGAAGGTTAAAATCTAGAATTTAGAATTAATATAGTTTTGTGTTTGTGACTTTGACTTGTCTCAGTTGGGATAAAATTGAAGCCAATAAGTACAATGAAGTACAATCCATCACCTTATCAGGGAATAAGTCAGGAACCTTTAGGTTTCACAATGAATGAATAGTTGGCTTTTAATGTCGTACCATTAATATTTCAAAAACTTATTTATAAAGGAAATAAAATCTCATCATATAATTAATAAGTTTTCATTGAGTTTTACTTAATTTAATAAAATAAATATTTAATATTAAAATATTGTACAAATAAAAGATGCTTATGATAGTTTACTTTCTTCATTAATACAAATTTGAAGTCAAAAATTATACTATTAGTTACTATTTCATTATAAATATCACTTAGAGCTCATAATAACTATAATAATAATAATAATAATAATAATAATAATAAGCAGAACTAATCATTGATTACTTTTGTTTGAAAGATTCATATGATTTATTTTATTTTAAAAATATGGAACGTTTGTTTATGTACATGGGATAACCTATTGTATTTTCTATTATTATTATTGTTGTTGTTTGATGTGCCCGCATCCGGACAAATGAACGAGAATAAATTATGATTACATAATGTAGATTTGATAAGTCCTGTTGTAGAACGCTATCTCACACGTATACTTATTAATATACATATATATATATATATATATATATATATATATATATATATATATATATATATGAGAAACTAATTGATAGAGGCGAAATTAATAATAATAATAATAATCGTTCAAAAAATTTAGTTAAAAGGTAGAAACGAAAGACACATAGAGACCAAGGGAGAGTGAGTGAGGAGGGATAAGATAGAAATGAAGTAAATTACCCTGTTCTTTTTCAGCTTCAATGATTCAATTAGTCAAATAAATAGAGAAGAGTTTGTTCTCAGCTTTAACGTTTTGAGAGTTTTTTTTTTGGATAATGTTTTCTCTGTTATTTGCCCCATTTCACTTTACTTATTGTTCTGTTTTACCCTTATTGTTTACGTCATATTTAAGAAAATATGAAGAGCAATGAAACAAGTAGACTGATTGACATTTTAACAATTATGTATATATATATATATATATATATATATATATATATATATATATATATTAATGAATTGAAACTGATAGACAGACGTTAGTTTTTTTGTGCAGACAAATATCATAACAAAAGCGAAATCGAGAATGCCTACCCTTTTCTTCATTTCAATTATGTCAAGTAACCTAACTTAGCAATAGCTATTTTCTTTTATGGAACTCGATCGATGAGCATATAATTAGATTTAAAAAGTCTTGATTGAAAAATAAGTCATTGCATGACAGAAATTGAATGCTCAATATGAAATGCTTGAACGTGAAGAATTATCGATTGATTTTGTGATTGGACTGGCTACTAATCAACCTGTGTAACTGTAAAATGATTGAAAAAATACACTGTTCATTGTTCTCTTGGTTTAGAATGTGAAAACATTGACAATAATCATTCAGTTAATTCTTTTTACATAAATAAACTCTATTAAATGAATTATTATTTTAAAAACACCAATAAATTGACTTAAATGAGGAATAGATGGAATAAGACGTAGTGAAATATAGGACGCATATTTCATTAGAGTAGGAACTTATCTAATGGATGTAATTGTATTCTGGAGTTGATGTTTATTCAGCAACTGGAACTTGTTTGCTACAAATATTATCACATCCAACGGTGTTAATGTCTCATGTCTAAACCGTCAGATACCGGTCCAGTCGTTCGATGGTTAGGCGTTCGCGCACAATAACGAAGGTCCCGGGTTCGAATCCTGTGGGGTGCAAGAGTCGTTGATGCTCACTGCTGATGAGTCCCATACCAGGACGAAATGGCCGTTCAGTGCTTCCAGGTTTCTAATGGTGGTCTAACAGTGATTGATGGGTTGATGATTTCAAATGTGTAAAAACACAAATCTCCAAAGCTCTAACTGAAAATTTTAATTTGAAGTTTCTTATCTTACCTGCTAAAGCATTAGCGTATAAATTCATTGGAAACCATGTTAACATCCTACACTACTTCATATATCATCAATTAAATCTAGAAATGTGAAGACATTGTTTTTTTTGTTTCTAATAAGAATATTACCGTTGAAAATGTTTGATCCTGTATTATTAGGTGGTATTTTCTTATTACTTACAAATATCGTATATATATAGTAGTCATTGAAAAACTTACACAAACTGATAGAATAATAGTACTGATTACGTCATAGAGTTTCTTGTATACTATGTTTGTACATTCTTTGCATTCATTTTGACTGACGCTGATTTTTTGTTTTTGATTTATGGCCAAAGGAAGAAGACAAAATTGATGTTAGATGAAACATTTTAGTTATTTTTCAAAAAATAACACTGATCTCTTTTATCCCTCCCTTTGTAACATGAAGTAAACTTACAGATTACTGAGAAAAAAAATTTTACTACTACTACTACTACTACTGTTATTAATATGATTATACTTAATCTCTATTTTTATTTGTTTTGAAAACAATCTATTTTAGTACTTTCCTATATCGTTGTGCTGGATGTTATCGATCAATTGATAAAATGGATTTGGTATTTCGTATACGATCACGTACATTTCATTTAGATTGTTTTCGTTGTGTTATTTGTGAGAAATTACTACAGCCTGGTGAAGAAATTGCCTATAGAAATGAACAAGTTTATTGTTTAATACATTCACATCTTATAGAGAAATTTCCAAAAATTACTCATCCTTCGCATAATCATGAAAATGACAATAATAATAATAATAACAATAATAATAATACGCTTCATATTGACAATAATACTGATATGGAAACATTACAGTTCATATCAGGTAATCATTTAATTAACAATGCGAACAACGGTAACAATACTAACAACGATGGCAATCCTGTTCGAGTCAATAATATTGATCTTCATGATACAAATCAACCAATGATTGAACAAGTAGAAATTAATATTATTCCAGGCACAAATCTTGTCACCAATACTACATGTTATAAAACTAATAGTAACATAAATATGAATCCATCTAAATTTACAAATCATTGTCATGAATCATTGATTACAGATGATATGAGAAGTTTAAAATCTGATATAAAAGGTCTATTGCCAAATTTATTATCACATCAAACAGATGATATACAACAATTGATGACAATGAAATCAATTTATTGTAATAATAATAATACTACTAATACTACTAATAATAATAATATTGTGACCAGTATGGACTTGACACCTGATATGGAAGATGGTGTTATCTATGAGAATTTATGTAATTCCACATCGACAACCATATCAATGCCAACAGTACATACTAATGTTACTTTTACCAATATGCATAATCATATTAGCAATAATAGTAATAATGGTAATAATTATATGAACAAACTGATTAATAATCAAAATTCCATATGTAATTCTAGTTTTAACAATCCATTAAATGAAAATACATGTCCTAACTCACCAGACAGTTCATTCGGTGCAATTATTCAAGATATAGGTAAGTGAAAGAAAAATTAAAAACGAAACTTAAAAAGTAATGCAATTATTTTACAGAAAATAATTTCATACATTTATATTAAAGATATATTAGTTAGAGAACCAGTGAGAATTAAGATACACTCAACAGTATTGACATCCTAGCACAGAATTCTTAAACGATAAAAATCTTCTAGTTTATCACGAGTCATAGTTAGAACTTCCAGTCTATTGTATTAGCATCTAACTACAGTTAGTCTATAACATAAAAATGATAATAATAATCAATAATCTCTACAACTCTCTTATGGTAGGAAATCACTGATTTATTTTGTGATCTACCATAATTTTTCTAAAATATAATTCTGTGATAGTTTTTGACTAACTAACTAACTAATTTAGAATAAGCAATGTCAAAGAGTGGTTTAATTGACTAAAGATTTTAACTCCTGTATATTGTTAATTTTAGTGCATTTGTTGAAGAATGAACAGAAGTATAGTAATGTCAAAGATGTCAGATGAAAGTGGACAGTCTTCATTCTAAGCTAGACTAAGGACACTTCAACTGTAACTTGATTGCGTTTAATAGATTTTCTGTTTTGATTGAGGATTTAACACCTAAGTTAGATTTCTAGTAAACATTTCTAAAGTATTTTGAAACCATGAATCGATCATTGTTAGACCGGCGTTAGAAAACTGGGAGCACTGGACGGCCGTTTCGTCCTGGTATGGGACTCCTCAGCAGTGCGCATCCAAGACTCCTGTACCCCGCAGGATTCCAACCCGGGGCCTTCGGTATTGTGCGCGAACGCCTAACCATTGGACCACTGAGCCGGTATCTAACGGTGTTAATTTCTAGCTTGATCAATTCACGGAGATGCGCAACCTAATACATAGTGTTCGGTAGTTACTGTCTACATCCAAACAGGTTGAACTTCACTAATCACAATTTCCCAGTAGACCTCGAAGAAGATTCCTCACGAAGCTAATCACTAGTGAGCACAGGTAATTTACATTACGGGGTTGTGAAGATTGTTGAATTACACATTTTGAAACTATGAATCGATCAATGTTAGACTACCATTAGAAACCTGGAAGCAACAACTGCCGATGAGTCGCATACTAAGACGAAACGGCCGTCCAATGCTTCCAGGTTTCTAATAAGGGTCTAACATTGATCGATTTTATGGTTTCAAAATGTGTAACTTAACAATCTTCACAACCTCGTAATCTCTGAAATAATTGGAACTTTATTTGAATTAACTATATACAATGTATATATTTTCTTTTAATTTACTCAAACTTCTTAAGATTATGTAGATTATTTAATTTTACGACTAATATTCAATTGAAATAGCTTTTTTTCAGTTAATCATCTTTCAATATATTGTTTTAATAAGTAAAATGATTTCTATGAAAATTTCATTAGCGGAAAAATTAAATGCATATTCAAACACCTAAAACACAAGATACAATAGAAACTAATAATAATAATAATAATAATAGCAATAAATCAGCAATAAAAGAAATGGAATTCCTTAAACGAAAATTCCTTTGTCTTATTTCATGATGACTTCATCTTAACAGCTCTCTCTGTCTCTCTCTATGCTCCCACATACAAATCCATTGTATCTGGTGTAAAGTGAGATAATGATAGGGGAAAAAAACAGAATTACCGAGACACTAAATATATATGTGTATATCGCCTGTTTTCTATTGTCAAACTATGCATTAGGTCAGCTCTTTTTTTAAACTACTGTTTACCATACATTAAGTATAGTTATTACGATATTTTTTGTTTGAAAAAAAAGACGAAAATAATATTAGGTCACCTAAGACATTGAGTGAAATTAGTATATTTTATATTTAGTAACAGTATTATTATTATTATTAATGTTATTAATATTACTATTATTATTAATACCGTAAGTGTTTAGTTGTCAGTCAACTAACTAACTAGTCAGACTCTACTAATAAGATAATGTGTATACATTAAAATGTCTTTGTATAGTGTCTGTGTTTCGTTTCAAGACAATGATAATTTTGTTATATAATATCAACTGTTGTATCATTAAAATCTTTGCTAATTTAATGTAGTTAACAATTATTCACCAGCAAAAATACCGTTGATTGCATTTTTGTGTGTGTCATACATGTGTTGTTGTTTTATTTTTTTTAATACAACAGTAGGAAAACATTAATAGGCAAATGCTTATGGAATGATAGTTACTAAGTAAACAATTAGCTAACTGATCTATTTAATGCATACACAAGGCGCATATAGTGAGTGTATATAATAAATAATACTCAGTAATTATTGGAATGAAATGCACAAAAGGAAACAAAACAAAGAAATGTCATACTGCATTATTTAAAATTTATTTTTTACAGAGATGATTGTTGAAATGTATGATTATTATTACCCTTGTTTTATATTTTTTTTAAAAGAGGAAGCATTATGTCGTCAACACAGAGTTTTACAATTTACAGTAATAGTCTTGAAAGGTTGAATAATGCTTTTATGGTTGTGTTATTTTCTTCACAGAATTGACTAATAATGACATAATCAGACACATTAGAAGAGTGAATATGGTAAGAGGTCAACTGGTAATTTGTATAAAATTGCTTAAGTATGAATCATTCAACATCTGATCAAGTCTATATAAATAGGAAATCTGCATCAGTTTACTATCTACAATAGTGAGAACTGTATTAAATCTGACAATTTTTACTGTGAATAATCATATTTATAAAGATTCGAGTATAAATGGTAAAACGGCTTGTTTTATCTAGTAAACGACTTTCCAATGCAAACAAATTGTGAAAAAAACTAATGAAAATTTGAAAACAGCTCTATTCGTTAAAACGAAAAGATTATAACTCGATAGAATTTCAATAGGTAGAGGTCATCATTACAAAATGTTCAATTTCATAACAGTTGATTATGGTGGAGTTTCATTCTTTAAGCTGGATGTTTTGACTGTTTAATAATGACTGAGTTTCCCCGGGAAGGCAGGTTTCCGCTCGAGAACAACTCTACTTTCTCAATCTAGATCATAATCATCCATCTGAGCTATACATTTTCTTCACTATCTCGATAACATCTGATCTCGTAAATTATTTGATTGCATATTCATAAATTAAAAGTAATTTACTAGATTGAGACATTTATTATCCAAATAAAAATACATGTATAGTATTCGACTTGTTTTGCAATCACTTATTTTTGTTAATTGAATCTATTCATCAAGTCATTTCATTATTCGAGTAAATTTAATTACTGTATGAACCTCATTTTCGGAAAATCATTCCTAACTACCGTCATAGTTGTTATGGATAAGCGACAATAATGTGAACAGCTACACAGTATGATAAAATGTAAGTAGTTTTTAAAAGATAAAAAAGAAAACAACACCGAAATCAAGAAACTACTGTAAATTTCTTTTCATATTATCTGGAAAAAGAATTTGCTCTTTCTTCGTGTTATTTCACTTTTTCTTTCTATAATTCAATGAAAAAATTGCTTTAATTATTAAAAAAAATGTTAAGGAAATAATGTACAATGAATTCTGTTGAAGATAAATTTCTGATCTTAATCTGATATTAGTCATGGAATCATTAAACATTGAAGAGAATTTAGATTCATATTATAATTTAAAAACGGAATCGATCTTAAAGTCAGGAGATAAGTAGAATGTCATCTAACCATTGAGTTTGTCATTGTTTCTGAGATCAATTAATCTGTGATACATGTAGTAAGCTGTTGCTTCACTTTTGGTTCCGATGAATGCATAGATTACAATATTTTAGTAGATAAATATGAACAAAATAATGACTTCAAATATGACAGCCATCAAAAATTAGGAGTCCCTGGATAGGGTCATGAATACACATACTAGGATGAAGAGGCTTTCAAGTTCTTCTGGGCTTTTAACTTAGTCTTTTAACAAAGATCTGTTGATAGTCTACAACAGGAGAATTTGTTAACCATGTAATGACTGCCGACAATTTTACGTCATCATTAAAAGTAATTGTAGAATAAAATGCGAAATATTTAGTGATAGAGGCTATTCTTTTCTCATTATTATTACTAACTTAAATTACTTACTTACTTACTTACTTTCACCTGTTACCCCCATGGAGCATAGGCCGCCCACCAGTTTTCTCCAACCAACTCTGTCCTGGGCTTCCCTTTGCGGTTTTCGTTCATTCTTCTCATGTTTTTCTCTATTTCTCGGCGTAATGTGTTCCTTGGCCTTCCTCTTTTCCTTTTGCCCTGAGGGTTCCAAGAGAAGGCTTGTCTTGTGACGCAGTTGGTTGCTTTTCGCAGTGTGTGTCCTATCCACTTCCACCACTTCTTCCTGATTTCCAACTCGACTGGAATCTGGTTTGTTCTCTCCCACAGTAGTTTGAACTTAAATTACTATTCAAATTAAAATTTACAGTATTTAAATGGTTTTTTGTTAGAACTTAAAGAGTGATTTCAAAGTAATAATAATCATAATATCAGTAACTGAATAAACGCTATGCCTGACTGAGATCGACACTACTTCTATAGCCTTACGGTTTCTTTTTAGTTATCAAGGTCACAGTTATTTATTACTTAATTAAAACTAAGCATCCGACATAAGTATGTTAGTTTACTAGTTATTTACTCAAGAGTTGAAGCCTATTTTCCAACTGTGAGGTGTTTAACTAAGTTATAATCCGTAATTATCAAGTGAATTTATCCGTCTACTGAACATACACTACTGATAACCTCTATACTAAACAAGCAGGAATACATCTTGATAATACTACTTAAAAACTTGTAAATGGGTTGGAAAATCGATGAATTGGTATGATTAGTGATCAGTTTAACTTATGAGTTGTAAAGTAACGATTGATATTTGTAAATTCAATTCACTCAAAATCTAGTACAATGATCATATAATGCCATCAATGATGGATATTTTTCACTCTCGTCACGAATTGACCCTCCAAACTGTTATATGTTCCTATTAGTATTTCCAGAAACTTTAAGGTTAGTCGAATTAAATAATAAAGCATACGACCATCGTCAATGACTGAACGTCATTAAAACTCCATTTTCGTCATTAAGACTTAAAAATTTGTATTGCTTATTATTTAATGGGTATATAGTAATAATACTTTTAAACAGAGGATCATTTCTTCGAATAAAATAAAATATCGATTTGGAAAAAAACTAAAACTTGGTTTAGTGATATTTCCAAATATATATATATATATATATATATATATATATCATTCCTCTCCTGTTGAATATTTATATATAAATATTGTATCTGTATTGATTGTGACAACTATCTAAATTTTAAAATGTACACCAGTGTACATTAATTTCGTTAATTTAGAGAAATAATATATTTCATGTAAGATTAGAAGTCTCATATTCCTACTTTTTTCTTAATATTTAATAAATAAATGTACACTAGTTGTTATTAGTTACAAAAGAAACTTTAAAAAATATCTGAATCAGTATTCTTCCGTGTTTTCATTATAATCTTCAATTGAATTGTCATTTCTTAACAATTAATTTGAAATTGTATAAGATTATTATTATTATTATTATTATTATTATTATCGACATTGTAATTGAGTAAGTGATACGTGTACTTGTAAGCATGTTAAAAGAATCAGTTGATCAATTGATATCTCTTCATGTTGTTCTGCTTTATTGAATTTGTAATCCGAAAAGTATACAATACTACAATTGTAGTGAAGGAGAACACAGGTGAGGGCAACCGGATTGTATTTATCTCAAATTACAGAGTTAATTGGTAAAATAGAAAAACCATATTATAAATCGTTAATTTGCAAAATATCAATCCATCATATCGAACTGGACTGTTCCTGTTGCAAACATCATTCCATTGTCTGACACTTCACTGTGCATGCGTTTCATACAAATCCCATTGTGTTCCCACTGTTCCTTTCTTGATCGTCCCCCATCTTCTGCTGCCAGACATTACGTTTTTACTCGCGTCATATACTACTTATGAGTAGCGCGCACCACACTATGATTGTTGACAATTGAACACGAAAAAACTAACCTGAAATAAAATTGTTTTCAAATGAATAACACATCTAAAAAAGAAAAAAAGCTGTTTTTATAATTCTGCGTTTTGTTTTGCTGATTTTTTATTTGACAAACAAATGTTTGTAGATAAACAATTAGAAAAAAATAAGTTGTATTGGTACGGTTAAAAAAAGAGTGAAATGAAATGAAATGCAGTAAGATCCTCGTAAATTTTCAATATAAAAACTGTAGTTAATTAAAAATTATAACTAATTCTCTGTCTCCTACATGTTTTTTTTTTTAATTTATTTATTTATAGTAGAAAAAAATAGGGAAAAAGATGAAAAAATGTATAAATATATCTATGTATGCATATTTCATGTATGCAAATATACATGTGTATACATACTACATACTATTCGTATGACAACATGAACTTTGATAGGAAAAAAAAATACATAGGCTTTAGCCAGTTGAACAGCTGACGTATTCATAAGATATATATGTCTGTGTAATAGATATATGTATATATATCATTCTATTATATATAAGCATAAAATCGTGGTGGTCTAAATGTTGCAAATTTTTGTACTGATTTGATCCTCAGTTGCCAACTTGTTACTAACTAACATCTTATGTGTGTGGTCGTCATTTGGCAAGTAGGTAGATGGATGATGATTCGTATAGAAAAGGGGCAAAAAAAAGAAAGAATTATTCCTGTCTGTGTTATGGCATTGTTTGTTTCAATTCGACTGGCGTTTGTCTTTACTACTATCGTTCTTTCCCTCCTACAAAGCATCTGTATGTGTACATACATGTAGATTCTTGTTTTTTTCTGTGTGGTCGGTATGGTTGATTATGAATTAGAAGAGTGAAATAGAACGATTTGACAATGTAAGCGGTAGCTACGAACATATAACGAGTAGATTTAAGTTATCCATTGTAAAATATGATAATTTCTTTGTAGTAATATAGAATTACACCTTGAAATAATATTGTTAAACTGACTATGCATTTCACTGTGATCAGTAGAATTGAAATATGTGATTTCATGAATAGAATATACATGAAAACTGACTGTATCACACTATGTTTCACACAAGGATAATATAATAAGTAATAGCAATAACAACACTATTAACATCAATAATTCGGCGAAAATAAATTATATGATGTTTTAAAAATAAAACTCTTCAATATTTCAGACATCATAAGTTAAATTTTTCAAAGTATTATCGCACTACTACTATTACTAATAATAATAGCGTTTGTAATAGTACCGAATGCACTATATTACCGTCTCGAATTTGTTGAAATGACGACATTATCTAGTAAAGAAGAAGGTCAATATTCTCATAACAAATTTTATATTTTAATCAATCTATACTTAGTACTTTTTTCAAAGTATTTTGAGTGATTGCTTGTAAGACAGAGCAAGTTCCAGATATTTGTTACTCTCCATATAATTGTATACTTACTTTTTATTCACATCTGTTACCCCAGTTGAGCATAAGCCACCGACCAGCACTCTCCAACCTACTCTGATCTTGGCCTTTCCTTTTCAGTTTCACCCGATGGCTGTTCATTCTTTTCATGTCTGTTTCTGATTATCTTGGTCTGCCTCTTTTTCTTTGGTCTTGAGGACTACGCTTAAGGGCTTGACTTGTGATACAGTTGGGTGATTTCCTCACTGTGTCTTATCCACTACTAGTGCCTTTTCTTAATTTCGTCCTCAGATAGAATCTGGCTTGTTCTCTCTCACAGTGGGTTTTTGTTGATGCTTTCCGGTCAACGGATCCACAATATCTTGTACAGACAACTGTTAATAAACACGTGTCTTATAGATAGTGGGTTTCCGCCTCATACAGTACAATTGTCTTGAAATTTGTAATCAAGATTCTGATTTTCGTATTGGTTGATAGATGTATTGAGTTGGAGATGTTCTTCGATGGTAAAAATGCTGCCGTAGCTTTGCTAATCCGTGTCTCCGTATCTGCATCGGATCCCTCCTGTTTATCAATAATCATGACCTGGTATGTAATGGTTTTTACATCTTCCAGAGCTTTTTCGTCAAGTGTGATTTGGTTAATACATGTTGTTGTTGTATCAGAGGATCTTGCTTTTCGCCTGATGTATGTTGTGACATACTGCTGTAGAGGCTGCTGCTACATTGGTCGTCTTCTCCTGTATTCTCTGTTGCATGTGGGATCGTTTACTTAATTTAACTTCGTTTTCAAAGATAAAATATGCTAACAATCGAAAGAACGAGTAAATGAACAGAGAATAAATTAGAGTATTTTATTCTGTTATACATTTTTAATAGTTGCAATCATCATCTAATTAATAATGCTACTACTATTACTATGACTACAACTATTATTACTGTTAATACTATTATTATTATTATTATTATTATTAGTAGTATTACGATAAATAGTAATTAAATATAATGCGAAATCATAGATGAATCCTGCCGTTATTCCATCAATGATTAATCAAGGAAGTTAATTTACTGGTCATCAATAATGGCGTCCAGAAAATTTTCTTTCTTAATTTTTTTTTTCCAGTTTCCTTTCATTTCTTCATTTTCCTTTAACCAGTTAATCTCTTCTAAGCTTTTTCATTCAGTACCATTCTTTGCTTTAGTACATATTTGTTATAAAATAGATAGAGACGAAGAGAGAGTAAGAGAAAGAGAGAGAGAGGGAAAAAAAGACCACCACTGAATTGTGAATACTTTTATTTGTTTCCTATCTTAGTGCTTTTACTTAAAAACTTGTCATTTTATTCATCTACGCCGTCATGTGTATGCGTATAAGTGTATATGAATGTTTTTTTAATGAGCGCGTGTGTGTATACTTACGTTAGCGGCAACAACAGTAATAATAATGATAATAATAGTAATAGTAATAATATTGGTACGGACTATAGAAAAATATCGCGGTGGGCGAAGTTTATCCATTTTCATTAAAAGCAGTTGTCTTATACTACTATTTAATATTACAAACGACAGTATCAATAGTAACGGTATTAAGCATATTTAGATTATTTCATAAATGTATAAATATTTCTATACACTTATTAAATATATGAATAATATATATAAGAGGGAAATCATGCAAGATTAGTTTCATTTACATGATTATTAAACGGATGGATCATTGTATATGTCTTTTGCTTAAGTAAAATCATCTCAATAAACCGTCCTATTAACACATCTTATTATTTTGTGCTGGAAACCTTAAGCTGTCTAAATAATACACCGAAATCAAACAGATAAAGAATATGCTATAACCGTAAAAACTTATTTATGTAATATATAAATGTATATTTAGTGAAGTTAAAAAATATTCAAATACATGTCTCAATCCATTTTGTTCATTATGAATTTGCATGAATTTCGAAGGAGAAATAACTCAAACTAAATTATTCAATACACCATTTGGTTAAATTTAGTGTGAATGAAAACTCAAATCTCTAACTAAACTTTTATCAATAATTTTAGAACTGCTTGTTTTTGATTATTTTTGTTGTTAAACATATATATTTTTGGAAACACGAATCGATCAATTTTAGACCACCATCAGAAAACTGGAAGCATTGGAAGGCCTTTTCGTCCTGGTATGGAACTCCTCAGCAGTGCGTATCCACGACTACTGTATCTCACAGGATTCGAACCCGGGACCTTCGGTATTGTGCGCGAACGCCTAACCGTCAGACCATTGAGCCGGTATCTAATGGTGTTAATGTCTAACTTGATCAGTTTACTGAGTTGTGGGGTGCAGGAGTCGTGGATGCGCACTGCTGATGAGTCCCATACCAGGACGAAACGGCCGTCCAGTGCTTCCAGGTTTCTAATGGTGGTCTAACATTGATCGATTCATGGTTTCAAAAATGTGTAACTTAACAATCTTCACAACCCCGTAATGCATATATATATATATATATATATATATATATATATATTGCTAATGTTACCTATTCATTTTCTGGACAGATACAGTTAGTTAGTGAATAAAACTTGGTCTTCAAGATCTTGTTGACTAAAGGTTACCTTTTTTTCTCTAGAAATGCATGAAAAAGAGTTGTTTTTTTCATTGTAATTAGTAGAATTTCATAGATATAAAAAAATTCACCATTTCTCGTACACTCACAGATATAATCTACAGTGAAATTAGTAAAATATTGTACATCTCTTAATGTTCACTTTCAATTCTCAGATTTTTTAATGTTTTAAGCTGTTTATTGCTTTTTATCCATGAATTAGTAAGTTACTTTAATCACTTACGGAAATATATTTAAATTCTGATATAGATTATGATTCATTGAGACCAAAAGTCATAATATTCTTATTCACTCATATTTTTTGATAGTAATAGTAATTAACAAACAACTCATTACATTATGCTGAATAAAATAATTATTTTACTGACATTTGGTAAATTAAATCATGAGTGAAGTATAAATGTAATTTCTTAACGTAATTAGTAATGATAAAAGTTCGCAGATTTGTTAACATAAAATGAATCGCAAACATTTTAAACAAAAAAAATTCTGATAATTATACGATGATAGTTTATCATGATAAGATAATGGAGACTGTTGCGTTTCATGGAAATCATGAATCAATCATTGTGAGGCCAGCATTAGAAACGCGAAAGCATTGGACAACAATTTCATCCTGGTATGGGACTCATTAAAAAAAGATACACATTCATGACCGCTGTACGTGGGAATCGAACCCAGGACCTTTTGGTCTCATGCGCGAACGCTTAACCTCGAATCCATCGAGAAGGCACCTAGCGGTGTTAATATCTAACCGTAGTTAATGCAACGGTTTATCAATAGTTTATCAGTTAAATGTAGTATCAAATTCATGTTAAGTCAGATCAGATAGGGATCTAGACCATTTCTATCTTTCAACGACAATTTTCATTAACAAATACTTGCGAAACCATTGAGAAACAGAGAGCCTCTGTTTTATTCAGCTTTCAAACTATTTATACGTGTTACTTCAAGAATCCTTTGGAGATGAAACTTCAAAACCTTCATACTTCATGAGAATTACCAAAACATTCAATTAATAAATCACAGTCTCATACAGGTAGATAAAATGAATGTGTTACACATTCATAAGAAACAGTTATAGAGTAGAATTTGATTTTCGCTGATTTCATTTTGTTTAAGTGTGTAGTTTTATCGTCCATGTATATGTGAAATCGGTATGCATAGCTAAAACAAAAAGGATTATATTACATCCCATTGGAAAATTAGACAACAATCAAAAACCTTAGAGCACTAGGTAGCCATTTCGTCCTTTGATCAATTTATCAAATTCAATGAAATCCAATTTCCACAGTCCAGCATTATATTTACTTAAATGTTTTTAAATGAGGTCATGCAGGGAAAATGATGTAGATAGAATAAAATAATTACAGAGAAATAAGAGTGATTTATAAATCAACTGTCAACAACAAACTCAAACAAACATATAAATGCTAATAAATTGTAAATCATATGATTTACTCATAAACTAAATATTATTCTGAGATTGAATTGTACAAAGTACAGGATGAATTATATTGAATAATATAAATATCAATAGTAAATTGAATAGAATAAATTATAATAACTAAATGAGTAAAAATAATTTAGATAAGAATGAACTCATTTATTTTATTTTATTTTATTTCATTTTTTTCTAATTCTCCCTTGATTATTTATACAATTTTTGATATGGCTAAAATACCTATTGCTGCCAAACACATATCTACACACACACACACAAACACACGCACACACACGCACGCATACGTACATACATGCTTACAAACATACATTTACAGAATTAATGGACTCAATTAAATCAACTTGTCAAAAATTCAATCAAATTTATATAAATATATATTATGTCTTTTTTTTACAAAAGGTAATTGAAAAATTGAGTTGTTTCATTTTTTTTGTCGTCAGAAAATCATTATTCATTATGTTGAAAATATATACATGGTTGTTGTTGTGAGATGCATGAAATGAGATTAATTATATTTGATAAAACAGATGAATGTTTTGTTATTTTTTTTATTTTGGTCAAATTTTTTTTTAGAAAGTTTTATACAAATGAAAATGTGTGATTAGTATTAAGGGGTTGTGAAGATTGTTAGGTTTTATTGAAACCATGAATCGATCAATGTTAGACCACCATTACAAACCTGAAAGCACTGGACGGCCGTTTCGTCCTGGTATGGGACTCATCAGCAGTGTGCATCCACAACTCCCACACCCCGCAAGATTCGAACCCAGGACCTCCGGTATTGTGCACGAACGCCTAAATATCGGACCACTGAGCCGGTATCTAACGGTGTTAATGTCTAACTTGATTAGTGAATTTAAATAAAACAATATTGAATTAAGGATGTTAGATGTTGTAACAGGTTATATATATATATATCTTTACGAACACACGCCAAAAAAATATGATTTTCAATGAATAGCATTTTAATTTTTCTTGATTTATTCAGTATAAAAAAAGTTTATATTTATTGATGTTATAATTGTTATAATTACTTAAAATACTACTTTTACAGTTATCAGTACTATTGTGCAGATAATAATGATCATTTAAAAAAAATAATGATTTTATAACATGTTTATGTTAGTACTAATTATTTTTGTGTTAATAAAGTGAATTTGAATTTCAAATTTCAATTAAATAAAAAAACATAAATCGAAATACTTTTCTTTGTAAGGAAAAATAAATTTACGAAAATTGCATAACATTAATTAAATTATTCTATGTGACTAAGTCTACATTTATGACTGGTACACATCTAAGCAAATGATTAACACTTAACTTCAAAACATTAATTCAAGAGGTTCAATAACAAAACAAATTACAAATAAAACGCCACTTGTAACCGAAAACAATTGTGACTAAATTGAATGTGAATGAGAATTTATATTTGTGAAGGTTTTAATGTGTGATAGAACTATCCCGTTAAAAATGTCTCTTAAGGCAGTAATAAAAAAATAAGCCGAAATGTTCGTTGGGCTATCTATTAGTCACAATTATGTTTTATAGATATTCAACGTTTAAACGAATTTTTTGTCGATTCTCTACGATGACATTGTTTTACTACAGCGGTAAATAGGATGCGTACCGATGTAATGCTAATATTAGTAGCTAATAAGCATACACAGAAGCTCGTATCAGTACAAGACGGAAAGGAAAAGAAAATCTTTTATTCATAAAATCAACAGGGTATTTTGTAATTACTCAAAAGTGAAAAGTGGCTTGCATTCTTGTTTTCTAAAGATTTTTATACAGTCACAGGATTCCTCTGGGAAGTTCATTTTTTTAAATTGATATAAATCAAATAACAGGAAACATGGTAGTTGGATGATCAACTCTCATTCGATATAAACTGTTCATGTCTGAATCGTTCATTCTAACAAAATTATTAAGAGTAGTACGGTCAAACAAAAGTGAACAAATCTAATTATTCATCATTTTCGGGCAGAGTTTTGGAGGTTTTTGTGTTTTTACACATTTGAAATCGTCAATCAATCCTTGTTAGACCACCATCAGAAACCTAGAAGCACTGGATGGCTATCCGACGGTGTTAATGTCTAACTCTGATTGATCTAAGGATTTTGCGCCACCTCACCATCATCATTTCATTAAACACATTATTTTTTAATGGTTTTATTGAATGAAAACTTAAACATGCTTTCCTTCCTTTTCCTTACATTTATTTTCTCATCATCATCATCATCGTCATCGTCATTTCAGACAGTCCAATGTCAGATAGCAGTGATGATTTAAGTCGTGAAGATGAAGATTTCAGTCTACTTGGTATGAGTGAATCGAATACAACTGGTTTATCTGAAAATGGTATTGCATTAAATGGATCCAATTCATTACCTATGAATAATAATAATAATAGTAATAACAATAATACTGTATTAAATCATAATTTATATGGAAATTTTAATCAGAATCATTTGATGAATATTGGTGGTAGTGGAAGTCTTACAGGGAGTACAAGTAGTAGTGGAACAAGTGTTACTAGTGTTCTTGGTGATGAAGTAGTTCATAGTATTGTCATTTCACGTGGTACAAATGGATTGAATAATGGTAGTTGTGGTATAAGTGGTATTGGATCCAGACCATCATCGGGAAAATCTGGTGGAAGTAAACGATCAAAAGACCAGAAGACAACTCGGGTAAGTAAAAAACAATTTGCATAAAATAATTCCAAGATTATATATGTATATATTTTAATAATAAATTATCTATTTAGATTAATAAATGTCTTTTTACTACTTTAGACTTGAACCTATTATTTAAATACTTGACTTGAAACTACAAACATGTGATGTAATCGATGAATGTAGTAAAAAAAATAGAATTTATTTAGTAATTCATTCATTTTGGTTATTTAAATCTTCGCATTGATATCTAGAACTGAAACTGACTAATCTTTTGTAGATATATATATATATATATATATATATATATATATATATGTGCATACAATGCAGATTACATTGGTATTATTCGTAAATGACAAACATTTTAGACAGAAATTAATCAATTGTATTCCTATACAATTGATAGGAAAACTCAAACAGCCAATACAAAAGAGAAAACACTTATCCCATCGCACAAGCTAGTGGCTAGATGAGCTTAGTAAATCAGTAGATCATGTGTTTGCATTGAAATAAATTTGGATTTCAGAGTAAGCATCAACTATAGGAAGCAAGTAAATCTAGCTGACAAATCTCAGATAGGATGAAACTTGCATCTGGGATTCATTTACTTATCACAACAATTATTCAAATTTATTAAAAATACTGTAAGCAATTGAATGTTAAATGCTCAGAAAGTTTATTTATTTTGTTGGTCAAAAATCTTTCTTTTAACTGACTGAGATTCATTGTATAACTACTGAAAATGGGAAGATATTTAACAATTGTGTATTATTGCTTGTGAGACCTTTAATAGTAAAGTAGTGTAAACTTACAGAAAACTTGGATGGATAAAATTCAAGTATTAGGAATGATGTAGTTTCTTTAATGATAACTGCATTCGAATTGGAATGTATTCTAAAGTATACATAAATACATACATAATTGTATCATTTGTCTTAAAATAGGTACGAACTGTATTAAATGAAAAACAATTACATACATTAAGAACATGTTATGCTGCCAACCCGAGACCAGATGCTCTAATGAAAGAACAATTAGTGGAAATGACAAGTTTAAGTCCACGTGTTATACGTGTTTGGTTTCAAAATAAACGTTGTAAAGATAAAAAACGACAATTATTATTAAAACAAATGGAACAACATCAACAGGTAATTAAATTATTGATTAAATTTTCCTTCTTATTTATATATTTCTTGTTAACCATAATTTTATTCAAATACAATCTGCATTATGGGGTTGTGAAGATTGTTAAGTTTTTTTGAAACCATGAATCGATCAGTGTTAGACCACCATTAGAAACCCGGAAGCACTGGACGGCCGTTTCGTCCTGGTATGGGACTCATCAGCAGTGCGCATCCACGACTCCTGCACCTCACAGGGTTCGAACCCGGTACCTTCGGTATTGTGCGTGAACGCCTAACCATCGGACTACTGAGCCGTTATCTAATGGTGTTAATGTCTAACTTGATCAGTTCACAGAGTTGCGCAACCTCATACACAGTGTTCGGTAGTTACTGTCTTCACCTGAAGAGGTTGGACTACACTGGTCACCTCTTCCCACTAGAACTCGGATAAGATTCCTGACGAATCTAGTCATTAGTGAGCACAGGTAATTTGCATTATGGGGTTGTGAAGATTGTTAAGTTTTTTTGATCGATTCATGGTTTCAAATACGATTTGTTATAATTTTAATTGGTAGTATGTAGCTTTTGAACTCACTATGAGCACTAATATAAACCGTTTATAACAGCGAACATTCAACTACTGGAACCAATAATATATCATACAATAGTACAATTACAATTTCAGTCAATTTTCTATATGAGGTCGTCGGTGTACCTTTTTTGAAGAGTCCCATACTAGGACGAAAGACTTATGCAGTGCCTACTAGTTTATACTGATACACTAATTAAGATCAATCTGTGAAGAACACTATCTTCACATTAAACAGACCTTCATAAAATCATTTCTAAATAAATCATAACTATCATGAATATCATAAAATGATGTCAACTATTTGAAGATTTCCCTTGCATGTTTAACTTTGAATTGAAATTAATCATGGAACTATCTGTCAGCTTTCACGCGTAACTCATTAACATTAAATCTATTGATTTTGTATCGAATAGAGAGTAAAGTTTTCAATTAGATCATTAATGTAGTTATTCCAATCAAACAAGTAAGTATTCTTTATTTACACTTCTATATTAGTTGTCACTACGTTTATGATAATTATCAGTTTTGAAATTCCTTATGTCTAAAAATTTCATTCTGTTTTTCTGAATTAGAAATACAAACTTATTTAGCTGGCTTTAAGCTACTCTGTTTGTATGAAGACTAACGATACTGATCAATCTCTTAAATCGAGGTTAGGTGATGGGGGGTTCGAACCAATTATTAGTGCCTTAATTATGTAGTTTGTGGTTTACTTTCAAAATATTGCGGCGAAATATGATATGCTGTATGATAACATTTAAGGTAGTATATAGTTAGCAGAAGTAAATATGACCAGTCACTGAACGTGGATTGAACAACCCATTTTACTGACTATCTGATCGAGTGGTACACTACAGTTTAATATTTGAAATGAACTATAATTTATCTACGCATATTCAAATTATATAAGGAAAGTTATCTCTTGAATGGAAGCTTTGGTTATCATGAATTTTCACGCTTTCTATTCAGTGGTTTGCTTTTTTTAAAATGTTAATATTAGAGAGAGATAATTCAATTTGTTAATTTTACTAAATGTTTAGAAAATATTTTTTTAATGAAAATAATTCAAAATCTGTTAATTCACTATAAATTCTAACAGTACAATAACGAATCGTTATTATTATTATTTGAAAAAAGTATTTAAGTTTAATGTTCATGATGAACAAACATGATTTAAAGACAAACATCGAACACTTGAATATGTTAACATTTCTTTTTAATTACAGCATAATTTAGTATTAAAGGCACAACATTTGTGTCATGAAGTAATGATATATTTAAAAACACATTAGTTAATTATGGCAATAGAATCCATTGAAAATGAAAAAATACGATATGTGTGCTTGATTTTAATTTCAAACTTCCTATCTATCTTAGGTATTCTAGTAATAATTAAAAAATACAGATTTTTTAAATCACTTAAATTTATGCAAGGTAAAAGAGGCAAATTCAATGATAAGAATAGTTTTTCGGCTTATTTCTTAAACATGAAGAGTTGATCAAAAGGGACTTGTGGAGAGTGCAGATTTTTTTTTCAATTTAAACCATAAACTGATCTCATCTAACTTGGAAGCATCAGATGGGAGTTTGGTCGTAGCACAGGAATCCCTAGAGTGAGAATCTAGAAGCTTCTATATCACGAGCTAACTTTAGACCACTGATCCAAGATTCGGCAGTATTGATTCTCCTCCTATTTGAATCATAATCACGTTTTCAAAAGCGACTACCTTCAAGATGTTACTACTGGAATTTCGGTGGAGTTCAGTTCGTCTTGGATGTAAGACAGTTATCAATCAAAAGCAGTGGATGAACGTTGTACGATTTTGTGAATTTTTTTGAATCCTCACTGATTATGATAGTCGAGACTATCTTCAATTATCTGAATGCCGATTAATTTTTATTTCCAATCGACTTATTCTGAATCAGTTGGAGGAGTTTTATGGAGACTTGGATAATTTTTAAGTTGAACTTCTCCTGGATTGAATTCATTTGGGTTACCATTGAAAACTAGAGGGCATTGGGTAATTGTTTTATACTAGAATGGAGCTTTTCTGTACTTCACATCTCGTCTATTCCACCAGAGGTATTCATGTCTCTAAAGGATTGCCTAACTATTGGAACTTTTGAGTTTTTTTTCATTGGTATTTCTGCTTAGGTTTTGATGAAATTAACTACTGGGAATAGAAAAACAAAAAAGTTAGAAAAGTTTCACCTATGCGCAACACTAAAATCCGGATTGATAGGAATTGTTGATCTTAAATAAAAAGTATAAAAGATGTAGTTTGATTGTAACAGGTATATGGTACTGGAAAAAATCCCACTTGTGAAAATTTAACAGTCTTGTAAATTTTAAATTATTACAGATCTATAAAGAAACTTAACTTCGAAATATATTTCCCAAATGAAATTATAAATAAATATATTATAAGGAAATTTTCGTTTAAATCAACTTTCCCTTCCATCTAATTTAAATCCTATTTAAACTTTCAAAATTCTATTTTATCATTTTGTGAAAAATGTTTAAATGAAAAAGAAAAAGGATCAGAATCAAGTGGTTAAGTGGAAGCAATTGATTTCATTGAGTTTTATAGTTTTTTGGTTATGTAATTAGTAGAATAAGCCGTTCTGTTAACAACAACAATAATAAAAATCCTAACCACTTAAGCTACGAATGCTCACTATAATCATATATATATAATAGGAGTAAATGGAATATTTCAATTGAAGAAATAAATTTATTTTTATATAAACTCATTTAAACAAATCATATGAGTAAGAATATTGGAATTTGATTTAATCTACCCACATTTTAATTGTTCATGTGTTTTCGTATCACTGTATAAGTTAAAACTTTTAAATGTTTGAGAAAAAAGATGCATTTAAAAAAATAGTTGAATAGATTTTTAATAAAAAGATTTCATTTAAACGTGATAATTTATACTAATATGGTGTTAAATGAATTAAAATAGTTGCAGTGAATTAGTTTGAAAACTGAACTCGAATTCATGATGTAACAAAAGTAAGAGAAATGAAAAAAATATTTATAGTGAGTTAAATTCTTTTTTATATTATCAAAAGGGATAGTTTGATTTGTTAAAAGTAGTTGACTGTTAAAATATTGTTTAACTTTGCACTATTTCACTTCAATTTGTCAGGTAGTAGTAATGTGACTCAGCTACACTACATTTGTACAAAGTACTCGCTAAAGTTAACAACCACACGAACTTCTGTTGAATGAATAAGGTGCATTTTTTATCACAAATAAAAATTTATAAATGAATATTTTCAAACGCATATAATTTGATCATTCACATCGAAATACTTTAAATGTTAAATATTGTTTATCAGTATTATTGTACAATGCCACAATTATATGATGATTTATTTGACATATTTCTATAGTTTGTGATTAGTGACAAAATTATGTGCCTTGATACTAACATGTATATAGCAGAACTATTACACTCAAGAATATTAGATATATACCATCTGATAATTCAGTCAGTGAACTATTACTTATGAGTTAGACTTAAGAATTTTTGAGACTTTATAGTACAATTAATACAAAGGTAGCACTGTTTGATATTTTCTTCAGTGGAGCATAATATATATAATCTTTTGTTTTATCAAATCGAAATAGTCTTTGATTAACTACTACTACAACAACAACTACTAATACTACCACTGTAGTGAAGAAGAACACATGTAGGGCAACCGAATTGTATTTAACGAAAATTACAGAGTTACTCAGTAAAATCAGAAAACCATATCGTAAATCGTTAATTTGCAAAATATCAGTCCATCATATCGAACTGGACTGTTCCTGTTGCAAAACATCAATCCATTGTCACTATTCATGCATTTCATACAAATTCCATTGTGTTCCCACTCTTCCTTTCTTGATCTTCCCTCATCTTCTGCTGCCAGACATTACGTTGACACTCACGTCATATACTACTTATAAGTAGCTCGCACCACACTACTACTACTACTAGGATAATAATAATATTATCAATCTGACAGTTTTCAGTAAACAAAAACTTCGTTAATATTTTCAAATTCCAACTGCATTGATATATCTATTACACAATCAACATAATTTTCAGAGATCATAAAATTTATACTCTTGGTAAATTTAGAAAATTTTCAAAGTTATTTGATTGGTTTTCTCTTTTTTGATTTTATCATTGATTGATCAATGTTAGACCACCATTTTTAAACCTGAACGCAGCTTTACCCCAATGTAGGATTCATTAGCAAAGCGTATGCGCCAAGATCTTCAATCTCGCTTAATCCCTAAACCATTCAAGGTGCGAATGTCCGAATTCAGTGTATTCACGGCATTGCATGCATGACCTCACCCGATACGGTTGAACTCCGTTGATCACAGCTTCTCAATAGAACCCTGAAAATTTCCTTATGCAGCTTGTTTACTAGCGAATAGACGATGATTACCATTAGAAGGTTGCTCAAATTGTTAAGTTTCATTGCTTTGATGAAACAAATGAAATCTATGTCATTACACTATTGTTAATAATAATTGACAATGTAAACTGAGAATGGATCAGTCATTTTATCGTGTGAATTATTCAATTAATATTTTTAATGTCATGGCTTTTAATATTCTTCTTATTTATCTTAATATAACATTGATGTAGTGATATTTTGCACAGTAATCAGAACATAACACTTTCTTTAAGTAGTTTAATAATTTTGAGAACCATTCTAAAAGAAAAGTCATTTCTTATAGTTTATTTCTTCTGGTTTGAGATAATTCATACGTCTATTATTTTTAACTATAATGGTAGGAAAATTATTTCACAGTGACCTAGTTAGATATTTGCTCAATAATCTAATACTATATATTTTTCAATTTCGATTAGTTCAGAATATCAAAAAACTCATCTAATCATTGTCATGGAAATATTCAGTTTTATATATGACTCAATTATAAAACCATTTTATGAACTTAAAATTAAAATGCCCAAATATCAACTGAAAGCTCAGAACTCTTTGTTCTTGTTATGCTCGGCAATTGATATGCTTGAACTATTACGAGTTCACCTTAGTCGGTAAGCGAGAGCGAAGACAAATGATCCAGTGACATGATAAGCTACTCTAATCCGAGAGTCCTAAGTCTCCACTAAGAAGAAGATGAAGTATTGACAAGACGTAGAAAGTGTATTTTACCAGCACTACGAAAATATATGGTTTACAAGAACACGAATCAAGTCTATTTATCTATCACAGAAACGTCCTTGGGAAAGCCACAAATATAGTGTACTAAAATAATACATGAACCTATGACAGTCAAGGATTTTCTTGATGGGAAATGTGATCTCAAGGTCGACTGATCAGCCCATGCGCTAAAACATCAAATCCAAAATTAGGACCTTTTTCAAGTGAGTTCTGGGGGATCTAACGTCCCCAACAGTTCTCTGAACTGTTTCAAAATGATCATGAACCAAAAACGAAACTCCAGTTTATAAACTAGATATTATTGTTATCTCTTTGGACGTTTGATAATAACATACAGTCGTATGTCTTTCATCTCAAACTGGTATCGTTAACAAACTGAAAATTATACAGCAATCGCTTCATTCTATTTTTAAACTCCTCAACAATGTCTATATATATACACGTGCAATAATCAGTCTAGAGCATTCAGTGATCTCTAACAGAGCAATACCGTCAGATCACTGTGTCATCAAAACGTTCATTTATAATCTGCTCTAAATATGTAGAGCGGTACTTAATCATTGTCAATAAATATGTAGTTATTTTATTCCTCTGTTGATTTTAATCATAGGTTATAATAGCTTAGTAGTAAAACCTTTAAGACTTCAACTCCATAGGTACTCACCATTTAGTTTACTACGATGGTTTCATGGAAAGTTCATAACATTTGTTCAGTGTTTCTTTGCCTTTTAGCTGATTTTAGTCAGTAATAAAATATATTTTAAAAAGGTCTTTAACCTCAAACTAGCAAATTATTCATTGTTCGGTATTGTTTTCTTTATTTTAAGCGAATAAATTTCTCTGAATTTTTTTCTTCATTGTATAGATTTTTATTCACACATTGATTTTACAAGTATAATATAATATTGGTCCTTGAGTTTTAATGATTATTCTAGAATTTGGCCAGTTGTGTCGACCATCTAATTGAATTACTATTATTATGATTGTTATTTTCATCAAAATGAACAGGGTTAACACAGGTGATGATGATGATGATTGATGTTGAGCTGTCAATTTCAGTGTTAACTAGAACAGTTCATATTCATACTCCTCTATTCAGAGTAGTTAAGTGAGCTGTAATCTCACTTTGACCTTCACATGCTTCAGATATACACAAATGGATATATACAAACACACACACACACGTGTGTTTGAATAATCATAGACTTAGAAAAACATTTATTCAAATCTACTGTGAAAGGACTGAACAAAATTTATGACCAAAAATAGTTTAAAGAATGAAAGAAAGCAGTGAATTCTTTTATTTTATTTCCATTCTATTCACCTCTAGTTTCTAAACAATAAAGACGAGAAATCAGTTCAATATATTTAATGATTAAAGTAGAGAAAAAAAACATTGAATATAAAACAACAAAAATTAGCAACAACAATGAGATAAAACATGGGAAATTCTTCGTTTTTTTCTTTCTGTTTCTCTTTCATCGTTTTCAAATCTAAATCATTCAGTTTAGTGAACTGAATTGAAGAGAATGTCTCTAATTGTAAATTAACATTTTGCAACAAGAAAAAAAAGCAAAACCCCACAAACTGTTTTGTCTAAATGAATGAGAATAATACTGAAAAAATAGAGAAATGTATATACGGATTTTATTATGTAGGCACATAGACAGACGAGTGAATTCAATTCAGTCTTTGGACCGTTATTTGTTTGTTTCATTTTAATCCAGGTATTCACATTTGTGGGCGTGGGTAAAAGTGACCAGCTGACAGGTTACATAAAAAATCAAGAGAAAAAAGAACAAACTCATTCTGCAAAAGGTCATAATGGGTCTGAAATGAGAACGTTTATTTTTGATTTTTTTTCTCTACTTTGTGGTTGTTAATTTTGCTGTTTTTTCCTTGTAACACATAGATTTTCATTTCATTTTAGTTCCACCACTCCTCTTCTACTCTTCTCAATCAGGGAGATTTAGTGTTCTAGACGTGTTTTCACCAACATTCACTAGTCTGTTTTGTATGTTCATTGTTTTCATATAGTTGTTGATAGGTCTACATGTTTAGGTGTGTGTGTGTGCGAATACATTTCTGGAAATTTGTATTGATTGATTCACAACAATATTCGATTTGAAGAGTTTATACTTTAGTCCTTTGTTATTGAATTTATTGTTGGTATTCCGATTTTCACATTTCATTTGAGTAATTTCACTGACAATGTTACCTGTAAATTTGACTTCTCATCGATGCACTAGTGCGCTTCCTCACTATGTCACACAGTCACTTATTCGTATTAATACTAAATGGGTCACATCAGTAAAATTTCACGGATTAAACGTTTCCTCCTCTATCGACAATTACAGAAATGAAAAAAATAGCCGAAAATGCGCGAATAAGTGATGATATTCATGCAGGATAGTGAAGATGATATTACCTAAAAAGATTTTCACTACACTGAATAATTGCATCAGTCAGTGAACATGAGACTAAGAGATTGACATAAACAGACTGAAATGGATTACTAAGAATACTTGTTCCTTATGGTTGTTGCTGTTATTGTTCACTGAGCATTTAACAGTATTTTTTCGAACTCGTGCTATCGATACTACTTAAAACTCATCATCATTATCATTTTAGCTCATAATATGTAATAAGTTCCGATTCAGTAGTTGATGCTTATAAGTGAAATCTATATTTTGTTTAGCATGTACTAGATTGTTATAGGTTCAGAGTGAGTAATCTTACAGAGTTTGTATTTTTATTCAAGAAGGTACTTACTCATGATAATGATGATGCAGGTTTTATTTTTATTTGGTCACTATTTAACTTTGATAAGTTGGTAAGATAAATTTTATTAAGAATAAACGAGCACACATTATTAGAGTTTACTTTAAGTTGAAGAAAAGTTTATTACCAGACGTCTTTGAATACATATCAATGATTTTCATAGGTATTTTCTTGAGAAACTTGTTTACACATTGGTTTGTTTACCAATATATAGTTAAAGAAGACAGTTTATTGGAAAAATGTGTATACTCTATCTTCAGAACAAGCGGATTACTGGTTGTAATTTTTTCACCTGTCTTCGAGTCTTCTAAACACTCTGGTTACGCCACATATCCGATCCCGACATTTTTCTTCAGTAATAACTTCTGGGTGACACTCCAATCTATACTGCTTATGAGCCATGTTGCGATTAGTATACACTGCACTAATGACCAATGACTGGATAGTTGATATCATGCCTTGATTTAATCGCCTCTAATTTTCTTCAAATTGAATCCTACTTCAAGATGGGTGGTGGTTGCGCGTGTGTAATATATCTCCCAACTATCCCACTCAATGAAGATCTACAACCTCTTTAACCGACTGAAATCCGTTGCCAAACACTGTGTGTCTAATCTCAACATCGTTTACTTAGTCGTCAGACGATACATGAGTTACTCATAATAAAAAAAACTGCCGTCAAATCAAAATTCTTATTTTTCATAGACCATATTTTATAACCATCGAATCAAACATAGAGAGCTGTTGCATAATATATTTTGTTCTTTGGTTGATAGGTGAACATCTCACCGATGTGTTAAAGCGACTAAAAAAACCAACTGAGATTTCTGAATTCATGCTGATTAGTTTGTGTAATTGACATGATGCCTAGTTGGCTATTTTCACAGGTCAATAATTTGTATTTTGTATAATAAACTGAGGTTGATATTCATAATTGATGGGCTTTTGACCATATATATGTATTTATTTATATCTTTAGCTAATGGTCTTTTTTAATCACAGATTTTCATGATATTTGAATTCTGAACAGCCATGTAATTCATGGTTGGTTTTCTATTAATACATAAGTAAAACATATGTTCAATAGTTCTGAAATATTTCATTATGATTATTATTATTCTTACAAATCAGTAATGTTTAGATTTGATTTATTTTTATTATAAAATAATTAATGTTTTTTCATCGCTTATTTATATGATGATTGACAAAATGAGATTTAAGCAAAACATTTTAAACCCGAATTTTGTATTATCATTAGTATAAGAGATTTGTGTGGAATAGTAAAATGTATTTTAACACTAATGAAGTTGATGACTTGTGAAATATCAAGTACAAACTTTCATATATATCGATTCGTACGATATACTTCTTCGCAGGAGAACAAATGTCACTCCACGGACTCAGAGAATCAAGAAAGAAACAGATTCTAGAGAAAGAAGTATATTTGATACTGGCTTCGTGATATCGAAAGAATATCGAGGCAAGAGGGCGTACATATATATATATATATATATATATATATATATATATATAGCGATATAACGAAGAAAAACTATTCAGAAACAGTATTACTGCTCGTCAAACACACACACACATGTACCTAATCATATACGTCTGTCTATCCAATAAATACTTCTACTTCACTTTCTGTCTCTTCCTATTTGTATCGTATTTTATTTAATCTTTACCTAACAAAAAGGCAAGACAAAAGGAAATAATTTAGACTAAAGACAAAGCAAAGCATTTCTACAATTAATTACAATTTCATTCTCATAGTAGTGAATTACACTACTTTTATACTTTTTTTTCTTTTTACATTATAACTATGTACCGGTGTAAATAGGAGAACAGGAAGAGATGGGTAAAACACACTAGAAAAGAATTAAAAAAAAACGATTAAGTAGAAGAATTAAAAGGAATTTCTTTATATATCTTTATAAGAAGAAAATGTCTTCTACTTTCTCTACGTCTCTCTGCATTGAATTCTTTTGTATAAGTACGTAACTTTTTTCTTTCTTTTTTTTTAATCTGTATATTTTCATTGTGTTGATGCATTTTCCCCTTCTTCTATGAGTACAATAAGAATTATAATAATCGTTATTATTATTATTATTAATACTACTAACATGACTTCTTCCTTCCCTTTATTATAATAAAGTAAAGGGGTTATAATCAGTGAGTTTTCTTTTTCGGATATTATTTTTTTTTGGCTTAAATATTCATGCCATTATTTGATGTAGGTAATTCGTCTAAATACAGGAATGATTGTAAATATATTTTTCATGTTCTATTGTATAGATAACTAAAAGCGTATATATATATATATATATATATATATATATATAGTAGTGAATTGTGTATGATCTGTTTCCCTTTTATCAGTGATCAGAGTTTTCTATTTGTTTAGTTTTTTTCTAATCCATTTCTTCTATTGGTGTATACCAGTAAAATGATACAATAGTGTACAGACAGACTACAGGAAATTACACAACACATTACAAATTTCGTAAAATATGAGATAACCATGCACAAACTGTGTAAAAAAACACATTCCTATACACATGTATTAAAAAAATTAGCATGCAAAATGTATGTGTTAAATAAAGTGAGAAATAGAAGAAACAGAAGAAGAAAGGATTAAGGAAAGATTATTAACACTGATTAGTTAGTTAGTTAGTTATATATATAGTCAAGTTTTTACTCTTATTTTTGTCTTCTGTAAGTCATAATGCACAACTGTGATAAGTCAACAAAATTTAGACAGGATTAAAGGTAAAACTAGAATAATATGAATATTAGATGATAGTTCACTTTATTTCCTACAGTTTGACTTCATTCAAATCATATATGCATATATATATGAACATTTGTTATGAAACTACTCGCCATATTGCTCTTCTTCTTTGCAGAATTTATGTTACTCTATTCTCTAGTGTCGTATGCATATGATTCAAGTCAGATATTTCTCTTTGTTCATTGAAGAATATTTACGTGTGTGTGTGTGTGTAAATATGAGAGTGGGAGATAGAAAGAGTGTAAAGCAATTAACTAGATTAATATTTGTTTCATTTAAGTAATCACTTGGTTAACGGTTTTTTTTACAGTCCTGTAATACATACATATGAATAGGATTAAGTATTCATTTATTTAGAGACTATGATTAGAATTTTTATATACAAAATAAGATTGAAAAAGAACTATGTATTATATGAAGAATAATTTTCATGAAATGATAATTTCAATGTATCTATCTATCTCTCTCTCTCTCTCTCAATGAGTAATCTGTTTCACATACATAAGATTTTTTCATTTCATATAATTCGTTCAGTACGATTCCGATTCATGTTATTATCATCATCATCATCATCAACTGAATTAGTTTTCTTGTAAATATGAAGTTTATTTTTGTCAATTAAGCAGTAAAGAATAGATGACATGTTAATTTTTAGCAAGATTTTAAATAAGTTTATACATTAACGTTCTACTGTTTTTGCTGCGGTTGATAGAAATTAATCATAAAATCACATCCTTCATGTAGGTGTTAGAATATAAATTCAGTTTGCTTGTAAATATATAGTCAAAAATTGAATTAGTGGATCATAGATTACTTAATCAGAACACAAGTAGATATTTCATTGATTTTTAATAATTCCGTTCTTTATTCAACTTGTGACAAATTTATACAATCATTATGATTATTATTATTATTACTATTGGTAAATAATTTCTTTGTATTAACTACGTTGGAGACGTTAGATCCTCAGAACTCACATGGAAAAGGTTCTAATTTTGCAACTTATTTGTGAAATTTTGAATTTCTATGTTTTTGCTCCAAGAGACGCTTAGTTGACCTACAGCTTACATTTCCACTCGGAAATTTTGGAATGTCATTGGTTAATGGATTAATTTATTATGCTATTTTGTGGATCTCCCAAAGGCGTTGCTATCATTGTATATATATTAGCCTGATTTGTGTGCATAGCAACCTCGTATTTTCTGAGTACTTGTAGAATGCGTTCTCCATTCCTAATTAAAAATTGTTGCTTTAGTTAGTGGGGCCTGGGATAATGAGATTAGAATAGCCTATCGTGTCACTGCATCATCGCCCTTCGCTCCGTTTACCGAGTAAGGTGAACTCGTAATAACATTCACGTCTATCAGTTGACGATTATATCAGATTTTAATTATTCCATTCTTTATTCGACTTGTGACAAATTTACACAGTTATTATTATTATTATCATTCCTACTATTGGTAAATAATTTCTTTATATTAGTTGCGTGGATAGAATATTTAATGTTTAGTTTAAAAACACACATAGTTTTTGCCTAGAATTTCTGGTTAAGGCGAGCTAACTGCTTGAAAATAGAAGTTTATGCTGAATTTATTTAACGATAATTATGTTACTACTATGATTATCATTATCTTCCATTATCATTATTCTTAATGTTCTACACTGCTGTTATTTTTTTCTAGAATGGTGGACGTCCAGGCAGTTTACATGGTATTTCAATGATTGCACAGAGTCCTGTTCGTAATGATATGAATTTGATGTGTGCTAATTCTGGCATTGATGTACATCATATCCCTGGACCATATTGGACTGCACAAAATGTACAAAATGATTTGAATTCACGATATCGATCACATAGTCCTTCGAATTTATTAACAAATCAACCCAATAATAATAATAATAACAATAATAATAAACTAATTAGACATTCAATTGAAAATACCACATTATCCACTTCATCACCGAATTCATTAATAAATTATCATACAAATTCATTGAATGAGCATACAATCACGAATTATACATCTGGATGTTTATTAAATTCCAACTTATCGAATTTAATCCCACCACCTCCAACCATACCACAGTCATCAACATTAACAAGAATTCCAGGTTTATTGTCGAATTCATCTATTCCTTCGTGTATATCATCGCCGCCACCTTCATCATCATCATCGTCATCATCATTATCGTCAGGACAGAATTTCAATTGTATTCAATCGAATAACCTGAATAATTCATCGTTGAATTTATCAATAACAGGAACAACAGCAACAACAGCAACAACAACAAATGATAATTCAACAGTGAATCATTTAAAATGTAATAGTTTAGTGATTCCTTCAAATGGTAATAATGTGAATACTACTATTAATAGTAATAATAATACTACAACGACTACTAACACGAACTCCAATAATGCTACTAGTAACAATAGTACAAATGTGAATCAAACACATTTTCTAAATGAACGTTCAGCACCGCCATTTCAACAGTTGGTGAGAATATTTTAACTCAGTAGTCCTTACAAAAAACAAAATAAAATAAGAAATTAGAATTCTTTAAGACAGATAAAAGGCGTCTAAAAAACAACACTTCATTAGATTGCTATAAATTACTATTTCTTTAATGAATGGTATTGTGTAGCGCAAATACACACATATATATATATATATACATAGACATACAAACTGACAAACACACATCATGCACAATTCACTGTTCATTCAATAATTAGTTTAATTTACTTTCACAGTTACACTATGCTGAATGATTTAAAAAAAAAGTAAACCTTATCTATGTTGTTGATAGCAAACATTTAATTTGACTAATTTAAAATTGAACTGTAAGAAGCTGAATATTCTGAAAATATTTTATCTTGTGCTTTTTACTACTCATATTGTGTCATTGAGTAATCTATCATTTTGTATATGAGAATATGTATCTATAGTTAGTTATACTCATAATGTATTCAACAGTAAAAAAACAAGACGACTGACTGTTTTGATAATTGGAAATTGGTGATTGTAATCAATTTACTAGTCAACTTAACACGTCAAACTGGATACGAAATTGGTTAAAAAAAATGATAATTATTAATAATAAAACAAAGAATTTTAAAATATTTTCGTTGTCAGCCACAACTGTAAAATCAATGAAATGTTGTATTCAAATTATTCATAGTTCCAGCCTTTATAGCTTTACTGATATGTGTGAATAAATGCGAGTTTTGAGATGTTGAACAAAAAGAAAGAGAGAATTAATGATTTTCCGCCAAGATGGCGCACTTTCAGAGAAGCGAACACAAACTATAGTTGTATTCAATGAATGCATTGGCGAAATAATTAAAATAACTACATAGCTTTATCTGAGATCATTTAATCACGCAGTTTGTTTTATATAATGTTAACTGGACAAAAGAAAAAAACGGTAACATCCTTAAATGATGATGCAACTAATTGTAAATTCCTTTTCAATAAAATAATCAAAAGTTTAGTTTATTTATTTAGAGTCTTTTCTTAATTGAAAAAAAAACATCTAATTAACTGTAGAATATGCAATAAGATAGAATGTATAGATGATTATTAGTATTCTATAACAAAAAATTTAAGTACCAAGTCCACAGTTAACAAAACAGTTTAAATCGTATCCGTTTGAAGTCATTTCTCATTATGGGCTAGTGACGATAAGAGAAATAAATTGGAATAAAGTTTTACTTGCTTTGAATATATACTTCAGCGGTCAGTCAGTCAGTTACAACGTGGAACTTTGTACGTAAGTACGTCAGTTTCAGTTGCCATGCCACATTGGCACAGAGATGTAACTGTCAATTCTAATTCCATAGTAGTAGAGATAGTAAAAGTATTAGAAGTAAATGGAGAGTTAGGTATCGAAGATGCTAGTCAATAAGTATAATTCATTGAGTTAATTTTAGAGAGAGAAAAAGATAGAGGTGATCAGGAATTCACAAGATTAGAATTTCATAGAAATCAAAGAGTAAATGCACCTGCGCTATTGCAAATGGTATGGATCCATGTCACTCAGGATCTCTAACCATCTATTATTATCATCTCGCTGACCCTATACCTCATCAATTCACAATTATTAAGTCAATAGTAGTGATCAAATCAACATTTTTCAGGTTTTATGATGCGTATCATACTACTGAGAAAGTAAATTTGAATTTATTTATTTACTTTTCCAAGATTAGAGTCGATTTATTACATGGGTAACTGTCTTCTTTTCAACTTGTTCAATTCTATACATCAGAACTTATTAAAGTTTTGAAAAGTATTTCAGGCTTTAATTTTATGTTGACAGTATTATCAGTGAAGGTGGTGACAGCTTCATATTTAATAAGTTTATCTTAGGAAATGTCATCTCAAAATAAATCTAGTTATTTCATGAATCTTTGTAAGAAAATAAATTTTAAGAGAGTAAAAAATGAGCTCATGAAGCAAAGTCTTCTTACATCATATCATAATAAATTCGGAATATTTACAATGAAAAGTATAGAACAAGAGTTGAATACTAATGTATAGTTACATAGAAAGATTCACAATATATAAGGTGGAATGTGGAGAGGAACTATAGGAAAAAATGTTATTGATACAACCTAAAAGGTTTTAAGACAAACTGAAAACAGAAAAATAGAACTATTGGTGAAACTTAATCCATAAGTTAAAATCAGTTCTTAGTTAATGATAAATGAGTTGCGTAATCAACATAAAGTCATACTGATATTTTATCCTAGCACATGACCAATGCTTTATTGTGTCCATGTTGAATAGTAGTAGGTAATATGAAGACAAAAGTTTCATTTTAGTTACTAAGTTAATAGATTATTCAATTAATTGAACTATAGATTATGAAATTTTCGATTCTAGATTTACTTACTGATTAAAATACATTAATGGATGAGATTAGATTACATTTCATCTATGATAGAAAGTCTTCATTTGTTCAGTAATGCAGTATGTTAAGAGTCATAATAGATTGAATACAATTTATAAATGTTGTGAACAAATAAAATGATCTGTGCTTCATTTTTGGCTTCAATACAATTTTATTTGATCTAGTTATTTAAACATTAAAGTTCACAAAGAGATGTAAGTTGAGATATAAGCGAGAATAATAAACTCATAAGAAATAACGTATTTTTTGTATGAACTAAAGAAAAAAACTGAAACTAATTATATTTATGATGGAAGGAAATCAAATCAAATTGCAACACGTTACAGTTCAATTGTAATGTCTGGATTAAAGAAGTTAATTGTGTGCATAGTAAGAAATACTTTTGCACAAATGGACTGATCGACCAATAAGCATGGGAACCATATATATATATATATATATATATATATATATATATATATATATATATAGGATGATGATATTGAGATATCATCGAAATCATGTTTATATACATCACGGAGAATGGCTGAACTTCAATGTCACTAAAAAATCCACTTTCTGACTCACTGAACACAGCTTGCACATACTTTATTATTCTTCTTCTTACATGAATGTCTATAATAGGCCTAATGAGTTAATTATTCTATTAGGAGCAACATTTATCGAAACTAAACACGACTAATATTTCTTTTATTGTAATTAGAATCTTCAACACCTTAGTAATGTCATTACTTATTTATAATATGAAATATACAAAGTATAATTTAATGTGCAGATGTGAATATGTATGTGGATAGAACAGAGAAAAAACAATTAGTACTTATCATTTAGTAGAAGGGAACGTTTCGTTTCATAGGAGGAAAAAAGTATTTTAAAAATGAGTGAAAGAGAAATACTATGCTATGTGGATTTACTGTGTTATCTCTCTCTCACTTACTTTTTTAAAATGAATTAACTACAATTATGTACACACTTATGATGAAATGCAATTTATTTGAACAGAAAGGAAAATTTATTGAATAACAGAGTATTGGTAAATATGTCTAATTGTACTAAGTTATACACGAATCTTTATACGCTTGTGTAGATGTATCAGTAATCTTTTTTTCTTAATCTACAAATGAGATGATAAATATTTCATCTTAAAACCAATTGGCAAAATGATTTATTCAACAATTATCTAGGATTGAATAAAAATTTTATGCACAGATGGCATTTTTTTCAATCACTAATCAGTGTTTAGTTGGAAACTGTGAGAGATTGACTAACAATTACTTTATAGTTTTAATACTCATGTTATCTATGGGATATTTGACCACCGTTAGAAACCTGGAAGCACTGGACGGCTGTTTCGTCCTGGTATGGGACTCATCAGCAGTGTTGGTCTAAAAATAATTGATTGACTGATGATTTCAAATGTGTAAAAACACAAATCTCCAAAACTCTAACTGAAAATATCATGAAATGTGCTCACTAGTGACTAGCTTCGTGATGAAATTCTCAGAGTTCTAATGAGAAGACGTGACCAATGGAGTTCAGCCCTGTCGAATGTAGGCAGTAACTACCAAACACAAATGGGTGAAGTCGCGCAAAATCCGTAGATCAATCAGAGTTAGACATTAACACCGTTGGATGCCGGCCCACTGGTCCGATGGTAAGGCGTTCGTGCACAATATCGAAGGTCCTGGGTTCGAATCCTGCGAGGTGAAGAATCATGGATGTGCACTGTTGATGAGTCCCCATACCAGGACGAAACGGCCGTCCAGTGCTTCCAGGTTTCTAATGGTGGTCTAAGAATGATTGATTAATGATTTAAAATGTGTAAAAACACAAATCTCCAAAACTTTAACTCAGAATAAATTTCCACTTAATTACTTGAATGAATTAAAATTATTTTAATCATATTGGTTAATCGAATGTATCTTTTGTAAATGATAACATAATATCAAAAATTATAATATTGTGTATGCATCGATTGTTAGCAAAAAGTGTTTCCAAACAAGTTTTTTGTCTTGATCTTGCCTATAACACTAGTAATTGAACTTACTGGATTTTCGTCTACTGTATCAATACGTCAGGCAAGAATATCAGAAGCCAGATAAATGGTTATAAATACTATGGTGGTGATTCATTCTCTGAGCTGGATGTTTTGGTTGTGGAGCTTTCGTTGTTCTTCTGAACAACATTATCCGCACAAAACTTCAGATAGAAGTGAAGCATTCGAATTTCTCCACGTTCGACCTGTATAGCTTGTTCTGCTAACCTCGATCTCGATTAGTTTTTGTTGACCTTAAACCTGTCATTGTTTACACCTTTGTTTTGATTGTATCCCCCTTTTGATCTGTAAGTTTATTTATTCAGTTTCGAGGTCTATTACCGATACCATAAGAAGAAACAATGCTCGAGCTCACAACCTATTGTCTGGCATTATTATTATTAGTTAGCTTTAAAAATCTAAAAAAATTGCCCAATATTGAAATGAATTCAATAGATCTGATAACATCAAATAATCAAGTTAAAATGTATACTTTGTTTATTTGTTCATCATTTTAGGAATCGCTAGAGTGAATGAATAAAAAAAACTATTCACAACTTCTAAATAAGATGATATGAAAGTTAAAGAAATATCCAAATAACTGAGACGGTATTTGAATAAGATGCCTTCTTGAACTATGATTGATAAATAAAGCATTTTTAACTTTGTGATGCTTTTTCATTAACTTACATATATGTATATACACCAAACAGTGTATAGAAAGAATCTAAGTAAAAAATTACTTTAACATATCTACCAAATGTTTTATTCAAGTGTAGTGTATAAAGAAGCAGTTGTACCTCATCACCTACTTTAGTCATCAGACATGAAAAAAGTTAAACAATTTGACCGTCTTATAGTGTGTACATTTCTCAGTCTGCACTATGAATTTATCTGACAAGATAATGTTAGTTAGTCAGTTTTTCGATTAAATGATGCACCACAGACTGTTCGTAGTTAGAACACTATTGAAAACCAGGAATAATTGGACATATGTTTTGTTCTGATATTTGACATCCAAGTGGATGAGACCTGAAGGTGTTTAGCTTGACTTTTGGTAAAGTAGCAGACAAGGTGCAAACTACATTAAAGAATATGTCCAGTGGCTTCTGCCTTTCCATAGCTGTTTAACAATGGTCAATTTATGACGAAAACATTAAAATCCGAAAACTTGCACAGAATTCTTCAGTAATATTTTGTTAACTTAGTTTAAGGACGTAGTTAACTGGAGACTAGTATCATTAACAACGTTTTTGATTGAAATGTTATCGTTTTTTGACACTTATACACATATTCACTACTTCGACTCAAGATTTTTACTTGTTAACAAAATACTCCTCTTTTTTTTTATTTCCATGATATATAAACATAATAATCAATATATTTTAAGTCGTTCGATTAATTCTAATTCTTCATTATTATCATTTAATGCATACTAACTAACTAATCAATCATGTTTCAGTCAACTAGTAAATTCATCACACAAAAAAAAACTTTCTGTCAATTTATAATCTAAATATAGTTAATCATTTTCCCTTGTCCACCTTGAATTTTTTGTTAGACTTCTTTTTCGTTTTTTGAAGTGTGATAACTTGTGGAAAAAAGTTTGAAAACATTTGTTCTCTAGTTGTAGATTGATAATTGATTGAAATGAATAAATAAATCAGTGAAAAAACAATTGTCATTTAAAGTCAGTTGGTGTTATATTGGAATTATGAATCGATAAATAACAGACCACCATTGGAAATCTTGACCAACACCTTCAGTCTTGGGTTCGAATCCCGCGTTTTTAGGCTGTGAATGTGCATTGCTGATGAGTTCCGTACTAGGACGAAGTAACCTTTCACTTATTTAAAGACACTGAACTTTCATTTACTTGAAATCCATTTTCATTGTTAACTGATGACAAACAGAAAAATTTGCATTACGGGGTTGTGAAGATTGTTAAGTTACACATTTTTTTTTAAAATCATGACATTAACACCGTTAGATACCGGCTCAGTGGTCCGATGGTTAGGCGTTCGCGCACAATACAGAAGGTCCCGGGTTCGAATCCTGCAAGGTGCAGGAGTCGTGGATGCGCACTGCTGATGAGCCCCATATCAGGACGAAACGGCCTTCCAGTGCTTCCAGGTTTATAATGGTGGTCTCACTTTCGTCGATTCATGGTTTCAAAAAAAATAGAAAAATGTAGGAAATTAAAAGTACTAAACAGGTATTTTATCTTAAATTATGACTCTGAAGAAATATATATCTACGATTTTTTTCATTCGCTTGCAAGTAATATGATTATTTTAGACTAATAAAAGTGAAATACAATAATCCATATTTTTAACTTTCATTAAATCATAGTGAGGCAATATTCACAATTATAAATCGTTTAATAAAATTAAATGTTGTATCTAACACAAAGCTTCTAATTATCATGGGATTTCAATCATTACAAAAGTAGTTTTGTGTTGTTGATAACGAATGAAGATAAGCTGTTCAACTATGCTACTACTTAATTCTTGTAATCCTTGGATTTTTAAAGTCACTATTTCTTTGCGCTTATCTAACTGTCATTGTTTTAGTTCGTATTCTACACAGTTAATCTGAGTGTAGTCGTTATCTACTTCAGTGACAATCTTTGAATAATTAACTATGCAAAAAAGAATGATCGGTTCAAAATAATTTGGAATTCAGTCTTATGAACAACAGGATAATAGATTAATTAACTAAATACAAATATTAATTAAAAGTCAATAGATTTAATGTTTGAAACATTGTGAGTTGTTCTTAGTGTTAACTATAATAGTGAACTGTTAATAGCTCTGTACTTCATTGAGATCGTGAACAGATTACCATTAGACTACCATCGAGAACCTCAAAGCACTGGATGACTGTTTCATCTCAGTATGAGAGTTCTCAACAGTGTACATCTACAACTCCCATGAGTAATAGAATACAGAACTTTTGGCCTCGCAAGCAAATGCTTAATCTTTAAATAAGTGAGTCGGTATCCAACGATATCAATTTCTGATTTCAATCAATCTACGATATTTCATGACCATCATTCGTTGTCTCCAGAGGATGACGATTTAACTGTATTGATCACGACTTCTTACTGGAATTCTAGGGATATATTTTGAGGGTAGCCACTCACGAATACATAATAATCATCAGTATAGAGTTGTCCTATACAAAGACAAAACAATCATCCGGTCATTCCAGGTTTTCAACGAAGCCCGACATTGATCGATTCATGGTTTCATTGAAACACAACAGTCTTCACAAACCTATATTGACAGTTCTATTTCTGTTGCAACTCATTACTATAATATATCCACAGTCTTGCTAAAGTTTCAAATTTTACTAGCATAGGTTATTTATAATTATTTCAAATAGTTGATTTAGCATAAAGTTTTTGAAAAAGCTTCATTCATAAATAATGACATTATCATTTCATATATATATATATATATTTCATTCAACCGTTCAACATAAAGGAAACACAAGAAAGAAAAAAATTAGTTACCCTAAAACCGGCATAAAAAAACGGTAAAAAAAATGAATTGTTTTTTTTACAAAATCTATTCATCACATCCCATTAACAACAAATCCCCTAACCATAGGATAGAGCAATTAAATTCATCTATGGATCGATCATTCATCAAGATAATAATAATAATAATAATAATAATAATGAATTATTATCCTTTACAAGAAAAAAAGTAAATTAACTACATCATCTCATAAATATGTCAATTTTTTTTTAAAAAAAAGTAAAGTTTAGTTGAATTTTTTTCTCTTTTTTGATTGAATTGTTATGTACATAATTGTTTTCTAATTTTGTTTCATTAAAGTTTTAATTACTACTACTACTACTCGTTATTTCATTATTTGTAGTCACATTTTTTTTAAATTTTTTTAATGAGCACTTCATTTACTCATCATTTCAGGTATTTTGAGAGATTTTTCACGTTTCCCCAAAGGTATCATCAATTTATTGATTGATTGATTATTATCATTGTGATCATCAGAATTAATGATTCTTTACAGTAGGGAAAGTAAACGCTTTCAATGAGCGAAAAAAATTCCATCATGGCATTTATAGACTTCACGTAGGCTTATATTCCATAAATAGTTTTTTGCAAATCTAATAGGAGGTAACATCTACAGAAGTTGAAAGTAATAGAAACTAACCACAACTAGAATATCCCGTCCAACTTTTCGAAAAATTAAGTGAAGTAAAGAAAAAGATGACAGTCTTGATAAAAGACAATGATGGATCTCATCAATATCATCATTAAAGTGTCATTTAGTTAAAAGGGAAAAAAATATATATTTACTACCACATATCATTTATGAAGAAAGACAGTCAGACAGACAGATACAACGCAGAACTTCGTACGTAAGTACATCAGTTCAGGTTGCCATGCCCCATCAGCACAGAGACGCAACTGTCAGTTCAAATCCAACAGTGATAGCAATAATAGAAGTATTAACAGTAATGGAGAAGATTAGGGAGGTATAGAATTATTCTGATTACAAAGAATAACAGAATTACAATTCAATAAGAGATCTCTTTCATCTCACTGTCTCTCACACACACAGTCTCTCTCTCTCTATCTAATTTTCAACTGATAACACTAGAACAACAACAACAACAATAGAAAAACAAAGAAAATATCACTGTTCAAACTAAAGTAAACATCGGAAGTAAAACTGATCATTATAATTATGTTACATTGTTTTTCTTCAAAATTAAATTAAAATAAATATAATAATAATACTGATAATAAAAATATCTAAACACATGCAATTGATAATAAAATAAATTTCCTAAAAAAAGGTTGTTTCAATGACACTGAATTAATGATTAATCAAAATAATATTATTAATTAATAAAGTCATGTCAAGGTAAGTGTTAAACATAATTTGTGCAATATTTCCCGACAAAAATTGATGAAAAACCTAGTTGATGTTGTTCTTTTTTTTTCTCACATTCTATTAATTACATTGAAAGAGTAATAAACCATACGAAAGTTGTTTTAAAGATATGTGATCAATCAATAGACAATAGTTAAGTCATAAAATTAAGAAAAAACAAACAAACAGAAATTTACATTACAAGTCAATCAGTTACAACATAGAACTTCGTACATGAGTACATCAGTTCAGGTCACCATACTGCATTAGCACAGAGACGCAATCGTTAATTCAAATCTCATAGTGGTAGAGGTAGTAGAAGTATGGGCTGTAATGGAGAAGATTTGGGTTCGAAGATATTATTCAAGAAGTATAATTCAGTCAGATAAATTTAGAAAGTGAAAGATAGAGGTGATGAGCAATTTAGAAGATTGGAGGTTGGGAGAACATAAAGAGTGGGTGCACCTCCAACATTGCAAAGGATTTTGAGCCATGTCATTCAAGGTATCTAACCATCGGTTGCTATCGTCTCGCGGACCCCAACCAGGTATTTTACACCTACCAACATGGCTCAGTCCACTTGTCATTGACTTCATGGATTTGTGCCATATTTTGGTTTCGCCGCCCTTAACTTTCTTCCAACCTTCCCCTACACCACAAAACATCGCTAGTTGAGGCAGTCAGTGGCTAGGGATATGTAACACATGTTCCAATCACCTCAACTGATGAAGTTTTCCTACTACCGCATCTACTGATTTGCCATTCTTACCTAGTACTCGTTTCCTAATAACAAGATACACGAGAGAAGCTTCGAAGACATCTACAGTCGAATACTAATAACATACGGAGATCCTCTACTCTTACTGGCCATGTTTCACAGCCATATAATAGGACGGGACGAACTGCTGCGCACTACACTCGTCCGTTGGTTAACAAAATGATATCTGGCTTGCGCCATAAGTGATGCAAGTTGGCAAAAGCCAATCGAGCCTTCTGTACCCGTGCTGAGATTTCGTTAACAATACTTGAACACTGAGCAGTGGAATAATTGTAAAATGTGATGTAACAAGAATTATTTATAGTTCTCATAATTTCGACTTACTTATTTATCGTATAGCTGTGTTTATTCTTGTATTCAATGTTTTGTTTGAATGTGTATTATTTAGTGAGAATAAAACCATTCTAATATGAAGTTATTTCTTCTTCCGACTATCAGCGAGCTTACGTCATTTATTTGCTTTGATTTGCCGTTGATGTTCAGTTACATCAGGCCGTTGTGCCCTATCTATCTAGCAACGCACTTTTTATTTTAGAAATGAAAAAATTCGTTGATCAAGTATTAAAATCTCAACCAACAAGAGAGAAAACAGGAATAAAAGTCAATTGTTTGAATACTATTTAAATTGGACGATTAGTCACATGTGGAACTTAAAGAAATACTTCCAAGTTAGTAAAACTCTGAACACTGATCACAATTCGTCAATTCAAAAGCAAGTGTAGTTTTTAAAGAATTTGCCAAAGATGAGCAACTCAGTTCATGCGTTGTTGATGCAGCAGTGATACGTATATGATGTGATCGTCAAATGATATGATTGAATACCATTACGAGTTCACCATACTCAGCAAACGGAGCTCAGATTAATGATGTAGTGACACGATAGTCTATTCTAATCCAATTGTCCCAGGCCCCGCTAACTAAAGCAAGAAGCCTTAATAAGGTGTAGAGAACGCACTTTACAAGCACTCACAAAATATGAGGTTGCTAAGCACATAACTCAAGCTTATTTATACAATGATAGCAACTCCCCTGGAAGAGCCACAAAATAGCGTACTAAAATAATCCATCAATTGATGACAGTCAAAGATTTCCGAGTGGGAATGTAAGCTGTAGGTCAACTAAGCGTCTCTTGGTGCGAAAACATAGAAATTCAAAACTCTAGAGATAAACTGCAAAATTAGGACCTTTTCGATGTGAGTTCTGAGGATCTAACGTCCCGAACAATATATATATATATATAATAACATAATCCATATGTATGCCAACTTGTCACTGAATAATCAAGTTAATTTACAATGAACTGGTTTTTCTTTTCCCTCTTTACTCCAAATGAAACATGAATTCATTAAAACTAAACCGCTCACTTAAAGTTCGTTATTTGTATGTCAGCATTATTAGTTTATAAAATAAATAAATAATTTAACTGGATTGTACACAATATACGTATCTACTGACAATCCTCAGTTAGAGAATAGTGATTAGCATAATTAAATTAAACAATTTTATGCTTTAAATTGTCTATCAGACGACAGAAGAAGATATGAGACAAGAAATACGCCTTTTTTGTTTTACGACAAGTATTAAGGAAATATGTTAAAATAGATTAGTAGCATTGTTTAAGATAAAAAATAATAAGAATTTCTATGAATCATTTGAAATATTTTCAGAATAATATACTACTATATTACATCAATACTTATTACTTGATTGAACATAGATTTGAAAAGAAGAACACTAAATAAGCAACCGAATTAACAAAACTTCACAACAATAAACATTTGTCCTACCTTCACTGTTAACGTTATTTGGACCGGTAAAAATGTAATCAGTCAACTGTTTCAATTTGGAAGCCATACTGAATTTGAAAGGACTAGCCAATTGCTGCATTTTTGCTGTCTTCTGGATATTTTTCCAATGGTAGATAAATTTGGTGAACACAATTTTGGTGATATAGTATGGATAGCTATTCTTACACATGAGATGATCAGTTGGAATGTTTCGTTCGGTGCTGTACTGATTTTCGACTTTTATAAATAGTTGCTTTCTCCTGTAACCTCTAGCAGATCATAGGTTACCGAACAGCATTCTCCAACCTACTGTGTCCTGGACATTCTTTTTTAGATCTATCCGACTGTTATTCATTCTTCTCATGTCTGTCTCCATTTCTCGGCGTAACGTGTTTTCTGGTCTTCCTCTTTTCCTTTGACCTAGAGGATTCCAGGTAGGGGCTTGTCTTGTGGAGTGGTTGGGTGCTTTCCTCAATGTAAGTCCTATCCACTTCCAGAGCTTCTTCCGGATTGCCTCATCCGCTGAAATCTGCCTCGTTGTCTTACTCAGTAGGTTGTTGTTGATAGTTTCGGGTAAAATCTATGTAGATTTGTGTATGCGTTTGTTTGGTAATATTGTACCGCCGATGACCAGTTTGTTAAAGGTATATAGGTTTGCGAATCTTTCACCGTTTTCATTCCTTCCTTCCGCTCCATGTCATCCGATGATGTCCTCATATCCGGTGATGTCCGTGCCAACCTTGGCCTTTAGGTCTCTTATTTGAATGGTCAAGTCCTTTGATGAGCATCTGTCGACAATTGACTGCAGCCTCTCGTAGAACTGATCTTTACCGTCTTCATTGTCGTCGTTGGTAGGTGCATAGCATAAGATAACGTTCATGGTAATGCTCTCTTTCTCTCTTCTGAAGGATGTTTCAATGATATTGTATCCCCGAGATTCCCATCTTATAAGTGCTTTTTGTGCTTGTTTGGACAGCATCAGTGCAACTCCTTGTGTGTATGAGGCTTTTTCTTCTTCATGGCCGGAGTACAACAGCAGCTCTCCAGAAGCCAGTCTCAGTTGTACAGCATGCGTCCAATGCATTTAACTGATTCCAAGCACCTGCAAGTTGTATCATTTCGTCTCTGCAGCAATGTGGAACAGTCTTCGGATCTCCCACATTGTTCAAACATTCCATATACCTAAAAGATTAGTTGCTCCAGTTGTCAGAAGAGGAATCGTCCTCGTGACTTTCGAAGGAACTCGGCTTTCATCATGAGACGTCATAACTCTTCTGAATGAAGACCTTTTGACTGTCAGAGCAGAGTTAAAATGGTTTGAAATGATTTTTCTGCTAAACATTTTTTAGTGGGTTAGTTTTCTCGTGGGATGGGGTTGCCAACCCCACTCCCAACCCTCCTTCTTTATCCTGACTTGGGACCGGCAGTAGCCACAGAGGTGCTCCAGGCAGAGTATTTATAAATGGTGTGAGTATAGAATTCTATCAATGGTGATCCAAGGTTGGTTCAATGCTGTAAAAATATACGAATTCTGAATTATGCATAGATTAAATGAACCAAATAAACGAAGCATTATATTGGACAAAGTTGACATTTTATTAAGAAAATGTTTACATGAAATTAGATTAAACAAATAAACAGCGCAATAAGTTATAACTTAAAGTAGTGCTGAAGAATTTCTAGAATGATAACATGTAACAAATCAAGATTCATAGATAAACCAACAGGTTAATTATATGGTTACGTGTTTGAAGGTGTGATGATTACATTTCTGAAATGTATATAAAGTGAATTGAAACAAAAATGTTCCTGTCAGTTTGATGTCCACAGATGAACATATAGTTTAGATGAATGCAATATAATGATATACATAATTTATTCAAGTGACCAGTGGAGTTCAATCCTGTCGGGTGTAGGCAGTAACTACCAAAGGCAAATGGGTGATGTCACGCACAATCCCTTGATCAATTAGAGTTAGACATTAACACCGCTGGATACCGGCTCAGTGGTCCAGAAGTTAGACGTTCGCGCACAAGACCGAAAGTCCCGAAATTCATATAAAATTTTGACCCATTTAATTCAATTTTATCTTCACAAACGTTCATCATTTAATTAGTTATATAGTTAAAGAGTATTTATGTTGATTAGTGATCAGGAAATACATTTTCATGTCAATAAACTTTATCATTTATTATTTTATGTTAATTGACATACATCAAATTAACCTACTTCTTATCCTGTCAAATCAATTTACACTGTCTAATAATAATCCCTATTAGAAATGTATTCAAACACATGTTCAAAAAATTATTTATAATAGAGAAATTCTAGTGAAATGAATGAAGTCTTAACACATGATAGTAATGGTGAATGAGAATTTTTTTTTCATTACGTGACAATAATTAATTTCTTTTTAGTGTAATTTATATCAAAAATTATTCTTTTCACATTTTGAACATTCACCATCACTTCATCACCATAACAGTCATAATAATAATAATAATAATAATTACATCACTATTATTAGTGTATTGGCCAAAAATACATTCATAGTAATCAATATTAGAAAAAAATTTTTTTAACCAACTGTTTACCGTTTATGTTTTTTTCCTCTCAGTTTGTTTATTTATTCAAAATACTAATCAAAATTGTCAGTGTCTGTTCGTTTTTAGTGAATGTGATGACAAATGACCACCTAATGATTTGTCTGATACAGATATATTCAAAATAAATATTAAAAAGTTGTGCTTTTGCAGAACAGAAAAAAACAAACAAACGTGCAAATCATTAACAACAAGTGAAATGTTGGATAGACCACAACAATAATAGCAACCCACATTGAACCATGTGTTGCATAAATGAAACAAACCGCATATGAAAGATTATGAATTCGTGAGAATGTATTTGAACAATCAGAACTTCAACAATGACAAGATTACAATTGAAACTGAGTTGTTACAAAGTTCAAACATAATTCTCTAGAAAATTTCAATACTGATTGTTTTATATCAGCTGTTTATAAACTAGATAATTTTTATTTATTAATAGAAGGATATTCCAGTGGAGGAGGAAATCAGGAAGAAGCGGTGGAAGTGGATAGGACACACACTACGAAAAGCACCTAACTGCGTCACAAGACAAGCCCTCACATGGAACCCTCAAGGTTAAAAGGAAAAGAGGAAGACCAAGGAACACATTACGGTGAGAATAAGAGGAAGACCTGAGAAGAAGTAGAAAAGGAAGCCCAGGATAGAGTTAGGTGGAAAAAACTGGTGGGCGGCCTATGCTCCATCGGGGGTAACAGGAGTAAGTAAGTAAGTAAGTAAGTAAGTAAGTAAGTAAGGAAGTAAGTAAGTAAGTAAGTAAGTAAGTAAGTAAGTAAGTAAGTAAATAAGTAAGTAAGTAAGTAAGTAATAGAAGGAGAGATATCAGTGTGATTTTTGAATAATCATCAAATTCTTTGTCTTTATTACTTTTATTTCTATACCAGGGTTAGTGAGTTAATGTTGACCTTCTTTAAAAAGACATTTAAGAGCATGAGGTTTCGAGCTGAAATCTTTGAAACATTTGAGGAACTGCATGCAGATTGGTTACGATTACTTAAGAATAAGTGATTTAGCAATTACTTAATAAATTATCTACTAAAATAACAAGTGTTAATATTTCAGGGTTATATAGGGAATAATAAAATGACACAAAAAATAAAGGTCATGCAGAATAAACGTTAAGTAGGACATATAGTTTGAGCAGACTGTTCACTTTGAATTTAACACACATTATATAGTAATATTAACTGAGCTAATATTGAAAGCTAGGAGACACTGAACAGCTGTTCAGTTCTTATTTAACACTTTTCTGTATTGTCAACAGACAGGTTAGCTAAGAATAAAATTCAGAACCGTCAGGCCTGGAGGAATGTGTGTTATGTATAAACTATTCACTTGACGGCCAACGGTTAGAATTACTAACTCCAGTTAGTTTATGGGATAGCATGTCTATCATTCATTGCTGTCGGTGATATCTGTCTCACATCTGATATAGTTGAACTACACTGCTCATAGCTTTTCATAAGAACCTTTAAAGAGTTTCTTAAATCTAGTCCCTGGCAAGTATATGATTTTTAATAGCATTTTATCATTGATAGCATAGATTAAATACTTTGGTTTGATTTAGAGATGACTGATAATGACTTAACGAAATTGATTTGATTATTTGCATTTTTTTAATTCATTATTTTACCGGCAATTTTAATATACATATGTTTTGAGAATAATCGATTATAGTAAAATGAACGATTATCTCGTTTCGAACTCGATACACTAATTCAATGACTCAGCAGTATAAATATCAACCAAATGCACAAAATGTAGTTGATAATAGTAGTGAACAAGGCGAAATGTGTATTATGAAATACGTTGATAAAACCTACTGAAACATGAAAGTCAATCTTACAGTAGACTAGATCAAGAAGGGTCAATCACTCAACAACAAAAAAACGTTATATAAAACGAAATTTATGAGCACTGTATCCATTAAGTAATCAAGTTTACAGCCCATAAACTCCGTCGACTATTTCTCTTTCATGTAATCATTCAATAGTATTCAGTGATTCAGCAAATAAGTTGCAAAATTAGATACCAGTGCTCTTTTTCAAAAGAAAAGTTTATTTTTCTACTGTTGTAAATAAACAGGAACAAGATGAATACAACAACAACAACAACAACACCAATGAAACATGTAATAATAACAATAACAATAATAACACAAATTCTAATATTATATATTTTTTAAATAAAAATATAATTCTTTTCCAATCCAACACACTACACATATAGATATATCTATATATAAACTACCGGATGTTTGAGTAATCTAATTATAGACCTCTTTTAATAATATATGTATAGGCTGTATTGAATAATATACACATGTATGTTTGTTTGCATAATTATTATATATATATATATATATATATATATATATATATATATATATATATATATATATATATAGATTGGTAAGCGAGTACAGCTAAAATTAAAATAACAGTTCACTAACTAATACACCCTCCCGATTACATTACCAACATAGAGTATGAGGATATTGCGCCCCCCCCCCACTTAGAAAAAATAATCAAGCATGATTGCATCGAATTATTTATTGCTGCGTTTAAAATGGTCACCATATTCTATTTTGGTTAAAAAAGAATTTGTATTATTTATAAAAAAAATAAAAATAAAATAACTTACACAATGTCGATAACAATAATCAGGAAACGTTTTGGTTGTAGCTTTGCATATTTTTGTTGGCGCTCTACTAAAACAAACATAACAACAACAACAACAACCATAGTGAGCTTACTTCATAATTAGATTTTTTTTCTGAAAAAAAATTAACTGTTTACTTTTTTTTTTCTAGTTATTTTTCACTAGAGTTTCTTTGTTCGAATTTCATTGTTGGTGTTTTATTTTTGCTAAAATAAACAATGGTCGATTGTAATGTTAAGCACATAGCAAACATTAAAATTAGTAATCACCATTATTATTATTATTATTATTATTATAACAGTTAATAATTTGATTCTTTTGTCAAAATATTCCAGTCCCAAAAGACAGGAAGTTTGTGTATACATTCAAATGAATATTTATTAAATGTCTGATCGATTTGAACGATTGATTGATTAATTGATGAAATAATTCATTTTAACATTTTTATTTGTAACAATCATTGAACAATTCAATTATTTTGATAACAAAAAAGGATTCGTGGTTAACTAACTCATTGGAATTGTTGTTTTTGAAGTGTGTGTGTGTGTGACTTGTTAAAACTGATTAATAGTTTGTTTTTTTTTGTAAATGTCAGCCAATCAATTTGAAAAAAAATGATTGTAAGCATACAATTTGTGAATTGATAGGTATTTAGACATAAACTGCAGCAAGCGATATTATTTATATACAGAGATACAATGGACAACAGTATAAAATGTATGAAAACCAGAATGATACAAAGCTCATTGAAGCCTAGAATTACTTACCTTGAAAAGTTAGATCGGTATTCAACCTAGTACATTCTCACACAGTTCAGCTGATGAGTAAAATTCAGAAGTTTCATCATGAATTAAGTTCATACAAGTAGATTCAACAAAATCATTGTAAGTTCACTTAATTTATTAGTAAATAAGATTTTCTACATTGTAATCAATAAGAATAAGGTGCAATACTGAAATGTATTATAGATGTGCAGTGTTTATTGAGATTGTTTTATATAAAAAACAAACATGTATGAGCATTATTCATAAATAATTAGATTTTTGTAAAATCAAAATCCAGTTGTACTGATAAAAAAATTACTTGAAAGTATCAGTTTAAGGTATTTAAATGAATTTTAATTATCTTTATTTGTCAATGAAAAGCTTCGTCAAATAACTAATAGTTAGTCAGTCAGTTACAAAGTAGAACTTCGTTCGTTAATACATCAGTTCACGTTGCCATACCACATCACCACAGAGACGCAACTGTCAGTTCAAATCCAAGAGTGATAGCGATAGTAGAATTATTAGCAGTAATGGAGAAAATTAGGAGGATTTGAAGATATTATTCAAGAAGTATAATTCAGTGAGATAAGTTTAGAAAGGCAAAGGTAGAGGTGTTGGCTAATCCAGAAGATTAGGATTTGAGAGAACACAAAGAGTGGATACCCCTGAGCGATTGCCATGTTATTCAAGGTCACTAACCATCGGTTACTTTTCTCTCGTGGACCCCAACCAGGTAGCCTACATCTACCAACATGACTCAGCCCAGTTGTCAGTGACTTCATGGATTTGTGGCTTGTTTTAGTCTGGCCGCCCCTAACTCTCTTCCAATCTACTCCTACACCACAAAACATTGCTCGTTGAGGTAGTCGGTGGTTGGGCATTCGTAACACATGTCCCAACCACCTAAACTGATGAAGTTTCAATACTTCATCTATTGATTTGCCATCCTTACTTCGTTTCAGTATCCTAACGACAGCATTGCCTACTTGGTTGTCCCAGGATACGCGAGCAATGCTTCTAAGACATCTATGATCGAATACTAGTAAGCTACGAATATCTTCTACTCTGAATGGCCATGTTTTGCATCCATATAAGAGAACAGATAATTTGGCTTTTATGATCAACAATCATGTTGGTATACTATACACATTATATAAATTAACAGACTATCACATCGACATAAAATAGCTATCGGTTATATGAATGTAATTTCAATTTAGTCAGCATAATAATTACAAAATATCAAAATTTCTAACATACTTATGCTGTAAGTTAATGTGATTAGTGAGTATTAAAAAAAATGTATATTTTAGTTTAGCTTGAATTAATAAATGCAATTTATTATAAATGAGAAAATCACAGAGAAATGTAAACACACATAGAGGTAATGATTGACTTTATTATGTAATAGAATAACTGCATAGATAGAATACAATGTAGATAGATTAACGTTTCTTTGCATATTCCTTCACATATGTAGATGATTATTTTGATTAGAATAAATACAAATAAAACTACTACTGATTTTTTTGGTAGTAATCGAATCAATTCAGTATCTAATTCACAATATAGTGATATCAAATGTACTTTCAAATATTAACAACAGGAAGATATGTCATTGCACTTAAGATGAAAAACTGTGCACATTGAGCAGGATGCTTATATTAGAACACTAGGCAAGTAATAACATTCATATACTAAGAACGGTGAGAGTTAGGTTGAATCATTCATGTGAACATTATCGCTGAGATAAGAGTACATCATCTGCTTGACAAGTTTCGACTGTTAGTCAGAATCCAAATTTTGTTTAAAATTTTATTTTCCTTCGTTGAAGTCACGTTTATGTTACTGCATCGTAAAATTTAATTTAAAGTGTAATTTATTGGAAAAAAAATTGTTAAATTGTCAACATTTTTTTAGATATTTAAATGCTGGAATAATTCCTAGATTCTTTCAAATTTATATCAAACAGAAAATTTAGAAAAAAAATTTGTATGTCATGCACATCTTATAAACTTAGCACTCTGTTTATCACTTCGTTTTTCTTTTAATGAAGGCGCTAGATTATTATTCACAAACAAAGCAAGATACAAGTGTCATTGTCAATATCATCATTAGAAAGCAGGAGTATCCAGGTTGCAAGTCCCAATCTGAATAACATTGGCATCTTCATATCTATTACTAGTCACATTCTATCTATTCTAAAAAAACTATAAAAAGAGTTCTATTTGAGCGGCATAATTTAACTTCATTCAGATATGTGTATAGTTACACTGGTAGAGGATACCACTATATTAAATAAGCTATCATTAAAATAATATTCACAGATGTGTTACAAGCTGAATTCATACTTACTTATTAGGTTGTTTTAAAGTACCGTGAAATTTTATGAGATTTTTTTTTGAAACCATGAATCGATCAATGTTAGACCACCATTAGAAACCTGGAAGCACTGAACGGCCGCTTCGTCCTGTTATGAGATTTATTATGGTAATTATATATAAAACTAGTCAATACTAACAGTGTTTATATTCGGATTTAGATAACTTTAATATATGATACAGAATATAGTTTTATTAAAAAGTTGTTTGTCATCATACAAAATTTATATGCTGTGATCAAAAATAAAAAAAGTTTTTAAAAAAATTATTTTAATCAGATTAAAGCAACTTCTATAATGTGTGGTGAAAATTTAGTACAGAAGGAATTGAGCATTGTTTTTTTTAAAATTAGTTGATAAGCTTTGGATAAGAATTGAACACTGAGTAACTATTTTTGTTCATACGCTGAATTATTCAAGTGTGCAATAATTATCTCATCAGGGAGTTAGTTTTAAATAGAATCATCTTCACACATTCATTCTATCCTAATAGCAATAGTATTTCAATTACTATTTGCTAGTTTCAAGATGAAGCCATGGTCGATAACAAGCGACAGTGTTAGGCGGAAATCATCTAGCTTTGTGAGGAAATTCTCGGAGTTCTAGTTGAGAAGACGTGACCAATCGAGTTCAACCCTGTCGGGTGTAGGCAGTAACTACCAAACACAAATGGGTGAAGTCGCACCAAATCCGTAGATCAATCAGAGTTAGACATTAACACCGTTGGATACCGGCTCAGTGGTCCGATGATTAGGCGTTCGCGCACAATGCCGAAGGTCCCGGGTTCGAATCCTGCAAGGTGCAGGAGTCGTAGATGCTCACTGCTGATGAGTCCCATACAGGACGAAACGACCGTCCAGTGCTTCCAGGTTTCTAATGATGGTCTGACAATGATTGGTTGATGATTTCAAATGTGTAATATCAATAACATAGAATGATCATTGAGGAATACAATGAATTTATTAATGTTAAAGCTATGGAACATTCGATTTGCTAATCTGGGCATGAGATATGAACATCTTTGACTCAAACACAGGTTATCACAATGGAGTATTCTGAAGCTCAGGTGAGGAGCAGACATTCAATGTCCGATTGGTCATATAACTACTAACTGATAGGAAAGAATCTAAGGCTAAAAATCAATTTCAACATATCATAAACATGGTATGAATTATTGTTTAAAACAGTCAATTCTAATCAAAATATCCGTGTAATTAATCACAATTTAAAGTTACCTTAGAGAAAAAAAAGAAGAAACAAAATTTGCAAAACATTCTCATCAGTAATTTTTCAGCATCATCAGTATGGAAGGATTATTTTTTTTTGTTTATCCTTCTTTACTACTAGTTAAATGACAGAATAAATTACAAAAAATTTTTACAATTATGGGAAATGGTAATATATATATATATATATATATATATATATATATATATATATATATATATACAAAAACTTGGATGCGTCAGCGCGTGTGTGGTCATTTTAACCGAAATTTTCGCCTAGTGTTTAACCGATGACAAGAATGTGTATATATAAAGATATAAGAGGTAATTAATAGGTATCTTGAAGTGACAACCCAGTTGTCTTCTTTCTTTATTTTCATACAAAAAAATAGATTATAGAAATAAATCATGCCATGTTGTGGTCTTCTGTACTACATACAACACATACAGTAAACATGATATAGCTGGAAAATAAAAATCAATGCTCCGTAAAAGGCAATGGAAACTTCCCAGAATGCAAGATTTAAAGTTATTACGAAAAGAAAAAAATAAGAGTAAATAGATCATTAAATTATTCTTGTCAGGTATTTTATCAATTAATCACAATATTTTTAACTAGTTATTGACCAATCGAAATAAATTTTCTTTATTAGAAATTGTAAATTCACCCATATTTACTTTCCTGTTAACTCTCACTGGGAACATTAAGAAACACTAAAAAACCAGGATATTCGATTGATGGCCTCCTAAGTGAAACGAAGTACAGATCTGGAGTCGATTTTGAATTCCACGGCACTTACGTTTACGATTGTCATCATCTTTGAAATCACGGATAATAAATCAGTTTACAACTCTGTCATCAACATGAACCATATACCAGAGTTAACATATAGCTACACCAAAGACCATTCAAATCTGATTACATCTAATATCTCTGAGTTTCAGTTGAATAACTTGTCGTATTTAAGTAGTATATGACCTTATTAGTATGTTTTCTATCTTTCACATAAAAATTACATATTATCATATATTATGGATTGCTATTATTTATCATGTACAGCTATAAAACAAATAATTACGTCCACCATTAAGAGCTCCTGAATTGTTCTAACATCACCACTTGAGTTGGATATAAAGCTTATAACTACTAATAATTGGTGGCTTATGTTACCACGCATAATCAGAATGAATCTAGTTTCAAGATGACCACTGACTGAAATCGTAATATAAGGTAGGATTGATCTTAAAGAAATTAAATAAAGATTAATGGTATATAAGGTGGTAGTAGTGAACACTAATAGCTAATAACCAAATGTAGGTGTTCTAGTAATCAGCTAAGTCACATTTCATTTCTATGTGAATTGTAACAATTTGAAAAGTACCCTCAGCATTGAATAGGTAACAAAATTATTTGCATTACGGGGTTGTGAAGATTGTTAAGTTACACATTTTTGAAACCATGAATAGATCAATGTTAGACCACTATTAGAAACCTGGAAGCACTGGACGGCCATTTCGTCCTGGTATAGGACTCCTCGGCAGTGCGCATCCACGACTCCTGATTTAGGAAAGTCACCAATTAGGAGTTTCACTAGCCACAGGAAATCCATTTGAAAAGTAAAACAAAAATATGAATAGTCAATAAATCTTGAATATCTAGAAGTCTAAGGACATTTTACTGGCAATAACTGTTTACTTGTTCTATTTTGTAAATTCTAGTCAGTCATAACTATCAGATATGTTTTGAAAAATGTTTAGAAATCGAAGAACAGCGAGTAGAATTTCTATTTAGACATTTAATTTTAAAAAAAATCCCCGAAAGAATGCGATGGAGAAACAACAGTAGCTTTATGACTTTAAATGTATATAGTATTGAGAGATTTTTATGATATTTAGTGAAGACCAGAATTATCAATCATAGGTATTATTGATTTCGAAACCACAATCTAGTCAAGAGAACAAAAATCAGAAAAGTCAACCAATTAAACAACATACCTAGCCTGTCGTATGCTCTGATGATGTTCTCATAATTTTCGGGTTGTCTGACCTTCCAAAGGTGATGGGATAGTGTACGACGCTATTGTAGTGTGCTAGATTTAAAGGACATGGTCTGCTATATTTAGGCACAAGCCATCATTATCCTATTCTTTTTAAAATACTCTAACCAATACTTGAGAACTAACACCCACTGGAGTGCGATAAAAAATTAGGAAGCATTAAATAGGTAGTTGAATGAGAAAGTATCTCTTCAACAGCGCTGTATGGGGATTGCGTAGTCAAGAATATGAATCATAGGATTTCAACTCAATGACTTAAATATTCGGTATTTATTCGCTGTGATACTTTGACGTTCTGAGTTTGATTGTATGTGAACTGTTGAATAGTCGAAAACCAGTCAGAAAAATATCCAATGGTCTGTGGTTTTCAGTTGATACGAATTTTGAGATTGAAACCACCTTTAGGATCACAAGGATTTGAGCAGATTCACTTAATCTGTCAAATGCTATTGATCTTCATCAATAAAAATGGGTCAACTATTAATATTTGAGTTAAACGCTCACCGCTAAAAACTCAATTAGTCCCAGGCGGTTTATTACTCTGACCCTTTAACTACAAGTCACGAAATTGTATCATTGACATAAACACGAGGAACTTTTCATTATTGATTCACTTCGCTGTGTCCTTGCTACAGTTCAGTATATGTGTGCACATTGTTCTTTTGTAATCGACTACTATTTTCTGGGTTTGTACTGATTGTATTAAATTACATTTTAGAAACAGATTATAATTTTTGGCTAGATACATAGTTACTAGTGTTGACTATAGTCCTGCTAAGATTCCGTATGCGAGAGTATATGTACTTAATCAATTCAGCAGTAGACAAATCAAATCCTGCAAAGGCACAGCATATAGCGAGAGGATTGAATTACTTATAGGATAAATGATTTAATCATGAATGTAAAGAAAATTGGTCACGTTTTTGGAAAAAATATCATCTCTTACCAAAAATTCAGAGTGTAAACTATTAGTGGCTCGTGCTAAATCCGAAGTAGGGTTCACCATTTTAGTGGTCCGAGACGTGACTCCAGTCGGACAAATGATCAAGTGTGCGATGAAATAAATCTTCTTTCAACCTCCGTATATTATACTTAGACAAATCGCGTTTGTGCAACGGTGGTGATAAGAAGCCAGATACGATTTCGCGGACAAATTAATTTCATGCATTCGTTTAAGCAGACTGACATGCAAATGCAAAACGAACTAGCAAAGCGAAACAAAATGGAGGCGGCGTGTGAGCCAACTCCCATGCGCTGAAGCAATGACTAAGTATTTATAGTCAGAAAACGATAGGCTAGACATGTAATAACCGAGTAAACATACACACAAACAATCAAATATACAATAGTCGATACTGTAATCGAATTATTACAAATATAAAAAAAATGATCTATACTATTACTTAAAGATTTAAACGACTAATCATTAAAGTTTGTATGATGAATAAATGGCGTGGTGCTGCAGACTTCATGAAACCACTGTTTTGAAATGAATGTCAAAGTTTTCTTTTGCTTAACTCAATATATTATAATAACCTACTACTTATTAGTGAATACTGATTAAAGTCAACTCTAAGAATGTAGAATGTGATTCATTTATTAACAATACTGTAACTAGACCAAGGAAACAATCTAAGTGGAGTTTCAAACTCAGCAGCAACGTAAAACCTCGTACGTACATACATCAGTTCAAGTTGCCATACCACGTTAGCACACAGAGACGGAACTGTCAGTTCCAATCCCATTGTAGTAGAGGTAACCGAAGTTTTAGGAGTAATGGAGAAAATTAGAGATCGAATATATGATTTGAGAAGTATAAACCAGTAAAGTAAATTTAAGAAGAAAGAAGTTCATGAGGAATTAAGGAGATTGGAATTCAAGCGAACACAAACAATGGATGCACCTGAGCCATTGCAAACGATTTTTAGTCATGTCACTCAAGGTCTGTAACTATCGGTTACGATTTTCTCACCGACACTAACCTGGTTTGCACATCTACCAACGTGACTCAGTCAAGTTGTCAGTGACTTCATGGATTTGTGGAATGTTTTTGTTTGGCCGCCACTAGCCTTCTTACAACCGACTCCTACACCACGAAACATTGCTCGCCGAGGCAGTCGGTGGTTGGTCATTCCTAACTACCTCAACTGACGAAGACTCAACACTTCATTAATCGATCCGTCATTGTTACCTAGTACCCTTTTCTTAACCACAGCATTGCTTACTCGGTGGTTGCAAGATATATGAGCAATACTTCAAAAACACCTATGACAGAATTACAGAAGGCAGATATTTTTTAAAATCATAAACTTCTATTTGCTGAAAAAACTATGAGAAACTCAGAAAGCAATAGACAGTTATTTTGTATTTTAATCTATTTACTGGTGAGAACTTGTCACATTTTTGTGACAAGGAATTTACATTTTTTATAGTAAACTAATGTTGTGATTAAGTGAATAATTTCGCAACTGTAATTAATTTATTATCATTAGTTAACAGATTATTTTTCTACATTTAAATAATAATAATTATCATTACTATATTTTTGTGTGAAATTGCACAATAAATATGCGATGAATGAGTTGATGTATAAAAAATTCAGTCTGATTTTACGATACATGAACTAATTTTCTTTAACATACAAAATTAAATTTCAACTTTCTCATACAGGCATAGAAAATATACTGTTAAGATATTGTATAACAAAAATGAAAATCCTTATAATTGACAGAGTGTTTTTCCTCTCATCTTAAGGTAACTGATGAAAAAAAGACACAGACCTATAAATTTGTGCAAATACACAGAAAGTGATTTGATTACAAAAAGAAGTAGATAATACTTAACGATACATAAAAACCTATAGAAGATAAAGGACAGTTAATATAATGCAGAAACTAACTTTATAATTTTTATAAATTCCTAACACTGACAGTCTTATAGGAATAGTAATTGCATCTTAACTATGCGAGTTTATTTGACTGAGGTTTTTTTCAGATCGATTCATTGACCACGATGATGTTGGTGTGAATAGCGGTTTAAATCAAGTAATTGTGGACAGCCTTATATACTAATTGATCACAAAACGCTAATTAATAATATCATATTTGTATAATGCTTAGTAGTGTCAGAATTCTAGCGATCAAGCTACAATACAGTCACTAATTTAAGTGTATCAACATTTTGTGATTAGAATAACACAGGGAAATCCTGAACGTTTTATCTCTTGTAGACATAAGGTGATTTCGGATTCTAATCTCAAAGTGAGTATCGAGTTCTCTAGGAATACAGATTATCCTATTGTGGCGAGTGTTAACTAACACGAAGCCTAAGTTCAGAACACTTTGTACAGATTTCCCTAAAAAGGAGAATATTCAACAGATGCAGCGAGTCGATGAACAATGAATTAATTTGATTATTTTGTATATGAGATAATGACTAAGAGAATTTGAACACAATCGTTATTAAATGAATAAAATGTATATGTATATATATTGAATATGAAACTAGTCACACACACAAAACAATAATAATATCATCATTTGTTTAATACAGAAGACAGATGATGTGATTTTTTATCAGCTTGTTTTTACAAATATAACATCAAAATAGAGGAAAAAAAAGCCTAGAAACATTAGCGTAAAGTGTAGTGTAGTCAGTTTAGGAACGATCTATAGATAAATGCTATTATCAACAACTTCGCAGAAATTGGAATATTCAGTAACAACAGATATATTACCGACAATAAAGATACTTGTTTACAAAAAATATTTAGTACAAGTGGAATATTTGACAGGAATATTATAAGTGAAACAAAATCTTTATAACACAATACAATACAATAAATAAAAGTGTACAGAAAAATAATTTATTCTTCAAAACTATCTCTCAAGCGATTGGTTCCACCACTAAGCGCTTGACGCCATCTTCTTTCATCATTGATTAGATCACTGCTTGTACCATGATTGAATCTGGGAGAAATACGTTGATTATTGTTATATGAAATGTTAGCTGAAAGATTTTGTGCATTAATCGGAGATGATGAAATATTCGAAGAGCGTAGACCGTCAAATGTTAAAAATGGCTGACGTATTGTATTAGGACTTCCAGCAGGAATAAAATTTTGACTCCACAATTGTCGACCAGGAGGTGATCGACTAAGTCCTCCTTTGGGAAATGGCGGTAGGGGACTAGGTGAATATTTTCCAATATTTGAATTATTCGAAGAACTTATTAATGTTTCACTGCGTGATATAATATGTACTGTAATATGGAAAAGAAGAAGACAGACAGGTCACAAACAATTGAAAATCATTGTCAAAAGACACAAGTTTATAGAATAAAGTGTATATGGTTGAAACAAAGATGATTTAACACTCTAAGTACGTACTTAGCTAATTAAATCGGAGTAATTATAGGTTTGTGTACTAGACATTGAACTCTATATATATATATATTCTCAAGTATATGAAAAGCATAAAGCTGTATCGAAATTATACTACAATTCAAAACTATTCATTTAATTAATCCTACAATATCGTTATAGTTTACAAAATAACTTTTATATGTTTATAATTGAATTGATTATATTAAACGGATTCATTATCATTGACAATTAACTAATTGATAACAAATTATTACTATTAACGCTGCAAATAATTAACAACAAAAGGAAATATTGAGAGAGAAAAGAAATAAGTGCCTTTTTTTTCAATTTCAATTATCAACTCTTTTATAAAATTTGGTTAGCAAAAATTGATTTAAATCTGAAAGAAATAACTTCAGTATTTCATCAGTTTAAATTCTTAGTCGTTTAATATAAATGAAATATATTTTTTTAAAAGTAGTCATTACACCTGAGCGTTTGTAAATTCACCACTTTTGTGTCAAGTGGATAGTTGCTTTTTACACTTTCTATTAATGATTACATTATCATTTAGAGATTTCTGTGTGAATATGAACATACAACAAGGATACTAGTGTAACAAAAACAAATATTTATCAAAATTAAAAAAACAACAACTTACTAATGATAGCAATAAACAAAGTGATGATAATTAGTGCAAATAGATGAATCCAAGAGAAATTTAATAAATAAAACGATGATGGTGTACTGGATATCTCTTTACCATTTAATTGATTTGACGATGGAATACTAATTCGTACAGGGATTTCAATGTGTTGACCTGTTGGACGTAGACTTAACACCAGATTCACTACAGCATCAATGGCTTTTTGATCGCGAAAAAAAAGCGTGGAAACAATATGGATAACAAGATGAAAAAGGTTCAATAAGTAAACAAAAAAGATAGTTCATTTATCAAGTACAATGTTAAGCAATTAGTTTTTCACTTTATTTTCTAAGTACGTGAAGGTTAATGATGGAGTAGGAGTAAGTGGAATGAGAATTAGAAGTTGGACAATTGAATGGATAAAAATCGAGTGTCTTTTTAACTGCTAAACAGTTATGCGAAATGTTCATGTGTAAGAGATTTATTCATATTTATATAAGCGAATGTACAATGTATTTTAGTAGTATCTTCCTTTCTATAATAATAAGATTTTCAATAGCAGTTCATCGTTCAGTCTCTTCCTCGTTTATTCTTTTTTGAATATTAATTATACTACTTAATTACATTCAGTAATTTGTATTATTGGCAGACATTTTTGAACTTACAACGCAACACGAATGATCATTACCATAATGCCTAAACATATTAAGATTTACTGTGTTTCAATCCCTTTTATCATTTGTAATAGCGCTTGTTACTGCTGTGTATGTTATTTGCCCAGAATTTTATAAAATTCTAAACACATTTGTCTATTCGTTAATTAGTAGTATTTGCTTATGTCATGTGCTGTGATATAATTCTTAAGCGATTACTTAAAGGATAAACTCTCTAAATTGAATTAATGATATTCAAAAATGAAAATAACAATCTATTTAAAAGTGAATAAATTGAGAGAAGGTAACTTTGAAACAAAAAAAAGACCGAGAAAAAACAACTTACGAGCATCACCAGGGATACATTTCACTTGTACTAGCCATAAAACTTTGTATTTCAATATGGATGGATTTAAATCCGATATAACATCATCTTCAATCTTATCAATTTGTTCATGAACTACATGAAGCCAACGAGATAATTCCGCGGTCACACTACTAGGATATGATGCTAATGTAGTGGAAACTAGTGAAGACGAAAAACTTTGACTATATTCTTTGTATATATCTATAACTTCACGCAAATTTTGAACAGGTCGTGGTGATTCAACAATTTCTAAAGCCTCAGGGACTTGTGATCGAACTAATATTTTATCTGGTCCTAGTTCTTGCATATTCAATGCAAATGATGTAGCTGGTGGAATGAAAATCAATAGTCGTCTAGTAAAATGATCCGTTTCAGTAATCCAAAAGTGATAAGCTAAAATAAGATAGAAACAAAAGGAAACAAACTTTACAGATATAATAATATTGGTAGGTACTAAACAGAAATGGTTTTTGGTTAACAAAAAATTTCCGACAAAAACAAACTACGGAGATATAAAATGACAGATTTTCAAAGAAACGGACGAATATTATCCAATACAAATGACTTCTTCATGACTATTAAATTCCAAGAGGGTAATAAAACTTTATCAGTGTCATTTTGGCGCAATTAACAAATACATCACATCGAAGAGTCTCATGTTAAAAAAATCATACAGGATGATATCAGTATTTATTTTAACAAAAGCTGACCATCTTGCCAAACTGAAAAGTTATGTATTGAACAATGTTAATGCTGAATGTGTGAAAGATAAGTACATGCTATATAGGTTCTCTAGGTTCCATAGGTCCGTTAGTCTATTCTAGGAAAACCTTTTGATGGGTTCGCATGTAACATGTTATTGGTAATGATTTATTCAGACATTTGTAGACTGTACCTAAATACAACATAATAACGAAAATTAAGGTTTAAGCTTAACTAAAATTAACTTCATATCACTTATCATATCTTCATTTGTTGGTTCGTATTTAGTATATATGATAAAATGTTTAATACGCAAACTTAAATAGAATGAATGATATCATTCAAACGAAACATGTAACAATAGAAAATACAAGCAAAGAAAAAAAAAATCATATTTTATAGAAATATAAATGATGAATTAGTTTGTGCATTTCAGTTTTATTGGATCTTATTACAGATGATTAAGTCATATACATGATTACATGATAATAGACTTTGTCAAAAAAAACACACAAGATTCACATTAGATCAATCTCAATGGATGATATTATAAATTGGCTAAAGTAATAATAGTACGGTGACAGAATGCTAAATGCATTATAAACAATATTAGCTTATGGAGATAATAACTCAAACTGTGAACCATGTAATGAGGTGAAGAGCTATTGTTTGTTGCATTTGTATGATAATTGTTGGAGACCTTGGATAAACTGACACAAAATTGATTATATGGTTATGTGATTGTGTGCCGTTATTTATCTGTTTGTAAATCTAATGTTTACGGTTATTTAACATATTTTCATTCTTTCATATCATTGGTTGCCTTTAAACTAAAACCATTGTGTTTAGCTTTCTACTGAAATAGATATTTGTTATTATTTTCTCTTCTCTACTGCTCATTCCAATTTATCGCATTTCATTACGAACCTTGAATATGAAGACACATTTGTGCTTAATTCTGTATTGTTTAATACTGAATCAAGGAGCAAAAAACACTTTAGACATTAGGGAATACCTGATCAAATTATACACAGTACAATTTAATTTTGAGATATTGAAAAAAAAATTACTTACAATATTTCGATACAGAGGACATAGGACTATCTTCTTGTAGTTTAACAGCAGGAGGTATAAGCATTTTAATACCTGGCAATGGAAGTAACGATGTTTCAGCAATTAATGATGCATTTTCACCATGTTCATCACTGGGACCGCCGGATGAATGAGTTTTAATCAATTGTAAAATCATTCGTGTTTTAGGCAATAATGTCAAAGCAATAGCATCAACATTTAATGACCATGTTGTAGGTGATTTAATAACACATTGCCATTGTGTAGCACTGGTATAGAATGGTGATGATTGTGGCAAAGGTTCTAATTGAGTTGTAATAGAGCGTTGTAATGAAAATTTAGCAGAATCTAATTCAAGAATTGTTTCAATAGTTTCATTATACTCCCAAAGAAGTAAATTTGAGAACCAATTCGGTAAAAGACTTGAACGATAATTAAAATCAATGTGGAATTCATTGTCTAATTGTAGTTGAATTTGACATTTGAATGGAGCGAAATTTGCAAATGTCATTAATGATCCAGGTGTTTTAGAGCATGGGATATTATTGCTGTAAAAAGAACATCAAAAAGTAGTGTAATGAGGTTCATGTTTGGAATAATTATGAAATTTATAGGTTTGAAAAGCGTCTAGTAGTTACAATATAGATGTGTGTGTTTTAGGCTTGAATATTAAGAAAACATGATATATTTAAGCAACAAAATTTATTCACTTAGCTTGATTGTTTGTGGTAGAGCTAGTTATAATTAATAGACTATTCTAATCAAAGTAGCATTTGAACCTGAAAATTATTGATTGTAAATGGAAACCTTTGACTAGTAAGATCCTGACTCTATTGTTATGCAGTACAAATTGAATATATCTTAAAAGGGATATTTTTTTCACCGTACAGTTCATAAATGTCAGAACAATATACAATAAGACATAGTTAAAAGATGTGAGTCGGTTACGACAATTATTATCATTAGTTAAAATTGTTCAGGGACAAAGCTCGAAATAGTTCGCAATGACGTATAAATACACTATTCATCACTTTATCTTTCATTAGATTTTGAGTTTTACAATTATTTCATTAACTTATTTGTTTCTATTGTTAATATTTCAATTTCATTTTATGTTATAGATTTTGGTTATTATCATCTGTGTAGAGATTTGAAGTGAAAAAACTTAAACTTTTAAACGCTTGTGTTCTATTCTACGTTAATTAAAATGGTTGAGATAAATGTTAATATTTAAATAAGCTTATCTAATAAAATTTAACACCTTGAGCCTTTGACCCAAAAATCTAATCCACAAGGCAGTGGAGCAAGGTGAGAATATGCAGTTCCATGACGCCATTCCTTCTGTCAGGATCCTGGAGCTCGCGTGCACCAATGTTCTGGAATCAGGATTTTTCAACTACATGCCTATCAACCCGGTTAAAGCGCTGGACATTCGCTTTTCGCCCTCTTAATTTCATGAACACCCTCACCACAAGAAAGCAACGAGTAGGACTTCCATGTCAGTGGCTTTATACTCATGGCCAAAAGAGAGCATTTCGAGGCGAGCAAACTCCCCACACTCTCGGCCATACTAGAGCATTTGAACTTTTAAGGACAGTAATAACGAGAGTAGTCTATGTATATACTACATAAAAAGTTATCGAAAGACCCTGAAAATCATATATATATATCAAGTGATAAATACATTAGTTCACTGATATCCTGGAGACAATTAAGTGAATAGAGAACAATTATTCATGTAATTTAATCTGATTTATTGTCATTAAGCCAATCCAATTGTATGTTCAGTAAAAATTGTGTGTGTGAATGTGCAGGTGGTTATTGGGAAGAAAAATCATTTATTCAGATCATTGAATAATTTATTCCAATTAAACTGAATGACCGTATTCAAACAACGACATATTTTTAAAGATACATCTCAATTACATGTTAATATTGATTGGCTAGGATTATGAAATAACTAATATAACAGTCAATTGCATTCACATAATCCTCAATTCTTCGATTATTTGTATTCAGCTTTAATGATCAGTGATATAGTGATTATCAAATTATCAATTATACTAGATATAACGTAGTTGACAGATTGAGTCAATTATTTGTTTTTATTGAAATAATCAAATACAATTTGTTCAAATAAAATGAATCAAATTAAAATTCAATTTAATTGTAATGCCATTGATAATTTAAATGATTTTAAATTCATGATAAAGAGAGGGAGAGACAGAGACAATAAAACATTAAACGTTTAATAAAATAACTTGATCAAATAGACAAACCTTTCTTTAATAGGTAGTTGAACAAGGAAACGTAACATTGATAAAAATGATTCACTTCGTGATGGACGATCAACTCCAATAGGAAATATGATAGAATCACTTTGTAATAGATTATTTCCAGAATCAATAAATATTAAACTTACAGACGGTGTATTTAATAATGTATATAATTCAAGTGGTATGACTTGAATGTTGAGTAAATAAGTAAGTGATTCACTTTTTATATTGGAATATGTGGTATTTTTTAATGGTTTACTTTGTTGATAATTTTTTATTGAAGATGTTAAAGAAAATGTCAATACTCCATGACCAGATTGACGTGCTAAAATGATTTGATTGAATGAATCAATCCATATGATTGATGGATCAACTGAAGACCAAGTATTTTCTGAATATAAATTTTTTTTTGAAAAAAAGAGAATACACAAAATAAAAATGCCAATGATATAATCATATTAAACTTGAAAAAATAGAAAAATGAATTTTGAGCGTTATCTATCAAATCGTATGGTGGAAAATCATTAGTCCATGAGTAGAACTAACAATTTGTAGTGTAGGAATAGGTTGGAAGAAAGCTAGGGGCGGCCGAACCAAAACATGGCACAAATCCATGAAGTCATTGACGAGTGGACTTAGCCATGTCGGTAGATGTAGACTACCTGGTTGGGGTCCGCGAGATGATAATAATCGATGGTTGAAGACCTTGAACGACATGGCTCAAAAGCGTTTGCGATGGCGCCGGTGCATTTATTGTTTGTGTTCTCTCAAATCCTAATCTTCTGGGTTCTTCAACACCTCTAGTTTTGACTTTCTAAACTTTTCTCACTGAATCATACTTCTTGAATAATATCTTCTAATCCTAATCTCTCCGATTACTTCTAATACTTTTACTACCTCTACTACTATGGGATTTGAATTGAAAATTCGGTCTCTCTGTGCTAATTTGTTATGGCAACTTGAACTGCTTTACTTACGTACGAAGTTCTACGTTGCATCTGACTGACTGGCTGAGAACTAACAACTTTAAGCATAAAGAAAAATATTATACGGCTATTCAGGGACTGAATTAAACTGTGTGATAAACACATTTGAGGTTATATCTATCTAACAGGTAAACAATAATAGGTTATAGCACCTCATATACATTAGCTTTAATGATTAGTTGTTTAAATAATAGAGTTGGCTCATTCACCTTCTCTGATTCGCTTCGCTTTGCTTGTACGCTTTTCATTCTCGTCTGTCTACTTACATGAATGTATGAAATAAATTCATCCAAAAAACCATATTCGGCTTCTGCCGTCGCACAAACAGGGAAGATTTATTTCATTGTATACTCGATCATTCGTCCAAACTGGAGTTGAATCGCATGCCGTTAAAGTGCTGAGCCCTATTTCGAATCTAACACACCCTATTAAAAGGTATCCAGTGATAGTCAGTTATTCAAAATAGTGAATTAGTTAAAACTAGACACGTTTTAGAGCTGGATAAGGTGTATTAACAGAAAACACAATGATTCTATACACAGGTCATTTTATATTTCAGTTTAAGTGTCAAGTTTCAGGTAATACAAACAGACTAGTAGGTGTAGGTCTACAACTACAATGACTAAAAAGAGACAGGCATTAGTATTACTACTTTCAACCTTGTACATGAGATAATACACATTAGTTTGAAATTATAATTCTATATATTGAAACTATTGATAAGTAAATGATTCTTATCACAAATATTTTCTTGTATGATATGCACATGATAAGAAAAATAGTTCCAGAAAGAAAGAAAAACCCAGCATTTCTAACATATTGGACAAATAATTTACCTAAATTAGATGTGGATGATGACAATTTTGGTAGACATGTCCATTGTCCTTCGACTAAAGATGTTAAACCAAGAAGATCTAATGAATTACTATATGGTAGACTTAAATAACTTGGTAATAATCTAGTAATTTTATTCGATAAACCAATATGTAAAGCTGTCCAATAAGATTTTCTCTCATTTTGTATCAATTCAATTTGATTAGTTGACTTAGGAATTGGCAACGAATGTATACTGAAACCGTATGGAGTACGATGAATTGCATTGTCTGCATTGATATGATTGACAGGAAAATGTTGTTCTTCAATTACCAGATCTCGTATAAAATGAGTAGAAAATAAATCTGATCGATGCAATGATGCTTTCAATTGATAGAAATCATCTGAAAAATAAATATTTAACAAAATTATAAACCTATTAACGCATATAAATCCTATTTATTTGAGATGTTAAACAATTAGCCATTGATGAATACATCTAATTAAATAATATAACAACTTGTTCAGATTGTTGTGTATTAATTTACACAGCACGCCAGACCAAATCCTTCCTACACCCCCTAATATCTCTCTTATCTCTACGACTAACTCTACTCACATCCTTTTATCACCCCGTACAGCTAATGCTAACGATACGAGTTCACGAAACGTTATTCCTGGTCTTCTGAAACACCGTACTAAATTACATGTTGGAGCATTTAATGTTCGAACCTTGAGTTAAATAGGACAATACGCTTCCATAGCTAGGACTTTAGAAGTTGGGATCCGAGAGACGAAAGTAAACGATGGTTAGAGACCTTGAACGACATGGCTCAGAATTGTTTCCAATGGCGCACGTGCATTCATTCATTGTGTTCTCTCGAATTCAAACCTTCTAAATTCCTAATCATCTCTATCTTTCTCTTTCTAAAGTTATCTCACTGAATTATTCTTCTCGAATCATGTCTTCAAACCCTAATCTTCTCCATTTTATTGATAATACTTCTACTATCGCTACTACTATGAGATTTGAACTGACAGTTGCGTCTCTGTGCTGAAGCAGTATGGCACATGAACTTATATACTCATGTACGGAGTTCTACGCTGTAACTGACTGATGGGACTCATTAGTGGTACTGCACATCCACGATTCCTGCTACTCACAGGATCCGAACCCAGGACCTCTGGTCTTGCGCGAGAACTCTTAACCTCTGGACTACTAAGCCGGCTTCTGATCAATCTAAGGGTTTTGCGCAGTCTCACTCATACTGGATTACTCAGATTAGTGTCGACATCACAACTTGAACGTTAGAATGCGATCAACACTAAGGTTTAGACAAATAAGATATTAATAACTACTCATCGGTCAACTAGTGCTAACTTAATCCACTAATTCAACGAGCATAGAAAGGTTGAATATTACCCGCTCTCTCGTAGTTAACCTATGTAAAAAATCATTGGTCAGGAACTGACTAACGTGTTTTGCAACCAGCATTGAATCTCAGAATCAATACGACTTAATATGAGTTGGTCGACGAATGAAACGCATACATTAATACCATTGTTTAAAACTAAAAAATACAGAAATTCAGTAACTGATAACTAAGATTCACTAAACTTAATTCTTCCATTCACGAACAAACATAAAATAGATTTTGATAAATTTGACAAGAAATCAATTTAGAAAAAAATAGAACTTACTTGAAACTGCATCGAATATACGCCCTAACTCATCATGATACGAGATTTTCATGTTATATGGACCACCAACAGGAAGACCAACTATTTTTGACGATCTTTCATTTTGTGGAATGGTAACAGATGGTACAGAGAACATCATAAAGCGTGGTACTTTAATAAATATATCCAAGATTAGTGTCTGAATAAGTGAATGATCGAAATTATGTGTAAACTTGGAATCCAGTAAATTTCCATTAGGCATTGATTGAATTTGAAGTGTAATTCGACAAACTGATTCACTATCTGAACATTTGTCATTTGCATGTAGAATACCATCTGGAGTGACAGTTAACAGTTGACTAGCATGTTTAGAGGATAAATTCCTATCACGTGGAACAGATAAAATCTCGTAGCGTAAAATGCTATCAGAATGTCTAGAAAAAAAAATAGAAAAATACAAGTAGTTATATTAATTACGTAATTAAGCTTGGGAAGGGGATAGATAAGTAGCACTAGGAAAGCGTTACAATACCAAATGTGTATTGTGCTCGCTAATTACTGTACGTAACAGTTAAAATAATTGATAACTCAGTAAGATTAAGTAAAATTTTACATAGCTCCCTGTATAAAAACTAATAATGTGATCCGGTTGTCCAAGACAAATTAGGTGAAGTGGTGTGGTAATGTGGGTTTAGGTTCAATGGAAACCATAACCCTACATGTGTTACGACCAAAAATGAGGCCTTAGTGGTGTACATGTTTTCCTACATTGTTCAATAGAGTACCATAAATCGTATTACTTGTTGACTAAAGTAAGAAAAGTAGCAAGATTAGTTGATGAAATGATGCAGTAGAAAAAATAATAACTGGAATTCGGGTTAGTATATTCTGATTTAGTTGCGTTTCTGTGAAGATGCGGTACAACAACCTCAACTTGTGTACTCATGTACGAAGTTCTACGTTGTAACTGACTGACTGATTGATACTTTGATTCATTAGGACCCAATGGATGTGGTTCACAGGTCTAACCAATCCGGTTGTTTACAGCATGATCACATATAGTTCAGAATAAAAAATAAGTAGGGATTATATGGCAGTTTTTGACCGCATTTTTATGAATAGTAGGATACACCTCTATGCTCAACAAATTCTAGATTGTGTTCTGGAGTGAACTATACTCTTAAATATTTCTTATTTATGATTGTATAATGGGGTTTTATTTTCTCGTTTCCTAGCATATTGCTTATTCGTTTTGAGTAACATACATCAAGGTGCTCTACTGTACCGAAGGAATTTTGTAACTTACAAAGAACATAAAACATTAATTCTTTACATAAGCTACATTCGGAATACAAATAATTTTTGAGAAAAAAGATTATCTATGTGTTACAGACTTTGTGACATCAAAATATTTTGGATGGAGTTAATCTAGAACTTAACGGTGTTTATGCACCCAAATAACTACATTAACAAACACACTTACAAAAGATATAAAAATAATAGCACTTAACTTGCAGCGAACCGACTGATGATGACATCTATCATTGTCAAAGGAAAGGTTGCCAACACAATCATAGGAGTAATTTCTAGACAGTCATCTTTTTTTTTGTATTTATGAGCTATGAAAGTAGTTCAGGTAGCAGAACATGGATTCAAGCGGAGTTATCAAGGTGCGTTATTTATTATGTTCCTATTTAGGATTAGATACAGAGAGTAACACATATATCTTCACAAAAAGACTTACAAATCAGCCCAAGGAATTAAATTTAATTGGGAATTCGGCGATAGAATGATTAGTTGAGTTTCTCGATGTGGTGAACTTAATCCAAGCCGTGATAAAACAACAATCGTTAGTTGAGCATGTAAACGGTCAATTGACGCACCATCAGTTGACACAGCAATTATTTGTTTCGCATTAGGTTCCACAGGTTCTACAGTCAAATGAACAGTTACAGTACCAGGTTTTAAACCAACAAGAACCATTCCTGATGCTAAATGAGTCTGAGCAGTGAAAAAAAGATATGGTAGACAATAAATTTGAGGAAAACAACAAAAATATCTATCAAATAGGTGAATGTAAGTTGGAAAATGTAGATGGCTATAGATCGGTGACTTTACTGCTATGAAATGGAATATCAGAATGTATTAGAACTAGGTAAGTAATGGGGATCGTGTATTTAGAACTAATTATTCAGCTACATTGTAGGCAAAGATTATTTGAGAATAATTCTATACTACACAGTTTTAGATTGTTACTCAAATTATCATCAAGTGACAGTGATAATTAAACTACAACCAACTGTTATACAACAATTGAATTTTATATTAAGATGATGTAATTACAGGTATTTCTTTTTGAATTAAAAAAAACAGCATATTATTTAATTATTGTCATAATATAATACTTACTTCATCCACATTAACACCGAATTGTTCAAGCCAATATTCGAGACGAACAACAGAGTTAGGTTCAGGTGGGTTCAGATGCCAACGATATCTTAGTGGAGGATTGACGGCAGCCATTCCCAGAGGAGAAACAATATTTGATCTTGATTGGTCTTCAGAATAGTGGGGACTGTATGCTGTACCTTCAACCCATAGAGGTGCTGAACCGCAATCCCCAGAGCGTCCAGGTGGACATGCAAGGAGAAAATGTTGATTAGATCTATCTGAATTAGATAATTCTGGGAAATGAGCATTAGAAGTATCAGAGATTTGGGAAGTAACTTCATCCAAATTAGCAAGTGGGCACTTAATTCGCACACCCGATAACGCCACAATATGGATGTTGCAAACTGTCTGGAAAAGAAAATTTTTGTAATTTTTAGTAAGAAACTCAGTAGGTTATAACCTTGTGAATGATTTTACCAATTCAAAGCATAACATACCTCTGAATAGATGACATAATCTTCATGCTTTTCATCTAAACTTGAAGAAAGTCTATTCCCTCTTATACCTACTGCACGGGCACGAATATTTGCCAGACCTAAGGATTCAGATGCACGTATCAAGACACTGGAGGGATTTGTTTTTATAATGGTTAGACGACTTGAGACAGATTCAGGAATAAATTCCAAAGAAGCTTGATTAGGACCACCAACTGCCTGAATCTCATATTCAGCTCCTAGTAGGAGATTGAAATTACATGGAGTCAAACGTAAAGGTGCGAATACCTAGGATGAAAAAAACAAACAAAACAGAGAACATAATAAGTATTTAGTTTTTACACAGAATTGAAAAAAGTGACATACGGCTAAGCTTACCTGAATTTCAACAATGTTACTTTGAACAGTAATTGGTTTATTTTGCAATAACCCAGGTACTATGGAAGTTACCATTAGTCTAGAAGTACCAAGAGCAATGCCCCGAACAGTGAATTGACCTGAACAAAGTTGTTCAGCATTTGATGAGTCACAAATCCAGAATGAGTCTGAAGGGACATTGGTTTCCGGTACGCTAAGTATTCTTTTGGAGTCATGTGATGATTCCTTATGACCAGCAGGTGTGGAATGAGCGACATGATTACTGATTATTGACAACTTTAATAAGCGTGTAAACTTTGACGGTAATGTGATTCCATCTGTACCTATGGCTTCTATAAAAGCAGTAACCTGGAATGGATAAATAATAATAAGAAATCGGTTATTTTTTCGAATTATTTTTAAGACGTAATTTAACTGTTCATCACTTTTAGGGTTAGTATTGGTCGATTTACTAAAAATGATGAAATTACGTGTTAGCTAATGTACTTGCTTTATTGCACAGACCGAATCAAGTTTATCGATGTTGAGGAGAGTGTTCACCACGAATTGTAAAACTTCCGCCTAAAAGTACACTTAATCTATTGGTTAACTTATGTTTCGGTGTACTATTACTCTGTAACATTATTCCCAAGGGTGTCGTGAATAAATATCTATCTGTGAGGGTTGTTACGCTAAGTAATCTTCCTTCTGATAGGTGGACTTACCACTAGTTGCCGGAGAGGGAAGCCACCTCATTCATTGTCACTGAAGTTAAAGTTCGAAATCATGGGATCAAAGCGTATATATATATATCAAATAGATTGAAACACGACGTCACATTATACAAGTTGACTGTATAGACCACTTAGTTAGACGGTGGTTTAGAGTGGTTAAGGCATTTGACGTTTAGGCACTACGTGTTTGGTTTGAACAACACTCTACCTACTTCGCATTGGGCAACTGGGTAGTATCATTGACCCTTAATGCTTACAATGTGACTCATACTGTTCTTAGTTAATTTACTATTAAAATAAAAAAGGCTATTACAATTAAGAAATAGTTATTTTTTAAAGTACCTCGATGAATAAATGAACACTGTAGGGAAATATTACTTAATTTGGTTTATTATTTAACTTTATACAAATGTTTAGCTGAATTCCATAGAAGTGGAAATAAATATTCAATAAACAAAACATAGAATTAGACCAACCTCATCACCAAGTTGTATTCGATCATGTACACGAAGATTTAATGCACTAAGACCAATTACATCCACATTAAATTCAACTTGTGCTGGACTAAAACTATGCTCATTTAATTGATTTGATTTTGTTAGCAAGAATGGAAAGCATAAATCAATTGCTTGAATTGTTACATGACCAATATGCTGTGGTTGTATTTCATAAGTCCGTCTTGGCATGTTATACAGAATAGTATTAGTTGTTATAGTTGGGTCATTTAATTTTTCCGTTATACGAATTGGATAGTGATGTCGGTCAATTAAATCACCTGAATTGTCCAAATAGTAATGACCAGATCCACCATGAATATACACAGTAGATGAAGCCTGAAATGAAAAACAATATACACACATATGTAAATGTCAAATGAAAAGGATCGAATTGTATAGTTGTAAAATTCATATAATTTAGTAAATTCATTTGGGAAAAGAACTACATAGAAAATAATAATAACGAAAACAATAACAACAACAACAACAACAACCGTAAATTACCTCTGGATGATAAAATAATTTAATTAATTGACTGGGAGTCACGTTTATCACTGGACTTAAATATATATTTAAAGTTGATTTTAAATTTTCAATACCGTGTAAAAATGGAACATATGTGTTAGGTAAACTTGATTGAACTGTGACATGAACCACGAGACTGCCAGAAGAATGACCAAATTTGGCTGGTGTAATGAAAAAATAAGGCCGCGAATTTATAGGATTAAGAGATCGCTTATCGCTGAAAAGAAAACAAGAGCAAGACAGTGAAAAAATAGACTGAGACGGTGTTTACAATATTTTGCGTATAGAATGTAAAAATTAAAGCGACATAGTTTAATGACGTTTATTCTTCAGTGACCGGTAACCAACCCTAGAAGTCAAATTGATTAAGAGAGTTACTTATTGGCTGAACCGATGCATATCTTTACTAACAAAGATATTAATGAAACTTTCTATATTCTAGCTCTTCTGTTTGTATCCAGGTGTATTATATATAATAAGAAAGAATTGTTGTAGAACTTACGAATCTAAGTAATCCATATGTACAGGAGGGTTTACATTTTGAACTAGTTGTAATGGTTGTGCAATTCCAATATCGTCATTAATCGAAGAAATAACTACATTAGATATCAAGGAGTCAACTGATTCTAATTCTTGACTTTCTGATCCATAGAAAATTAAACGAACAGCAGTTGGAATTGTATTCGGTAAAATTAACTAATGATTGATTGATGAAAATAAAAGAAAAAGAAAATTTAGATGCATTAAACAAAATAGGAATTATTAATTTATGATTGTTGTTTTATGACATTTAGTTCTTCTTTTTTTACCTCTAGATACTTTGCTGACAACAAGCAAAACACATAAAACGCATATGCCAATTGATTATTGAAAAGTAAATGATGTTATGTTAATCTAATAATCAATACTGATCAAATATTAATAATCAAATTGAGTGATAATCACTTGCCTAAGTGATTCTACACTACTGTGGTTTGTTTGATGTTTAGAGTGTTTGGAGGTAATCAACAAGAAGTTCTGCGTCCCACGTTTCATGCTAGTTGGCACTTATTAATTAGGTGAATATCTAATCTTGGAAATAACTGTAAGCCACATCGAATGACTGGTTCATACAACAAACTGATCCCTTAATCTACACTACAAACTAATATGTACTCGCTACAGTAATATCAATGCCATTAACATTTGTACTCGTAAGTCACATCAATTTTAATTTACAAAACTGCTTTGAAAAAAATAATTCCGATCTATACACACCTGTTCGTATATACACTACAAGTAGAAACAACAAATATATAATAAGAACAATAAATCATATTCATAGTATACCTTATCATGAGACCAGTCATTAGAAGATATGTTAACTAGTGGACAAGATGGGAAATGTGAAGGTAGCGAAGGAAACTGGAAAACAGGTAGCATTTTTAAACTAACAGCGACATCACACATTATTCTGGTAAAAGAAGGAAAAAAAGAAAAAGAAATTTATTACAACTGAAATGAAATGAGTTCATTAAAAAAAAGTTATAAAAATTATAATGGTCATTTATTTTATAGCTATAATATGGAATTAATGATGATAACTGCCGATCAATGATGGATATACTAGACTGAATTAGTCAGATATATAATAGGCCAAATGTAAATTAAGAAAATATACTTATCGATCGCTTATCGATTGAATTAGATATTGAAGGGATATTTAATTAAACTAGAAAGAACGGTTATTTGAATATATAAACAATCAGCTAATCAAACATAAAATTTAAATTTATTAAATGATCAGTGTAATTATACAACCTATTTACTCGTTCACTTTATGGTAAACTGCTCAAAAAGAATAGATCATTGATGTAATTCACATTTTCTGCTTGTGATAAAAAATGTAATAACATGGACTCTGATTACATAGCGAACAGCTATCGTTGGCTCGGTTGTGTGCAGATATGTCGCTAAAAATTGGTTGTAGCTTCTATTGCGATTAAATATCAAGCCGAGCTAAATTTAAAGTTAACAAACGACCCACCGCAAAGTATAGATGAGCGTTGATTGCGATTGCAAGATGCCACGAAAATGGCAAATAAAGTCGCATACGGTTTTGCAAAACGTCCCGCTCACCAAGCATTGGGCAGATGAGGACTGAATAAAAAAAGAAGCTAAATTCATGCTATTCTGCTCAGATGTATTCTTGTTATCTTCAACACAATGACTACTCTTTTCTGGCGAGATTTTGACAAATTTAACAAATCAAGATATACTACTTATTACTGAAAAGTAGGGAAGATTGTTTATGAAACAATATATAGGAATTACTACTACTAAGGCCTACAATAACAGTATGTTTGTTACAACGCGGAAATCCAACCATGAGGTATTTCAACAAGATTCTATTGCAAAAAAATGGATAACTGTAAACATATATACACAAAATGAGCAAATAAACTATCTGGAGTTTAAGTGTTTTTCAATAAGGTGGTAATCTATTCAAATTTGAGTGAGTCACATGCTTAAAATAAAAGTTTTTGACTAGATCAGCTATCACCATCTGTTCGTCGCATAGCATATTTTATAAGGTATTGTAGAACTTTTTTACCTTTTCTTGTGTGCACGGATTGTTATGTGTCGGAATCTGGTTCTACCAGAAGATATACAAAGAGAAAGATGTGAATGGTTGATATCTTGTAAGATAAAACTTGTCAGTGGTTTGCAAGTTTTTTGGTGTTCCTTCATCACCATATTCATAGTGACCTCGAAAAGTTTTTCTGAAGATAGTAGGTCATTCAGGATAGAATAGGAACGAAAAAGGAGGGAAAGAACAGCTCCTTGAGACACCATCTGGTGGTTGTTTGGATATATAGGTTATCAGTTCACTACCAACATAATATTTTAACAAATTATCTCTTCAGTTTTTTTCAACTAACTGCATGCCTATTCAGGCACGCATGTAAAATAAACAAATGAGTACAATTAGCGATGTCACAGTGGCTGGCAACATTCATTGAAAAGCATGAACGTTAATCTAATGCCGATTCTCGAACGGCTAACTTTCAACTGCTGATCACTTCAAGGCTATCTTCAATTCTTAATAAGTTTAAAAAATGTGTCGTAAATGTAGTGTAATCACAAATCATCAATTTTGGTCGAATGATTTGTATGATGATTGTGTAGTATCACCACATGGTTGTTCTCCCTTGCTTCAGATTTCCTATAGCTTTCTCAACTTCATAAAGAGTCGGACGACTTATGTTAATTTGCCATTTGAGTAAAATTGCATCCCGAATATGCTTGCATTGTTGCTTAGGGTAGTTGGGAGACTCTGCATTTTGTCAGTGTCTTCACCAAATAGAACTCTTTCGTCGACATATTCCAAGTCAATAAGCTTGTCTCCTGGTAAGTAGACATAATCGATTGTTTCTTGGCATAACTGATCGGTTAAAACAAGTTGAAGAGGTAACTTCTTGAAACATCTAGATGGTTGTGTTGGAAGCTACTCTCAAAGTGGCATGTAAGTAGTATATACCGTAGCGCCACCTAGAAGTTACTAGGGAAAAGAGTATCAGGCGATCAAAAGGCTTGGCATAACCAGTGTAGTTTGAAGACATTCAATAATCTGTTTGTTTTTCAAATGGAAATCTGAAGATTATGTGTACATACTTTGGTAGCAAACTGTGTCACCTCTAAATACGTGATATTCCAACTGGTCTAGACTTTTTCGTACATGGTAGTAGCAGGAAAATGATTCCATCTACTAAATCAAGTGTTTAATTTGTTCTATGGAGTTAGGATCTTATTCTGATGGATTGCGTTTCTTTCCCATTATTTCACATTTATGAGGTGTGCATGCCTTGACTTAATTAAACTAATGTTTATTCTACCGTAAGAACCTAATTTAAAAGTCCGCGTATGTATGCAAGGTTATGAGGAAAGTAAATAGAACCAGCTGACTCTTGTATCCTCCGTAAACGAATTAACATACGAAATGATGGTTCACTTATTTCAAATCAAGCGATTAAATCAATGGACCAGAGCTCAGCTGTGTCATCAATAGTATACGGAACGTAGGTAGATAGGTTATCTTGTAAAGCAAAAAAACAAAGGCTTACGTGAACTTGGATGACAAAACCATTGGATGTAGGTTAGTCGGGGTGGGACGATTTCCAATTTCAATCACAAATTCAAACATTCCAATACTTTCACAACGAAGACCAAATGAAATCAGGCGAACATGACCTTCAGTTGGATCCATAGTGTAACTTTGAACTGGAGTAGCTTCATTATCAGTATTGGTGTTTTGGTAAACCAATGTTTTAGAAAATTGTGGTTCACTAACCAATGTTGGGAGTGATGAAATATCGTTATCTGAGTCAGGTCGGGGAAAAACGTTGACATAGTGTTCCGATGATTGTAAAGACCATGGTTGTGGTCCATGTGTAACCTAGATTCATTAAAGAACAAAAGTAATTAAATTAAAATGAACATTTAGGGAGATAAATGTCCACAAGTTGCTATATCGACCAGATTACCCTGTCCTCCATGGCTGGTGGCAGCTGATTCACCTAACGAAGCGGAAGTTCGTAAGATATTCCGATTCTTGGAGCTATGCAAGTCACCAGGCCCAAATGGCTTACTTCCACTTACTTTTTAAAGATGGTGGTGACCTTCTGACTGTGAGACTGGTTGAGCTGTTTACAGCCGACTGGCAATTGGAAAGTGTTCCAATATCGTGGAGTGAGTTGATAGTTATCTCTACCTTAAAAAAGGTTCAAGTTATATATGTAACAACTATCAGGGGATAAGTCTACTACTATCGATTGTGTGCAACTTATTGGCTCCCGTCATACTTCGTAGATTGTTCAGAACCTGAGGAAGATTGATTAGTGAGGAGCAGGTTGGTTTTTGTTTTGGTCGGGGAGTATTAATCATATATTCACCCTTCATCAAATGTTAGAACACCACCACACCAACAATTGTTGTTTCTTGATATCAGGGCCGTCTTTGATTCGTTGGATAGGATTGTTTTCTCGGATTGTCTGTTGAAGAAACGTAGGCCCCAGAAGTTTATTAGCATCATGAAGGCTCTATAAACAGGCACCTCAGGCAGATGGGGGCTAACTACCTCTGTCCATTATTTCGCCAAAGCGGTGGGGTTAGTCAGGGTCGCCCAATCTCACAGTTCCTCTTCAAATTTGACATCCACGACGTTCTGGAAGCAGCTATGTGGATGTGCGTGGTGGTGATGTGGATCTGTTACTTGGAGAAAGATGTTTAGACTCTGAGCATGGGAATGATATTGTCTTACTGTGCGAAGATTCCAAAACCATGCAATCCATACTTAATCAGTTGACAATCAATATCTGTAGGTATGGATAGGTTTTGCACCTTCTAAGTGAGAATCACTTCCACAAGACTGGAAGGACAATGTCTGCACTCATTCTTGGTAGTTAGTAACTAGAACTAGGCAAGACATTCGTGTATCTGAGTAGCTGTGCAAGTACTGGTGGTGGCGTGTAGTGAGATCAATTCACGTATAGTAACAAACAGAGCGGCTTATGTCAATCAGACCATCTTTGGTGTTTTCATGATATGGCTATAAAAGGTCGGATCTACAAGGCGTCGATGAGAGCAGTTTTGTTCTTTACTTTTGAAACCTGGCCTCTCCAAGTTTAAGATGTTAAGTGACTCTGTGTTGGATAATCGTTGTATCTGAAGGATTGTTGACATTCAGTGGCAACATCATGTTGGTAATGCAGAGGCTCAGCAACGTCTGTTCGGGCGCGGAATCAATATTTCGATTGGCTCACCATCTCCAAACACAGACTTCGGTGGCTTGTTCACCTAATAAGGATGTCATCCTAGGGAATTACACATCACGCATTATTTAACAACGCTGGGACTGGTAGGAAAAGTGGAGAGGTAGCCGGTGTATGACATGAAGTCGCAGTATGAAAGAAAGCTGCACAGGACTTTCACTTGTTGGTCCTTCACGACTCCCCTTTAGAGGTCCAAGAGGTGGCGCAACTTAGAAGCTTGATACGTCATTAGACAGCTAGGAATAGAAGCAACAGTGGTCCTGCTATAACCTTTTTTAGTTTCTTCATATAAGAGAGGGGAAATTTTTAACCGGAAGAATCCTTTTTGGTTGTATTTTCCTGAATTGAACTATTTCTCCAATTAACGTTATAATTACTTTCAGATACCAAATTCTATTTATTTGTGTTCCTTTTTTATTGTAGTAACTTTTCTCTCTGAAATCTCATTTTTATTGTGTACTGCATACATATTTTGGTCACCGTCTGTAGCAATGTTTAAGCGTTTTAATAAATAATATATATATAAATTCTAGATGACAGATATCAGTTAATCTTGATTTTCAAAGCATGCATCGTAAAAAGAATATGTTCATAATGTACAGAGGTTACAGATGTAGGTGATGCGATTTAAAACTGACAACAATCGCATAGATGAATTTGCTTTTCATCCTCGGAATTTCAAACACCTTAAAACAATACTTAACTGTGTATTTCTTTCGGTATGCTTCAATATTTTTTTGCCTTAATTGACTTCTATTATTGTTATAAAGAAATTTGATTGCTAGAAATACCCCACAATTATTTTAGATAATTTTATGATTGTAATTTTCTAGTTTTGGGTACAGGACATCTCTCATCGTGGAGTCTAACAGACAAGTATAATAGTCATAACCAATGAGTTGGAATACTGTCGTTTATATTCCGAAATTTAATTAATTCATGATATAGTGCGATAATAATAATAATAATAATAATAATCCATTATTATATAGTCATACAATTTTTCAACAGAACTTCCGAAATTTATTTCAAAGTTGGTCACTATCAGTGAACCTAATTTTTTTAAGTATCTAGACGTTACTTACGAAGCTGGAGATAAGAGAAGACTCTGACGAAAACATTCACACTTAATATACCTAATCTCGAACACCGATAAGATAGAAGAAGAAAATACTTACTGTGATGAATAGGTTATTAGGTGACTGAATACAGTACATGACTTTATGCCATACTTATTTTGTATATGAACTAGCTACACTATTCACTGATATAAACTGGAAAAGAAAACGGATTGGAGTTCAAATATACTATCTACAACTGGTTGAAAGTCAAATGTATTACTTACTAGGCCATCACTCTTTACTGAACTAACATTATTAATCAAGTAAGTTGCCTAAGTGATTGGCTGAATATATTCTTTTGATCAAATAGAGTAATTTTCTGTACTTACCAGCATATTTCGAGTTGAACCTATTGCAACAGAAGTCATTTCAGAAACCGGGTCAATAAAACTGATTTTACGATAGGCCGCAACATGAACACGTGAAACAATTTTAACGGAATCATCCAACTTGTTAATTGGTGATGGATTGTAAATTGCTTTAATTTCAGTGAAACCAACATTAACTCCGATCACATAGAAATGTAAGCATTCGTTAGAATCAAATAATCCATATTCAGTGGATGAATTATGTCGTGGAGCATGAAAGCCTAAAGTTTCAATTAAGTAAAAATAAATTATTACATAAAATAGATTTATTATGAGGAATAGGATGAAAATCAATAGAAAAATATGCATGGATTTCAAATGAATGTATGCATGGATAAAATAGTTTGCAAAGTAAACAAAAACTAACAGTCAGTCAGTCAGATGCAACGTAGAACTTTGTACATAAGTACATCAGTTCATGTTGCCATACCACATCAGCACAGAGAAGTAATCGTCAATTCAAATCCAATAGTAGAAGAGGTAGTAAGGGAATTAGAAGTAATCGGAGAGGTTAGGATTAGAAGATACTATTCAAGAAGTAACAAAAACTAACGGTAGGGGCCCAATATAAAATAAATACTACAAACCCACTCCAATCTACTTTTGTGCAAAAAACAATTCCGGACATTTTGTTTTATGACTTTATTGGTTTTTCTTTCGTATTATCAGCTTTTAATTACTATCGTATTACTTACTCCATTAATTTTAATTGTCTAACTTTTATTGTGTTGAGGAGATACGGTGTGAACTGGTATATATATTTCTGTCAAATTCTACGTTGTATTTTCCTATCTTTTCATTTTTTAAAATAAAGTCGAGCACAAAGTTGGATGAAAGAAACCTTAATATTTCTGATATGATAAATCATTGAATGATATGTCATTAAAAGTATAAGATTGAAAAGTGAATCGTTTAGTTAACGATTGTGATGTACGTTGAAGAAATTAAAGTTGATTTTAAAAAAAAATTTATTTTGAGTGAATTCTGAAAAAAAGAACTGTAAATACTGTCTTAATATGGTAGAAGCGAACTAACCTACCTGGAATAATCTTTACAACATTGGAGTCAACTGCACGAATTTCAATGTTTAGATTTCTGCAATCCGTCATACTTTGACCATCAGAATCAAGAACAGCTAATCCGATTGCTAAACGTTCCAAATCAGATTCTAAGGCAGAAGGATCTTGTACACTCCATTCTTCTTTTGATGGCTGATTCGAGTAACCGATCACTAATTCTTCATTAATAAACTTTGCCTTACGACGAGATGGAATTAGAACTTCATTGCGTTCATATATAAATTTCATTTCAGCAGGTGGACGCACATAAACTACTGTATGTCCACAAAGTTGAGGATTTGAAGAGCTAGATGCAACTATGATAGATTCACCAAAATTCTAAAATGTGATTTCAACAAAAAAATATTATTATGAGACGCAAAAACTCTATTTCACACTGACTATTAAAATAGAATGAACTTTCAAATAAGAATAGAAAGTAATGCAAATTATTGAATAGGAGGACTCAATATACAAAATGATCATACAATAACAAATTAGTTTTGTTTATAATGACCTTTAAAAGAATGTAGTACAAGTATGATACAAGTTGTAACATGCAAATCACACAATGCATTTATATAAACTTACTAGAGGTGATACAATCCCTGCTTTAGTAATAGACACAAATGTATTAGTGAGTAATTCAGAGTTCGGTAATTTGCCTGGATCAGAATAATGTTCTAATGCGTGGATAGATAAAGCTGTCCATCTATACTGTCCACATCCTCCGTTAGCTCGAAGTTGATAACCAGGATTAGAATGTGTGAAGTTAGACGATAATAGCTCTTGAGACCATGGCAAAATGATTGGTGTTGGATAGATTTGGATAGGAGAGTAAATAGTTACATCTTGATTACCGGTTATGGTTGAATTGAATTCAATAATACTCCCATCCTTGTGAAAAAAAAAACGATTAGAACAAAACATCCACTTTAATATCGAATAAAAAATTCTGAAAAATACTCTTTACTTCATAGAAATGATAAAAGTAATAGCTTTAATCCAACGATCCATTTATCTCGTATGTAAATCAAATTAGGAAAAGATATTCTATGAAAAGTAAATTACTTAAAATGATATTAAGTGGTTACCGAGAAAACTAAGATAACACTAGCTGTTATGTTTTTTTGCTTCTATAATTATTGGTTAATAAATTATTCAAACACAACACAACACATAAATGGGTTTGGTGATATTTTTATTCTCCAGCATTTGTAGAATCTTTTGCGGACAGAATTAGTAATATGAAGATAGTCCTTCATGAATAAGAGTTGGCTAGAGTTCGAACTCAGCTTCGCTCCACCTACTGAAGTTTATTTACTCAAGTAGTAAAATTGGTTCCTACATAATAACTGAACCTCAAAACCAAATATACGAACCCATATTACGAAGATGACTCTTAATGTCACTTCTGATAGTTGTTAGCTTCTTGAAGTTGTCAAACTGGACTTTAGTAACATCACAAAGGGATAACACTATATGGAATTTTTTCTTACTGAGGTCCTACAATGCCGGATACGCCAAGGTCAAAATAAGTCTCAGATTAGGAGACCAAGTTTATATTGCTGATTGTCTTGAGATTTAACGGTAGTACGATGTTACTCATAAATGAGATGCCATCTTTTCACTATTAGGAAGAGGTCTAATTCGAAAACAATGGGATTTATAAGCTTAAGAATAAAACCATGAAATAAAAATCACAAACAAATTAACATCTTTTATAAAACCATACATCCGCAAGGCAGGTATGATTGTTTTGTTAATGAACAAATGACCATTGCGATAGTTAAAAAATCATTTATGAAAGTTTTAAAAACTAGATGAATGTAAACTAATGCGCTTTAATACGTGAAAGTCAAATAAACATACCTGGTCTTGAACACCTCTTAAGATCGCCTTGAGCGACACTGAACCAGGTGTACACGCTCGAACAATAACATAAGTTTGATTTAACGAAGATTTTAAAATCTGAAAAATAGATCATGAACTTGAAGTAAGATGCTATAGAAACTAACAAAATGGTACAACTTCAGAACCTTACAATATTCGTATCAGCAAAAAAGAGAACACTTTAGGAGGGTAATTTCTTGGTATCCAGTAAACAGTGAATAAAAAGCCAGTTCGTTCAAGGACTTAAGTACAATCAGTACATGAAGGATACCAGATATATGTTAATTTGTAGGTGGATTTCCAACTACAGATTACAACTTAGGTTAGATATCAATGTTTTAGGTACAGGTTTGAAACAATGAATCAAAAGATTAAACATAGTTTTGTTTAAGGAAATCAGCGATAAAAGTACATATTCGATTTGTCATGTAGGAAGTTGTGATGAGTCTAAAATATAGTACTTCTTTGGTTATAGACTAATGTATTAAATTTTTCTGTTACGGGTGAAAATATACCATACAAAAGGCTTAACTTCACGCATTCTCATCATTATAAGGACCTAGATTTTTATTCATACAATGAATAACGTATTAGCACCAAGCTTATAATTATCCAACCAACAATTAGACAAAAACTTTTTTGCATTGCTTATTGTTTTATATTGTCTCATAACGCATGGATAAATTTCAATTTAGCGACATTTTTAGCATACGTGTTATCAATACCTGGGATATACACCGAAAACGGTATATAAATAGTAAGATGTATTAATATTATATAGATGAGTAATGATAGAACTTAGGTCGCGTTTCATTATATTATGTGTTTTTGATAATCGTGTGAATTCAAGATTGCACTTATACATACCATAGCCACATTCTAAACTGGTTCACTATTAACATCAGTACCAAAGCATATGAACAGAAAACACATATCGATATAAATCATTCAATTAGTTTAGACCAGTATATCGAGAGCCAGAACACTTGAGAAAACTATTAGAATAAACACATGATCTTACTTCAAAGTGGCTTTCTGGGAAATGAAGAGACAGTCGTAGATTGTCAGAGGGGTATAAACGGTGGTTATTACGATCATATATGTCTAAGTGAATGACATAAACTTTCCCTGATTCCATTATCCATCTTCGAATAGGTATGTAAGAGCCAGATGCAACCTGGTTAACATATGATCCTGAGTTTAAAAATGAAGCCAGTTGGCATATATCTGGATTCTTATCTGTAAACTTTTGGACGAGTGTAAAACCTAAATAGGCTGGCTCGACAATATGTATAAGTGAAGTTGGACGTCTTCGTTTTGGTAAAGGAAGATCTGAATCATCGACTTTGGAATTCAAAACTTCATCCAATTTTTCTAGGGCTTCTTCGACATCTAATAGTAAAGAGAAAATATATCAATCTAAAAGTAGAATAGACCAAAGAAGTGTTAGTTTACATGATAGACAGTCACCTACAACGTAGACCTTTGTACGTACGTAAATCAGTTTAAGTTGGAGTGCTTACATAAATTTGCCATTTAGGTCGTTTAGAAATGGTGGGTAGTTGAGGAGTTGCTTAAAGACAGCTGAACTGTCCCTTAAAGTGTGCTACCCAATCTATTCAGTCTCCCAGATCGGGAATGAATAATAGTCCTATCTTTCCTCTAACAACCTGATCTTTAATATCAGTTTCTTTAATAAGTCTGAACAGTTGTCTACTGTTACCTATTGCCACCGCCTTTTCCATTTATTTTGCTTTCGCTACCCACCAGTGGCTGTGATCATCGGGTAGGCTCTTTATCAGCCTGTGTTCAAGCTGCTTCCACTCCTCATTATGTTCAGAGTCATACAGGATGAGTTTCCGAGCATCTATCAGTTCAGTAGGTGCTACTGAAATCCACTGCTTCTCCCAAACCTTTTGGTTTAACTTACTGGTAGATATTACTGCTGCTTCCACAGCTCTTTGGACATCGTTTCAAGCTGCCTCAGGGTGGACATCACTTACATTATTGTCTAGCCGTTTACCAGTTACTCCTGAAGTATACTCTTAGCTTTTTATCAATACGTAGAACTCTAAGGAGTTTGATTGCTGCGTCCTTCTGACGCCGAGTAAGCCGCAGAACATGTTCCTAAGATCCTTCGAACAAAAGAAAGATCTATTTTAAACATTGTAATCACTCAATATATCTTGAAAATAGGATATTAGGTTGGTGCCTTGCAATTCTTTAAGGTGATTGATGCATTAAACAACGAAGCTGTAGTCTTCCAAAGTCACTGAAATCAAGTACCTGGAACCTGATTTTTTTGTTCAAAAGGAAATGGTTGTTAGTCCTTCTCTGTCTTGGTGATAAGCATGCCCTCATTACATCGTTAAATCTTGTTCAACTTCTTTTCAACTAATGAAATCATTGTTTTTATTTTGGCCGTCTTTTAGATCAGTAAGTAGCTGAACTTTACTAATTTTATTCTTAACTATCATCAAATTTTATTCATTATATAAGCACTTGTTTATAGACAACTAAGTTTTTGTTATTATCAATGTTGTAGAACGTTCTTTTGCATGCGATATATATTTACAATCTCTTATTCAGTAAATTAAAATCATCTAAACACTTGCTGCATCAGAATCCTGTATGATCATAGTGACTTCCAACTAAACTCTCCTAAGCAATTCAAAGCCAATTTGTAATTAATATAGGTTGTAATCAGTTAATGAGAACAAAACGAAATAAAATTAATTCATGTTATTCTGTTAAAATTTTTGTTCTTGTTCTCTTCAAGATCGTAAAGGGTATATATATATAGGGAACAAATGAATAGTGTTGCGATTAACTTACTCCGATCAAGAAGCGTAACCTCAGTTTGGCCGTAATTTAGAGCTTTAAGAGTAGAGCCATCAAGTGGACTAAGAACAGCGATGCTTGTATCGTTTACCTGCAAGTGGTATTGAAGAGACGGCATAGACACCTCTGGAAAATGGGTGGAAAATAGAGATATACATATTTAATCATACAGATGATTAAACAATCCACAGACAAACGGGTTTTTTGAAAACAAACTCATATTTTAGCAAGCCATAGAAACTTACTTAGAAATCACTTAAAAATTAGGCTGTCATAATAATCCTAGAGATTAATAATTGTGTACAAGAACTTGTAGTTAAACAATTATTGACATAATAGTTGGGTGGTAAGTTAACGTAATAAACAAGCTTGAACTAGATTGTTCAGCAAAATGTTGAATTTACTTAAAGTTAAATCGCTGAAATTTTTACGTATTTAATTTTCCTCCTCGATGTATTATTAATTATGATTCCTAGAAATATAACTTTCTGGAAACAAATTATGAAACTAGACAAACCCTGAAACTCACTGGTGTGCAGATAGACAAAAGAGTCCCTTCACAGATTTTACAGTGAACGTTTTCATAATATGCAAATACATAGACGACAAGACCCCATTGTGCCAGGAGTTACATAAATCTTTGTGCACTGAAAAGGCAGTCTAATGGAAACCTTATAGGTATGAAAGTATTTGATGACAATTTTGAGGGATTACACAGCACATGACACTTATATTGATAAAAAGTAAGAGCAGTTAGTTAGCAAATCCTTTGTAAGCACTGATCAGGAAATAAAACCGCATAAAATTATGAAGACAGCAGTAAAAGATGATGTATGATTAGGTGCCATTGATCTGCATAATTTATATTACAATATGTACATAAAGACTTAAGTAGTAAAGCTTAGCTTAGTAACAGATAATTCGGCGGTTAGGGGGAGCGTAAGGACATCAACACTGGATTTTAGGTGGAAATTATTCACTATTCATTACAATAAAAAACAAAAATTCGACAATGTAGAGCTCACCTTGATCATCACCTTGTTGTATAACGTGTACAGTGAAAGTCAACAAGGAATTGGGGATAAGGTAAGCTAGCGCTGGGCTCAACTGGGCATTTGCCATAACGAGTAGACGAACCTGGCTTGGCGGTACATTTCTGTATATAGACTCATGAAGAGCCACACTGACTACTGCAGAGCCAGTACGCAAACCACTTATTAGTTGCATGTAACCCTATAGGAATGGTAGATTAAATTATCAGCTAACCTGCATCCCCTTTGATTCCAGTAAAGACATTGTGCTTGGAGTTGTGTATTCTGACTCGCTCCAAGTAATAAATCTGAGCACGCCTTGAATATCTCCGAACTCTTCATATTTATCCTCAAATATACGCCACTCAAATGGCACACCTTCAAGAGATGTGAAAGTATTGCCATATTCATCATAAGCAGTCACTACGAGAGAAACTGGAGTGTTATGAAGATAAAGTTCCTGGGTGGTGGTGGCTATTTCGATCCGATGTATGTCGTCGACGATAACATCACACTTAACAATGTGATCAACATCTAGACATTTGTCAAAAATTATTTCACTTACTAATTATTTTGGCGTAAATAGTAGCCACAGCCCTATGGCGTGATTGCCAAACCGCCGTAATAACAGTGGCTGAAGAGCATCCATTTTCAGATGATACTATTGGGCTCACTACAGCTACCTCCGGTGTGCCCGAATGCCTACTTTATGTCAGAAAACTAACAAACTAACCATTCATAGCAAGCCTCTTCACTACCATGCAGAGTGTAATTCACGGGGTTAACGCTATAGTAAGGCAGAAGGAGCTTCGAAGCACTTAATTTAAAATCACAATAAACTATAGGGAGCAACGACAATACGAGCAAGACAAGCATCGCCCAAGTTTGATATTACGCGAAGGTCACACGAGCGACTTAACAACAACCATCCAAGATCCGGATATATATTCAGATCCAGATTGTGTGTTCGATAGAGAAGGCCAATTGACTGTGTCATTCCCTTTCTAATAAGCCTATTAGAGCGTTTCCTCTTCTTTTCAATGGGCTGATGGAAGTTGCTCACACCACGACCTCGGGTAACAGATTCAAGTAGTTGATGACTCAAAGTTAACACCAGTCTTTCACAGGTATTTTGATTGTCCTCCTACTATGTTCTTCAGGTAGTATTAAGAAAAAGGAACCATATATCAGGTTGAAAATAATCTTTCAGTATTTTATACACCAAAATCAGATCACCAGGTAATCCACATTTAGATAGAGTAAAGAGTGTCAGCTTTTTAAGCTCCTATGTGAATAACAAACTTCTAACTTCTGAAATTTCTCGGTTAGCCTCCCTCTGTATATTTTTCAGTACATCCTAGTAACCTTTTAAACAGAGTCTTGAAGTCGAAACACAGTTTTCAAGTCTGGTTCCCACTAAGGTTGTATATACTACAGACAACATACTAGTATCTAACTTGGTGAATATACGTCCTATGTCCATTGTGTTACGGATCTTTTCGCATTAAACACACGGTAGTGAGCCCTGATCTTAGGATTATGGCTGGATATTTTCGAGGGATCACCATGAGACTGTACTACATGCATCAACGCTTTCCTAATTCTGTACCTAATCAACTTTGTATCCCAAATAAGTATGTGGAAACATTTGGATGAATCGATTGGCGTGAAACATATATTAAACTAACTAATCAGAATTTCTAAGTTGGCATGAAGTATACTTGCATCTGCTTTCCCCGTCATTTCTCGCTATATTTTTCATCATCTGTATAATATGTCATCGGCGACTTAATTATATTCAGGCGTTCACTTACATTTAGTATAAAAGGTCAACAAAATGGAGTAGATTCTTAATATATCCCACCAGTTACTGGTTTACAGAGGGAGAATTTGGAATTTATTCTATGTTGGTCCAATTGAAGGTGTTCTCCAGCTCGTCCCTTTTATTAATGATGACTGTGTCATATAATAATAATAATAATAATAATAATAATAATAATAACAATAATAATAATTTATTCTGAAATAACAAACATGTTACAAGAGACATGCCAATTTACAGGCAAGATCAACATATTTCTTTTAAAACGGTATACGGTAACTGAATCATTTCACAAGATTCATTGTTTTCTTAAAGATGGAATGTACAAAGCGAGTAATTGGCGCAAGTTACGAAGGTTGAGTTACGACAATCATCAAATGGGCTGAGAAATGATTCATGGTACAGACAGGTTTTCATATAACAAGGATTGATGCGGCAAATGTACAAAGGTCTGGTTGATATTCGTCAGCTAATGATTTCACATGTTCTTGGGTAGGGTAACCAAGTCTACTACAAATATCCAGACTAATATATGTGGATTGGAATAAGGTTCTGAATAAAAGAATAAAGAAAACGGGACGAGGAGCAGAACAGAAAATATTCCTGTTCAAAACCGAACAACGGCTTCGCACATACGTTTATGGATAAAACAAAGGTATATTTACCCAAACATTTTTAATATCAGAACACTTTACACCTGCCTTTATGTAGGTTAATGAAGACACTTCAGTAGTGAGATAACTAATGGGAAGTTAGTCGAATGAACAGAGGAAATTCAGAAGAACCAAGTTGTTAGTAATAATGCTGATTTACAAAATATAATAAAGAGGCACAGTGATATAATTTTTTTGTTTTATTTATTCTTTTTATTTTTAACTCTGCTGCTCAAGAAGTTATGAATGAGCTCTTTTTTAGTATAGTTATCCAGACCAGCTTGTAATAGGATTTCTCGGTAGGAAGTAAAAACCAGTGCAAGGTTACAGACATGAGTCGTAGACGAGGTTAACAAGGAAAAGTAACATCAATATCACTGATTTGTTACATCCTGCTATATCGTAAGGAGCCGTAAGCAAACAAAATGTTCTGCCACACAGACATGGGTAGATTGAGGTTATCGCCCCACCGTCATGAATGCTGGTCAGATACACCACCCTCCCTCCTTTTGTGATGTTAGGCTCTCTTACGTTTAATGGTTAATTGTAAATAATGGTCTCTAGTCTACTCTCAATTTTTTTTTGTACACCTTATCGGAATTAACATTCTCTACTAGCTCCAACATTACAAGCAATCCAGACAACTTTGCCAGATAATATATCCACATAGCATATCACACTGATTTAAGTAAACGAATGTTATGATTTGTAAGATGAGTCAGGTAATGGGTAGTTTGGAAATAGGAAGGACAGGGAGCTGGAACGAGGAGAAAGTGAAAAAAAAGAGTTGAAATAATGTTAAAAATTAATGAGTAAAGCGATAAGTTGGTAAGCAGGCAAGGTGTTTGCATGTTAATGAATTGGGGAAATAAAAATTAGTTAAACTGTTAGTACTTAAATAAGGAGATACTCACAATGATACACGGTGTTTGAGTTCCTTGTAATTGACAGTAGTTGAACAGCATCTACAGGCTTTTCAATTCGTCTGTCTACTAGAAATAAAAACTAAAACTGCTTTGAAGATATGAAAATAATAATCGGAATTTAAATTCAGAGTAAAGTCACGGGTAACACTTCAAAGGCGTAACCTATTACTGTTAGTAGGAGCAGGGGGATTCGTCTATCATTTCATGATACATGTATGGGTGGTAATGAGAACACAATGTGTTCATAGTCTATAATTGGTTTCCGAGGTTCATCTAAATATTTGGTGGACCATAAAAGAGTGCCTGGGGACTTTGTGTGAGTTCCGGGAATAGTCGGTATATCTCTTTAGAGTCTAGCAACAGCATGACTAGTTTCTTGAACTTAGTGATTGTGTCACAAATACGGATAGTAACTGGTAACCTGTTCCACAGTAGACTGTATCGTATTACAAAGAAATTAGAACGCAATAATTTTTTGTGTTTTGCCGTTAATAGTGTATATGCGTTGTTTCGAAGTCTGTAAGCAGTGTCGTGGTTCATAGTTGGGCGGTATTTTACGAACGAAAGACCATTTATTAGTTTATAGAGGAGCATTAGGTTGTTTTTGAGACGACGGCGCCATAGAGGTTCTAGGGAAAGATGCTTGCATCTTTCTGTGTAGTTGGGGTTATGGCTCAATCCGAGCAGTCGCCGGGTGAAGCTTCTTTGTACATTTTCTACTCGCATTTTGTCCATGATATTCATGTTTGAAAATATGAGTGAACAATATTCAAGTGTGTGCCTTATACAGATTTTGAAGAGAGTAAGCTTAGCCTCACTTGTGAAGAAGTTCTTGTTTATAAACCCAATTAGTCGTCTAGATTTAGAGATAATATTTGAGGCATGGAGGGATTTTCCAAAAACAAAGCTTTCAAAATAGATTTGATACTGGATACACGCCAGTTGATGGTGCTTGTTAGCGCACCACTCACAACAACTAGCTGGGTTAAATCACGGATCTTTCGATACACCAAACGCTATCAAACTCTGAATGTCCTTGATATCTATAGGGTTTCCTACCTGTCACAAGTTCACATTCTGACCTTTTGAGATAATCCGTGTCTACTTTTATCGAAGGTGTTCCCTTGCCTGATGGCACTATTCGAATTATTTCACTGCTGTACTGCTTCATTTGTGGGTTATATTCTTATATTCCTATAATTTACTTTAATTTTAGTGGTCAGTATAAAATTTATCTTGACTTTACCACTGTATTAACTACTTCAACATGACAGGTTAAGTAGTGCTTTGGTCATATATATACACTTGCTACGCTGATGCCTTCTCTCTCTCTTCTCTCTTTTTTCAGAATCCTATTCACTGCGAAAAATCCATGGCACCTCTAGGGAACATGCACCCTATGTACATGCATGTCTGGATTGTAACACGCGTTTACAGTAGTCACCGAACAGCGGATCCGATCTAAAATCGCAACACACAGAGTTAGCTCAACAGTTCACACCAAGAGGGAGAACACGAAGTCGTCGCCAAGGCAATCTTTATTTTTAAAAAATTAAACACGCGGGGTTTCTACAGAAATAGAGTGGGCGGTGTGCCAAGGTCTGATGAGTCCTCCTGTAAGCTCAGAGAATTCAGGGCTTGTTCTTCTGCTTCCAAAGCGTTAGTGTTTGATCGCCCTGAAATAGAAAGAAAACAGGATGGGTTAACAACATTTACATAGGGATTTTGACTCAGTTACAGGATCACAGCTTGTATCAAGCGCGTCCATTTGACCTTTTGCAATAAATTCACCACTAACCTAAACAAACCGCCCAAGAAACCTACTGCGCACCTTCCTTATTTGTACTCTCCTATTGATAATGTGGCTGTATCATACTGTTTCTGTCAGTGACATGGTGTAAATGTGCTGTCAAAAACTGACATTTTTACTCAATTTAACTGCGACAACTTTTGCAGTAAATCTGAAAGCATTTGTGGCAATTTGATCTAGCCTGTAAAATGGCATGTCTCTTGTAGCGTACTGTTATTTGAGAATAATTATCACTATTATTATTATGGGTAATCCTAGTCGCTGCCTTTCGCTAGCCAATGACAGATGCTTTGACCATCCACCTAGCTATAGAGCGTGTTGGAGAAGACTTCGAATACTTCACTTTTGTCTGAAGTTTGTGCTGATGATGCTGTTCAGAAGAACAGTGATAGCTCCACAACCAAATCGTCCAGCTCATAGAATGAACTTCCACCGCAGTCATCCATTATCAAACATGGGGAAGGGAATCCATGATAGAGTCATTGTGTTTTTATCATAATTGGGAAAGGGAGGTAGCGAGGGATGGCAACAAAGCTTACTTGCTTGTAAGGTTAATGTATATAAGGTTAATGTATATATTTGGTGGACTTTTCAAAGACAGACTCTGACATAGAACCTCATGATCCACAGAGTCAATACTGCTTTAAGGTCCAGGAATATAACTATTGTCGGACGCTTTAAAGTTTGTCTGTGTTCCAGGACCCGTCGTGATTTGGAAATGTGATATATACAGCCAAATACAAGCCTGAAACCAGCCTGATTTTCTCCAGTCTGCTTTTCATTGCCTCTGGTTAGGCGTCTACAGATTGTCAGGGCTAAGAAATAAGAAATTATATTAGTTCGACTGATTCTTCTGTCCTTGTCATAAGATAACTTTTGCCTTTTTTATAAATTGGGACGGTCAGGGAGTGAGAACAGTCAGATGGGATTACGCTCAGTTCTCGATTGTATCTAAGATCTCAGTCAATCTGACTTCTAAAACTCTACTACCATCTTCAGAATTCTCACAGGTAAATCTATCAATTCCTGCTGCTCTCCCTCGCTTCAGATTTCCTATAGCTATTTCATCTTCATACAGGCTCGGTGGACTTAAATCGATTTGCCATTCAGGAGTACTGTAGACTTCGGACAACGGAAGTGTGGTTGAAGGCCAGTTCATCTGATCCCTGAAGTGTTTTTCCCGTCTATCCAATCTCCAGGATCGAGAATGAATGATACGACCATCCTTTTTTTAGATAGTTTCGCTAACAGATGGATTTCTAATACCGGTTTCCCTGATAAGGCGGGACATTTGTCGACTGTCAACTATCATCGCTGCCTTTTCCATCGCGTTTGCCTTCGCCATCCAACAATGTTCGCTATTCTTGCGCAGACTTTTTATCAGCCAGCGCTTCAGCTGATTTCGCTCTTCATCACGTTCAGAGCCAGGTGGGATGAATTCACAAGTCTACCAGTTCGGTGGATGCTGCTAAGATCCACGCCTTCTTCCTAGACTTATGATTTACCTTACTAGCAGATATCATTGCTGTTTCCACAGCTTTTTGAAATTGTTCCAAGCTGCTTCTGGATGGGAATCACTTACATAGTCGCCTAACTGTCTTTCTATTTGCTCTTGAAATATAATCTTAGTTATACTATCATTAAGCAGAACCCTAACAGGTTTTCTTGAGGTGTCTTTCCCACGTCCGGTAAGTCGCAAACAAATATGAGCTCTCACCAGAGCATGGTCTGAATCTAGACATGTGCCCTAGAACGAGTGACAGTCCTCTATCAAACCCCTCTATCGGTGACTGATGGAGATGTGACCTAGTTGGGTCCAATGTTGATACGAATTTCGGGGTCGCCGGGTCAAAAGATGTTTTTCCTTATGCTTGAAATTAGTGTTTGCTAGATATAGGTCGTTATCTGAGCATAGCTGTAGCAGATGGTTGCCATTATTTGGCCAGAGCATAAGAGGGCGTTCAATGACCAACTTTGTTTGTTGCATTTAGTGATAATCCTTATCACAGGAATACACTAAGGGAGCTAAGCTAAATTTTCTTAGAATACATTCATTTTTCATCACACCATTGTGTCTGTGTTTTCTGTAAACCAGAATATATTATTCAAGATTAGGGAAGATACGTGTTTTACATAATAACACTTCGGACCAGGTTTCATTAATTTATCATTTAGAACAATTAGTTTTTCTGTTTTGGATACCTGACACGCAATTTAATCAAAAAGGTCCCATCTGCTGCTATACCTTACACTCAAATCATATGGAAGAAGATGAAGGCTAAGGCTACGGTCAACGTATGTAAATGCACTCTAACCAACATATAGCGGCAGATTCCACGACAAATACCATTCGTATAACTTGCTTAATTCTTCTCCGACTACGGATTAACTATAGCTTTAGTAGAAAACGAGAGTGGATGTGCCACTTTTGGGTGATTAGAAAGCGGGAAAGGCTCACGGCATTGAAAAAGTGAGCATACGTCAATAATGAAAAAAAGAAATATTAAAGGATCAGTCGAACTTAACCATTTAACCTCGCTGGCTATGTTCATAAATTTGGAATAGCAAGATTCACATAGAACGATGTGACTAAGTTCTATTCAAAAAACGTAAACCAGGATAAAGGGGGTTCCGTATGTCAAATGAAGGTTTTTAAAATGGAAGGTTGTGTAAAATATTGTCAAAGGCAAGCTAAATTCAAGGTTTATAAGTGTCACTGACAGATAAGGATCTCTCTGTTGAGTAATATGATCGAAAATTCAGAGACTGATGGGATGGATAGATTTCATAGTATATGCATATGTTTTACAGTTTTAATCAGACTAATTAAAATTTCATACATCACGAATAATCGGGGAATATCATCAGACCCACAGTCGTAGGACTTTTCCGGGACAGTTGTAGCCAGCTTGAAGTTGTTAGATGTAAAGAAAGACTATAGTGAGTTGAAGCTAAATTATGCCAATGACCAGGTTAAATCCTGTCACCGACAGAAATCAGAAGGCCAGTTGCGACTGCAGTTAAGGTATATTCGCTGGCGATCTCGTGGTATCGAAATAATACAGACTAGACGACGGACGGAGCATGAGCTAGCTGAGGGTAGCGAAAAGAGGAAGATGTGTGTTTTTGGTACAATTAAACGAAGGTGTATAGTAAAACGACCACTGGTACAATTGGTTGTAATGATAATTAAACCGACCGCGTTCACTTCATACAAGGCGATTGGTTGTCGAAATCGGGAAATTATTGATGGGTGTTCCGGTTTCTAAAAAGTCACAACAAAAGAAATGGTTTTCTAGTTGTTAGGGAATGGTATCGACACTTCGATCGCTAACAATGAAAGATGTGGTCGTATTTAAAATTTGATTCAAATCGGGATTCGAAGAAGCAAAGTATTGATAGTTTCGGGTTTACGCAACCTAAATCTTGATTTTCAAAGGCCAAAATGTTTCGCATTGTGATGATTTATTTCTGTCAGTTAAGTGAAGTATTCTCTGAAGCGCACAAAATAAGTGGTCTGTATTACAAGTGTTTAAGTTTACTCAGATTTCTCTTGAAACTATTTTCCGTCGCTTCCATCTGATTAGCCTTCGAGGGTCATACTGCTCTAACCTGCAACAACACTATAAGACTCAGAAAGGTCGGGATCGAAGACACAGAAATGAGTAATTTTTATGCGTCAGATGGATGACGTTATGTTTTAAGGAATTAGGTAAAGAATGAACAAACCTGACGCCAAGATAAAACGTGATCTGTCTGGTGATGCGTCAGAGTTCAGTTACGGAGTAGCTGCTTTCATTAAAGTATATAGTTCCTCATATCCACAATACTACTCCTGATGTAAGAATGTCACCGAACTCGGCTGCCTAGAGAGGCGTAGGGAAGGTTTCGACTACATCACAAGATGAAGCGTTTACTACTTGTTATTATTGATCTTGCCTGTAAATTGGCATTATTATTATTATTATTTGTTCTCAAATAACAACATTTTACAAGCGGCATGCCAACTAACAGGCGAGATAAAATGTTATAATTGCTAACATTTATTCTGTGAAAGGTTGTTCAGTTACGCAAATATTTCACAAGGATACACTGACTACTTACATCAGAATTTCTTAGTAATTCGCTATTCACAATTGTATAACGGACATCCATCAACCCTCTCTTGTTTTAAAACTAAAACGCAGTTCAATAGTCGCATTAATAACTTTTTAGTGGAACACTTCTACGAAGGAAACGCAATTAATGAAAAGAAAACATTCATTATTGTACTCGTTTTGTTTAACAGTACTAAAACACTTACTTACGCGCAACCTTGTTTTTTGCGTCGCTGCCATCATTCATAAGTTGCTGCTCGTTGTATCGCCTTCTTTCTCCTTCAAATATATTCTTTACACTGGATTTATTTGTATTCCTTGTGATGGGATAGTAATAAGTATTCAGTGGTGGTCATAATCAATCTCAATTCCGTCACCAATAAAAGCTTTTGTTAAAACAGCAACTTCACCAGCAACAGAGGGCATAATTCAGTTTTATTTCAACTGATTTTAATTCTTATTTATTCAATTATTCCCAATGAAATATATTTCCTTATTTCATTTTTCCATGCCTCTGTGTAAAATTTTTATGATCCTTGCCGACTATTTATATGCCTAAAGTGAAGTTTGTGGCTGACTTCTCCAATTCAGATTAGTCGAAATTACCGTAAATGCTGGATTTTACAGAAGGAGGTTCGTATCGATATCCAGATTAGTCTAAATGCCGCCCTAAATGATTATGAACACAGCCAATAACTTATCCAAACAATGTCTAATAACTACTTAACTGACCGTTCAAAATTTAAGGATCCGTGAATTTTGAAATGCGCATATCTAAAGTTCGCGTCTGCTGATATTTATTAACGTCAACGTTGACCTCCTGACAGATCCAAGATATTTTATTATTATAGTTGAAACCAAGAATCACGCGACACTTATATTCTCAACCGTTGTTGCTTCTTCGAAATCGCTATTATTCTTGAACTTAAAAAGTTACTAATTTGAAAAGAGCCTCCTGATTTATTTACTGAGGTTAAACCGACATTATTATTCATTTTATATTAATTGCACCTATAAACTAATATCTGAAAATCTTAATAAGCTTTCAGGGGGAAATTCACCGAATTATTTTAAACTTTCCTTTCTTAAGAACGTTGTGACACCACTTTCACGAAAACAACGCGATTAGATGAATAGAAACATTCATCAATATAACGAATTATACCATTGATTTTTTTACTAAAGTTCTCGTTAGTTCGTACTTCTGTACGCATACTTTCCGCTTGCTTATTGCTATCTTCATTTTGGCTCTATAACGTCACCCTTTTTCTCTAGCACGACTTCAGTATTCTTTCGATACCACGAAATCGCCAGCAAATATATTCCTTCATCTACATTGTATATTCATCCCTGTTTTGGTTTCCGACAGGAAAATGAGTTAGAACTAGAACGTAATTGGTTTGCAGTGTTCATAGTCAATGACGACTAGAACAACCAATAACACGTTCTATATTTCTGTCTAATCTTACAACATGGATAATTTCCTGCATGCGAACACTATTCTTCTTCAGGAACATGATTATGTAGTGTACACGTCTTTTTACTTTCCCTCCTTTTTATCTTTACTTAAATCCAGCATCATATTCTTCCAAATACTGCAAGACCTGTTTTCATAAAGTATATGATATGTAAACATTGAAGTTCTTTTGTACCACTGTACATCTAGTGAGACCCTGAAGTATTTCTTCGCAACACTGTGGTATGAGTGAGTCATTTCAGAAAGGTAATAACAGTTTTCTTTTTGAACAAAAGGGTTACAATCCTAACAACAAGTCAACTTTCATTGTGACATATCGAATTTTTTATCACCAGGTTCATAAGCTCCCACAAATAAAGAAAAGGAGAGGTGAGTAGTTTTTAAAAAATCACAACACACTCGGGAACAAGATTTTTGCAACCGCGGATAAAACATTCGACTGATGATGCGAACACAATCATGTAGTATCAAACAACAGTTTACTTTATAGATGCCTCGTACATCTATCTGCACATTTTCGCATTTTCCGACTCTATTGAATCCTATTATCAAACATAGGTTTTCTTTTTCGTCATTTACAGCACTTCTCCACATTCTACAACTTGCGCTTGACTTTTTGCTGTATCATCTTGTTGGAAGAATGAGTAATATTCTGACAGAACTTCAACTCAAATTTCACCTAACTCCCCACTGAGGTCAACGGAAGACTTACTGTATTTACATAAGTCATCAGACTGAATGTCGAAATTATGAAAAATGTCTTTAGCTGACAACACATGTTGCAACGTGCTCAAAAGCTAATAAACAGGAAACCAGTTCCAGAATGTTGACGAGTGATCCATAAAACGTAAGTTGACTGAGATAAAAATACAAGTAAAGAATAAAAACGAACTTAATGCGTGGTATAACCTGCAGATCAGACAATACACATGAGTAAAATGCTGTCAACTAATGATTGCAGTACCACATCAAAGTTCAAACGGGGAGATAGTAGTCATCAGAATCGTAGTAGTGGCAGCGATAGTAAAGAGACAGAAAGTATGAGCAATCCATCTATAGTGACTATTCGATCTACTTCATCGAATGAACCTTCTAGTGTTTTGACGTCATCGAGCCTTGTCGCAAATGTAAAGTTGATTGGAGATGCACAAAGTTGTGCAACTGTGACTGTTTCTACTCCGGTTGACTGTCAGTCAAGTGATGATGAGAAAAAAGTGTCTGATGGTAACAGCCAGTCTACAGTGTTGTGTGATAACGATGCTACTGATGTGCATATGTCTTGTGTCTCTGATACGGAACATGAAGAACAACAAGTGAGTTTATCGGTTTTGAATTGCGACACTAATGCTCTTCTTTCATGTAGCGAGATGAGTTGTACAACAATGGAAGAGTTTCACTCTACGGATGCTAGTGTAGCCATGAACAACGTGACTTGTCTGACATAACGGAATCATGATGACGATGATAATAATCTTGATGTCACTGATGGGACAAATGATGAAGAATGCTGATCAAACCTCCTCTGTACCAGGAGATGGAGAGTTAAATATTGTCCCTATGTTATGCCACTTATAGTCTTCAGGAGACGAGGAAATATCAAAATTGGAGATCCCACCCTTGCATCTTATCTATGGGTCAAGAACTTCTATTAATAAGTAATCATCACGGACTTCATCGTATCAGCCGTTCGGAGCAAATGGTGGTGGACTGACGACTCATCCCCATGATGTGGAAGGTAAATCCCGAATAGGATATGACCAGCCCTACGACGTGTAATATATACTCATGTGGGTTAATTGGATGAAGTTTATACTAATGTTGGGTCATGCTACGATATATAGGGGAATTAAAGAACTTGATGGGAAGGTTCAGGTACACAGTTAGTTTGAGAGGTCATATCCACGTTGGAGGGCGGGTAGGCATACTGCTGTAAGTCCTACTCGTTCTTCCGGTGTGGATTAGAGGATGAGAGTGAACCCTAAGATGAAGTGTCAGAAGGGCCTGTTTTGCATGAAGGGACTTTGCGGGTCGGTGTAGAATGTATTTTGAAGGCTTTGTTTTTGGAAAATCCCTCGATGTATATATATTTGTGTTATGATATGACTGATTCTTGTGTTTGATATTTTGGTACTTTATTTGATTCCATTTGAGATTTTATCATTTGTATATTGTTATTATTTCTATATCTTGTACTTATATTGAAGTTTTAATGTTTCCTTCGGAACTATAAATGTGTTGTTTAAATTTGATATTTAATATGGCTACAGCCATTTTGGATTTGATACTGTAGCCATTGGGACTGGAAGCACTTATTCTTCCAGCAACGGAACCTATTGTGGTAGTTGGAAACTCGAAGGTGTAACATTGTTTGGGTAATTGTCTGAAATTCCCCTTTTGATTAAGTATAGAACCGTTCCCTCCCAGAATTATCGTTTTTGGACTTGGACTGGGCGGGACGCGTATGAACCTACACTTTCGGGTTAAAAGCGGACTGCAAGAGTAAATTATCATTTTAAATCCAGTAAAACCAATGAGATTAGCATCCATGTCGGAGATTTACAAAACCATGTATTATGGGCAGTTATTTACTGTTACATCGTTTATCGTGTGATAGTGATGATTGTGTTCATCACCTCTGACATACACCAAGTATTTAACGCTGGATATTTTTATCCTTAATTATCCCATTCACCTTTTATGACAAAGATACTATAGACGGGATTAGAAACACAGAACCAGGGAAGATGTCATAGTTCCGGCGGACGGAAGAGAAACTACAGTATATATGGACAAGGAAGAATAACAGCTCGAGGACTGAAGTGTATATAAACCTATGTACATAAACCCAATAAAAAAGTTAGACAGCCGTATCTCAAAGACTCTAAACGAGCTTGTCAAAGCAGGACAGATATCGAAGTAAGACCGATGGAGAATCGAATCCAATGGACCAGTAATTCCACGATTCTAATGTAGGCCGAAACTACACAAACCCAACAACAAACGTTCAGGCGCCGCACAATCGTAGTGTTTCTCAACCTTACAGCGGCATTTGACTCTGTCAATCGCGAGGTTCTGTGGCAGAGTCTGTCATTAAAAAGTGTACCAAGAAGGTATATAAACCTTACACAGGCTCTTCACTAGAACACCGTTGGTCGAATTAAAGCTTATGGCAAGCTGTCATCGGAATGCTTTACATCAAGTGCCTGTCAAGGCTGTCCACTCTCTCCATTCCTCTTTAACTTTGTCGTGAACATGATTTTAGAGTTTTATTATCCCTGTCAGACTTTTCATGAGTGGACCTTCCACCAGGAGACACGCTGGTAGACTGAGAATATGCCGATTACATAGTCCTATCCAGTGAAGAGGCTGATAGGATGCAGAGTCTTTCGATTACCCTAAGCAACAATGCAAGCATGTTCGGGATGCGGTTTTCACCCTCGAAATGCAAAATGTTGCTTCAGGATTGGCCTGCCTCGGCACCTGAACTAGTGATAGGGAATGAAGCAGTTGAGTCTCATCAGTGCTGATGGCCTGGTAACAGACGAAATCTCAGCACGGATACAGAAGGCCTGGTTGGCTTTTGCCAACTTGCGTCACTTATGGCGTAGGCGAGATATCTGTTTGCTGACTAAAGAACGAGTGTACTGCGCAGCAGTTCGCTCTGTTCTACCATATGGATGCGAAACATGGACAGTCAGAGTGAAATATATTCGTAGGTTACTGGTATTCAAACGTGGATGTCTTAGAAGCATTGCTCGTATATCCTGGGACAACTGAGTAAGCAACGCTGTTGCTAGAAAACGAGTACTAGGTAGGGATGGCAGATCAACAAATGATGTATTGAAACTTCATTAGTTGAGATGGTTAAGACATGTGTTACATATGCCTCAACGAACAATGTTTTGCGGTGTAGGAGTCGGTTGGAAGAAATCTAGGGGCGGCCAAACCAAGAACATGGCAGAAATCCACGAAGTTACTGACAAGTGGACTGACTCATGTTGGTAGATGCAGACCACCTAGTTGGGGTCTGACAGACAAAAGTAACCGATGCTTAGAGACCCAGAACGAAGTGGCTCAACGTCGTTCGCAACGACGCAGGTGCATTCACTGGTTGCGTTCTATGCAATCCTAATCTCCTGAACTCGTCATCACTTCTACCCTTCTCTTTTTAAATTTATCTCACTGAATTACACTTCTTCAATAATATATTCCAACCTAATCTTCTCTATTACGCTAATACTTCTACTATCTCTAATACTATGGGATTTGAACTGACCGTTGCGTCTCTGTGCTGATTCAGTATCGCAACCCGAACTGATGCACTTACCTACGAAGTTCTCCGTCGTAACTCACTGACTGACTCGTATGCAACTAAATGTCGGTGTGTGAACTTTTTATTGGCATTCGTAATTTTGTGAGATGCTGGTTGAGAAAATTGCGACTTTTATTAGAACTTTTGATTTTGATTGTTCATCGGTTCTGTACTTGTGAAGATAGGGACGAGCTTCACAATGACGGGAGGATAAGTGGTTTTTCTACTTAAATGCATACCTTTTCAAAAGATAGAGCAAAGAGTGGTTCAAAATGTCATGATGCACTACTAGTCTCGTGATGTGATAGTGATTTGTTGGACATGCACCAGAGTTGTGTTGAAGTTGTATGGTTTTGTATTATATCAAACTAATTTTACAATTGTGTGTTCTCCATTTTTTCTGAGAGACTTCGAACTTACATTAGAGTAAGACTTTCGTTTTGAGTTTTGCGGTCACGAAATCTTCCGTAGTGATTATTATACAGGTAGGTGGGTAGGTGTACTTTTGTTAGTTATTTTTTTCCACAAATTTACGTGTCATATTGCGTGTCTACTGTGTGTGTGTGATTTTTCTTGTGTTCCGAGTTGTAGGCCTAGACTTTTCAGCCCAGGATTCATAACGATGAATCTCAATATCACCGAACATAGCTTACCATTATATAAGATATTTATCATACCCATCCTTGAAAATGGCATCCTAGTAAACATTAATCGCAAGCAAAGTGGTTTGCTTAAAGTTGAAGGGGTTCGAAGAAGATTTTATCAAAGCTCTTTCGGGGTACTTCAGTAACAATGATTAGCACCAAATATGTCAACAACTTAAATCGGAACCTCTTTGGATCAGGCATAGTTAAACGTCACCGGATTCTAACCTAATCACCCGACAGGGTCGTCACTGAATGTGAAGCAGTGTAATGACCCTCGTCAAGGCCAGATGCAACCAACGGGCATCAACCGATTGCATGTCATGGAAAAGCGCACGCGACAAACGTTCTACCCTGTACTATTGCTAAATGTTGATACCAATATGCACTGATACCTAATAAGAGTGGCATTTCTAGTGTTTAGTGGTAATCGATTCGAGATTGACTATGATCACCACTAAATATTAATTACTAGCCCGTCACTGTAAAGATAAATAAATCCAAGGTAAAGAATATATTTGCTGGTGATTTCGTGGTGTCGAAAGAACACCGAAATCACAACAAGAAAGTGGGCGACATAAAGAGCAGCATGTAACGAAGAATGGCAGCAACACAAACAGAAAGTTGCGCGTAAGTAAGTGTTTTTGGTACAGTTAAACAAGAGGAGTACAATAAAACAATTATCGTTGCAATTGAGTACAATAATAAATGTTTCCATTTCACCAATTGCGTTCTCCTCATGGAAGCATTCCACCACAAGTGAATCACCTAGTTTCTATGGTGGTATGTCCAGGTTAAGCATTAACCTTGCGTCGCTGCCATCATTCATAAGTTGCTGCTCGTTGTATCGCCTTCTTTCTCCTTCAAATATATTCTTTACACTGGATTTATTTGTGTTCCTTGTGATGGGATAGTAATAAGTATTCAGTGGTGATCGTAATCAATCTCAACTCGGTCACCACTAAAACTTTCTCTCCTAAAGTAGTTTATGGATCCTTATGAACACCGGTACAACTGCCAATGGTTTATGCAAACCGGTTGTGGCGTAGATCAAATGAACTGGTAATGTAAGAAGAAACAAAGAATTAGTATTACGTTTTTGTTTTTGTGTAAATATTCGAAGTCCACTCAAGTTAATGCTTATTACAATGATTATAATTCATTGTCTGAGATACCTAAGATATTTCGCTCCTACTGCTCCACAACTTTTTAAAAATCTTGTCTTACATTTACTGAAGTTCATTGACATTTCATAAACCTAATAACTTTACCACGTATATATGACGCTCACGAATCTATATCTGATGATCTTTCTCTGTTCTTAATTGTGATCCTGATTGCACTTTTCTACATTAACATTACATGCATAATTATGGCGTGTGAACATTATTAAAATTCTTGTATATCACTGCACTTCTTATAAAACCTAGATCTGTTCATTCATATCACTTATGTTTGAACAGGCTGTTTGTAAATAATTATATTGATAAAAATAATCTATAGTCGAGTTACCGCCTTCTCTGATTCGGTCAAGATACATCTTTTCTGGAAACTCATTCTATGCCTAGAATTCGATGAGTGACATCACAATGCACTGACATGCAATCGATGACGTCTCCCTACATACATCTGACAAAATGATTTTCATTTTATTCCTTGCTCTCTTACGAACATTTATTTCGATGGTATTAAAACAACAAAAAAAATTGAGAAAACACACGCAGTTATCCACGGCCTCTGTGACAGTTATGATGTCTACTTATATCTAGTTATCGCTTGAATCTCTACTGCAGAACTTAAAGTCAAACAGTTTATGTAACTAGTCTTCAGAACTCTTTAATTTGTAAGTAGGTTTTACGACTTCTTTTCTGAATTTTGGATATGATGTGGGTCTAAAAACAGTCCATCCTAGTAATGTTTTTATTACGTATTAGTATTTCTTCTCCCCTAAACTCTTGCATTACGCATAGTGTGCTCCCGGTATAATAATTAGCGGTGAGACTCTGCCAGATTTCTAATAGCAGATCGGCAATCGTTTTATTATTTTGTTAATCACAGATTTCTTCAGTTTATGTCCTGGCATCCTTCCGTCTTAAATTGTTCAGTTCGGTCTGATGAGTGCACTTCAGGAGACGCATTTGTATTCATCTCCATTTTGCAACCACTTACCATTCGGGTTATCAATGATACTTGATACCTATTTGACCCTAACACGTTTAATCATTCCAAATGTATCAATGTTATTACACACTTGAAATCATCAATCAATCATTGTAAGACTAACACCATTAGAAGCCTGGAAGCACTGAAAGACGGCCGTTTCGTCCTGGTATGGGACTCGCCGGCAGTGCGCAACGACGACTCCTGCACCTCGCAGGATTCGGACCCGGGACCTTCGGCATTGTAGACGAACGCCTTACCAGCGGACCACTGGGCCGGCATCCAACGGTGTTAATGCCTAACTCTGATTGATCTAGGGATTTTGCGTGACCTCACCCATTTGTCTTTGGTAGTTACTGCCTACACCCGACAGGGTTGAACTCCATTGGTCACGTCTTCTCAACTAGAACTCCGAGAATTTCCTCACGAAGCTAGTCACTAGTGAGCACTGTTACCAAAACTCTGCCCCAAAATATCAATGTTATGTTTGCACAATTATTCAAAGGAACATAACCTATGACTTCTGCGTCTTCTAGTCTCATCCTATGGCATTCACTTTTAATCATACATGATCTTCAAGTGAATTAGTAGATCCGTAGTGACTCTCTGTACTGCATAAGTCCTTTGATCTGTTGATATGTAGATCCCTTTGTAACAGAAAGTGACGTCTTTCTGAGAACTCTTCAGCATTACAACTCTTAGTCGACCTGTATTCATTGTCTCTATACATCCTTGCCTAAGACAGATAAAGCAAATACAGTTGGCTTTTACTTGAGACTATTGGTCTTTCACTGTCAGCGCTGAAAAACGTGGGCATCAATAAACTTCATGATCACTAAAGCATATTCTGCAACTAAGTCTTATAGCTATACTATTTTTTGGCCCGGACTGTGAGTGACAATTCATCTCTATGTTGTCTCCCCTTTTAGGATGGGTTGCTTACGATCCGAATCTACCACTGACGTCTACTTCACGAGACCCTGTAAGCTTAACGAGCTCAACATACTTGAGTTTCCAATCATTTTCTGTCACTTTGACGACTGTATCTGCTCACTTTATATGAATTCGGTGGAGCAACAACTTTGTTTTTAATTCATCAATAGGTTTAAATAAACCGCATAATTCATTTGTTCCGAAATTATAGCGCAATTTTTTCACCCTTATAACTAGATGTGGTTACTGGTCATCATCATTATAATAATGCTCTCACCATATTATGGACTTACTAATGTTTCTTTAGCAATTTTAAATGACTATTCTAATGTTGCTCTGGCCTTACTATAATCGGCAGAATGTTTCATCAAAACCCTTCCCTCGATAGCCGCTTTCTCGTTACCTTCGAAATAGTGTATGCGATGTTATAAAAGCTGATCGTCCTCGACGAAGTTTGATGACACGCATATCTGAAATAGTTTTCTAAAATCCCAGTAAGCCGTTGGTTGTCCATCAAAGTAAATCATCTCTACTTCTTGACCGCTTGACATAACACAACGGTCAGTTTTTCTTTAATCATTCAGAGAAACCTTTTCTATGATAATCATTCAACGAAGCTAATTCTATGTTGTCCATTCTGTATACTTTAGGTCACTAAGACGCGGCATCAGCTTGTAATAGATCATTTTAGCCATTGAGTTTCCGTTAAGATTTAAATATCATAGCTAGGACACTTATTTACTTCCTTATTTTTCTGGAGATATTTCTTATTATCCTACATTGAATGCTAAAATATTTTTCAACTTAAACTTAAGACCTCGCGCTCCAACTATCCTAAGAACTGAATAAAGGCCTACGACAACTACGTTACGGACTTTTGTTGTATATAGAATGAAGAGGGAATAAAACAATTCAATAAGTTGTCAGACAATCAGTGTAGCTTACAACCAAGTTCATTAGTGCATAAATTACATTCATTCTAAAAACATAAAAAGATTTTATTGTTTCCTTTTTTTTTTGAAAAGAAAATCTTAATCCTTAAAAATCTCTTTGAAATGATAAAAGCTTAATAGATATAATTAAGTTATTATATAATAATTCATCTGTATGGTTGATCTTAGTTGTGAAAATTAGTCACTTAGACAAAACAAGGTAATCATTGGTTTAACAAGAACGAAACCGACACATTTGATTCTTGTAAACGATTCAACTTCGTAAGAATGGATACTAGTCGACAGCAACCTCTGGTTCAATATTAAATATGATTATTTGAACAATGAAGTCTAGAATAAAACGTTACGTTGAAATTTGGATCTAATTGTTTTGTTTGCATTTCTTTTATTACTTTATTCATAATATAATATTCTGTACAATCATAAGCAATTGGTTGAAAATTTTCATGAAATTTATTTATAAAAAACTCCATTCGTAATGGTATGAACGGCAGATGCGCCTTACCAATTATACAAACACTTCGACGAGTGTTGTTACTTAAACAATTTTGTTTGCCCCAAATGATGTAGCGTGCTATAAATGTTGATGATGGATTTTTTTCATTGTTTATACAAGCACCAGGAGCACCAAATTGTGGATTATGATTTAAAGTAGGAAAATACAATTCATCTGGATGCTTTGGTAAATGTTTCTCAGCTTTCAATGCATCAAGTATTTTTTGTGCCTTTGAATTATTTTTTTGAAAATATATAAATTCTCGTTTTAATGCCATATAGAAACTTCCTTTGTTCCAAACAATCTATAAGAAATAAAGGATAAAAGTAGAATATGAAAAAAACTGACATCAGTTTGAGTTTGTTTAGCATGTATAGTCATTGATATTTAGTAAATTTTAGAATTTAATTAGACTTCAATGAAAATAAATAAGCTATAAAGTTCAAATACTATGGTGAAAATGACTAAACACCACAATAAAGCACTAAATGTATGCGATAACTGGTGGAGTTATGTATTTGAGTGCACCACAACGTAGCTATTTTATTAGAAGCTCTCCAGATACCCATCTTTTCATAATACAACCAGTTTCCTGAAGTGAATTTATTTTCTTTAGCACTCAGATGACTTGCTCATACCTTTTTTTAATTGAAAAATGATCATTAGCATCGGTTACACATTGTAAAGTGAACGCATGACAAGGAGAGAATAAACTTTCACTAAAAATAGAGTTAAAGTGTAATGTTGAAGGAATTTTATGCAATCAGTACTCAGTGTACTTATCATTATTCAGTTAAGAATTGTAAGAGACTTCAGTGTACCCATTTGAATACTTGAAGATTTATTAGTAACTTTTCACATACGACTGCAGCTTAATCACATCGTTCAGTATTACTTCGAATTCGAAGTCAATGATTTTTAAAGACAATTTGTTCCATTCTATAGATAATCGGATTGAACCATTAATAAATAAACTTTGAATTAAGAACCATTCTGGAATATTCTTGTGTAACAGGAGATGTAGAATCTTGTGGAGCATTCGTGGAGAAACTTATCTGTTACATCAGATACCACATAAAACAAACATATACCCACGTTTTGAGGTAACTAAATAGTTACATATTAGAGGTTGTCTGTTTCGAAACCTTCTATAAGGGATTTCGAATCAGTGGCAACACAGACGTATCAGTTAGTTGTTAGCACGTAACTGGCTGCCATTCAGTAAACATTTTATCGTGACTTACTTATTTTCTGTGAATATTATGTTTATTATTACCTTTAATGACTGGAAAGCCGATTATGAAATGTGATCAAGATGAAGTGATGAGTGACAGACTTTGTAGTAATGCAGCAATGTTATCAGAGTAAAACAGTCTTACAAGTGATGCAGCGTTTCTTCCCTCTCCCAGGTGATGTGTTATGAATTCAGTTTATTTTGTTAGTCTTAATGCAATGTGCCGGTGGAACAATTTATATGCATATACAAATATACACATATACATACGTATGTTTGCAAACAACTCCGCCAGTAGAACCTTTGGGGCTACTGCCGGTCCCAAGCCCGGATAAAGGAGGAGGGGTTGAACATGGGGTTGACGCCCCTATCCCCACTATAAACTAACTTGCCAAAAAACGCTAACTAGAAAAAATAAATCAAATCATTTTAACTCTGCCCTGCGAGTCGGAATAAGAATTATGACGTCGTGTGATGAAAGCTGAGTTACGTCGGAAGTCACGAGGCCGATGCCTCTTCTGATAACCAGAGTAATCATTCTTTTAGGTATATGGAACGTTCGAACATTGTGGGAGACTGGAAGACTATTTCAAGTTGCGGCAGAAATGAAAAGATACAACCTCGAGGTGCTCGGCATCAGTGAAACGTATTGGACACAGGTAGGACAACTGAGACTAGCTTCAGGGGAACTGCTGTTATACTCTGGTCATGAACAGAAAAATGCTTCACATACACAAGGAGTTGCGCTGATGCTGTCTAAACACGCACAAAGGGCACTGACAGGATGGGAATCTCATAGACGCAGGATCATTAGAGCATCCTTCAAAACAAAGAAAGAGGACATTACAATGAACGTCATCCAATGTTATGCACCTACCAATGACTACAATGACGACGTTAAAGATCAATTCTACGAAAGGCTGCAGTCAATCGTCGAGAAATGTTCACCAAGGGATTTGACGATTCTTATGGGAGACCTGAATGCCAAGGTTGGAATGGACAACATTGGATATGAAGACATCATGGGACGACATGGACTAGGAGAAAGGAACGAAAATGGTGAGAGATTTGCAAACCTATGTGCCTTCAACAAACTGGTCATCGGTGGCACAATATTCCCACACAAGCGCATACACAAAGCCACATGGATTTCACCGGATCACACTACTCAGAGCCAAATTGACCATATCTGTATCAACAAAACGTTCAGAAGGACCATGGAGGATGTGAGAACCAGAAGGGGAGCTGATATGGCCTCAGATCACCACTTGCTGACCACCAAAATGAAACTGAAACTAAAGAAGCACTGGACAACGGGGCAAACAACATCACAGAAGTTTAATACAGCCCTTTTTCGGGATACCGTAAAACTCAACGAATTCAAGATAGCCCTCACCAATAGGTTCCGGGCCTTGCACGATATACTCATTGGAGAGGAAGCAACATTGGAGAACAATTGGAAAGGGATGGAGGAGGCAATCACTTCAACATGTCACGAAGTTCTGGGTCACAAGAAGTACCATCATAAGGAATGGATCTCTGTTGATACTCTTGCAAAAATTGAAGAAAGGAGGAACAAGAAGGCAGCAATCAATGTCAACCAAACAAGAGCAGAGAAAGTTAAGGCACAAGCTGCATACACAGAAGCAAAAAGGGAAGTGAAGAAGAGCATCAGAGCTGACAAATGAAAATATGTGGAAGATCTAGCAATGACGGCGGAAAAGGCTGCAAGAGACAGAAACTAGAGACAATTGTACGAAACAACAAAGAAGCTGGCCGGAAACTATCAGAAACCAGAATGACCAGTGAAAAGCAAGGAAGGCAAAGTAATCAGCAATACTGAAGAACAGAGAAATAGGTGGGTAGAGCACTTTAAGGAACTCTTGAATCGACCAGCTCCACTGAACACACCCAACATCGAAGCAGCATCCACGGACCTCCCAATTAATATTGGCGCACCTACGATTGAGGAGATCAGTATGGCCATCAGACAAATCAAGAACGACAAAGCAGCAGGACCAGACAACATTCCAGCAGAGGCAATGAAAGCAGATATGGAAGCAACTACGAAAATATTTCACATCCTCTTCAAGAAGATTTGGGATGAGGAACAAGTACCATCAGATTGGAAAGAAGGATACCTGATCAAAATACCAAAGAAAGGCGATCTCAGCAAGTGTGAGAACTACAGAGGCATCACTCTTCTTTCAATACCAGGAAAATTCTTCAACAGGGTATTGTTAAACAGAATGAAGGACTTCGTGGACGCCCAACTTCAAGATCGACATGCCGCATTTCGTAAGGATCGGTCGTGTACTGACCAATTTGTTACATTACGGATCATTGTGGAACAATCAGTTGAATGGAACTCACCACTCTACATCAACTTCATCAACTACGAGAAGGCATTCAATAGCGTGGATAGGAAAACACTGTGGAGGCTTCTTCGACACTACGGTGTGCCTGAGAAAATAGTCAACATCATACGGAATTCTTATGATGGATTCAACTGCAAAATCGTGCATGGAGGTCAGCTGACAGACTCTTTTGAGGTGAAGACCGGTGTCAGGCAAGGTTGCTTACTCTCACCCTTTCTACTTCTCCTGGTGATCGGCCGGATTATGAAGACGTCGACATCTGGAGTGAGGCACGGTATCTCCTGGACAGTTAGGACGCAGCTGGACTTCGCAGACGACCTGGCTCTTCTATCACACACTCAACAACAAATGCAAGAGAAGACGATCAGTGTAGCAGCAGCCTCTGCAGCAGTAGGTCTCAACATACATAAAGGAAAAAGTAAGATTCTACGATACAACACGACATGCGCCAATCAAATCACTCATGGCTGGGATTCTTTGGAGGACGTTAACACCTTTACATATCTTGGCAGCATCATCGACAATCACGGTGTATTCAATGCAGATGTGAGTGTGCGGATCGGCAAAGCAAGGGCTGCATTTCTACAGTTGAAAATTATCTGGAATTCCAAACAACTTTCAAACAAAACCAAAATCAGGATTTTCAATACAAATGTGAAGACAGTTCTACTGTATGGAGTGGAAACTTGAAGAACTACCAAATCCATCATCCATAAGATACAAGTGTTCATTAACAGTTGTCTACGCAAAATACTTCGGATTCGTTGGCCGGACACTATCAGCAACAACGAACTGTGGGAGAGAACAAAACAGATCCCAGTGGAGGAGGAAATTATGAAGAAGCGGTGGAAGTGGATAGGACACACACTACGAAAAGCAGGTAACTGCGTCACGAGACAAGCCCTCACTTGGAACCCTCAAAGTCAAAGGAAAAGAGGAAGTCCAAGGAACACATTACTCAGAGAAATGGAGAAAGATATGAGAAGAATGAATAAACATTGGACAGAACTGGAGAGGGAAGCCGAGGACAGAGTTGGTTGGAGAAAACTAGTGGGCAGCCTATGCTCCATTGAGGGTAACAGGCGTAAGTAAGTAAGTAAGTATGTTTGCAAACCTCCTAAGTTACATTTCAGACATAAACTTACAGTAATTTTTTATTACTGTTTTACGCACTATCAACAAGCATTGATATAACGTCGCAATGGAACTTCTATTGATCGATTCAATATTCTGTGAATCAGTACTATATTTTGAGACAGTATGCATCGTTTTAAAGACTTTTGTATAAAACGACGTTAAAAAATCTAGCTTGATGTTCACCGTATTAAATTTATACAATAAATTTCAAAAAGCTTCCATTTGTAAGCAGATTTATCTTTTCTAATTTTCTGCAAAGTTTGAAAGAACTAATACTAAGCACTGAGAAAAACTGCTTTTAAATTCAGAATAAAAGGGGAAATATGCAGGGTAATGCACAGAAATGATAAAATACGAAGGTTTAATGCTCAAACTCCAAAACGATGTCACTAGATGTAATCTCAGAGATCAAACATTGAATTAAGCAATGACTTAATTGTTGGCATCAATATAATTATTTTGAAACAGTAATTATTACAACTATCAAAGTGTTCTTTTCAGAAATCAAAACTGTCTGTAGTAATTAATTCCAGTTTTATACAATCTTCTATTATGTAACTCGAATGCTTTAGTTAAAATTGAACTTTTCATGACTATTGCATTCATTTGATAAGAATTCATTTTCTATTGGTCATGATAATAATGTCAACTATGGGTAAATATTTTTCTTAGTTACAACTTCAAATCACGCTGTTCTTTTGTAAAAGCAAAGTTACATGTACACACTTGTCAGTTTGTTTTAATTTATGACTTTTTGTCCGACTTCATATTCGCTTTACGCATAAGAAGTATGATAGCATCTAGCAATCACTGTAAAATATCTGCTTAACATGATAAACTATTGGCGCATGAATCAATACATATTTCTGCTGCTAATTTTACTACACTAAATATGTTGCTATTTCATAACCAATTATCTGTTTGAATAATAAGCATATTCGCCACTTAAATTTTAGTGGTTACTACTTAAAGGCTAACTATCTGTGTTCATCTTTACCATTTAGAGATTTAGATGAAGAAATGTATTCCTCCTGACAAAGTTGCATCCAAAGATGTAGGGAAATAAATACTTGAAATACATTTCCAACCAGTATTCAATGAACATCAAGTAGTACTATGAAAATTACTAAGCTAGTAGACAATATGAAATAATATTGAGAGTATTTTTAAAGTAAAATGATAAACTGAAGTTCAAGTAGACAGGAAATAAACCTAAATTTAACGGATGAAACATAACAGGATGGATTGGTAGGACTCAAAAAAATTATATAGTCATATGTGAGGCTTGAATACATGTTCTATCGATATATCAGTGGTTGGAGAACATCTATTCATTATACTTACGATCATTGCACTTCCATAACAAGATACTTAGTTCATTTCTCTTGTAACTCCAGCTATTCCAAAGTATAACTCTTGTAAAAATAATTTGATTGCTAGAGGGCAAAAGAGGCTAATACAAATACTTAATATTCCACACACCGACTGACTACACTGGTCAAAGAATTTGTTAAAACTGACCAATTAGTCATATAAACAAAAAGTGCACTGATATTATCGATTCGATAGAAGTGCACTGAAAGTCAACTGAAAGAAATTCATTGACAGTCAAATTTTGAACTTTCGTGCTTATTTTTTTTCTTCACTGGTTGCAATTCAAGATTGAACAGATTCGATTGTAATTTGTTTATTATTTCACATTAAAAATCTAGCAAAACTGATGATTCTAAATCTTTAAAGTATTCAGCAAATTAGCTTTCGTAAATCAATCATACACCTTGCTCATCTTGAGAACTTTTCAACTAAGTTCGGTAGAAGTGGCTAATTTGGAAATTTTTATATGTAATACATACTAAAACCTGACCATAGATAAATTTATCGTAAGACCTTTTGATTTTCGATTGAAATGTCATTAACTTCTTCATGTATGAAGTTCTAAACCTTGAGTCTAAACAAAACTTAAATCAAATTCATTTGAAGGTTTTGTATTTTCTGTTAGATACAATCAAGTTTGTATGGCTTCATGATCACTGTCGAAGTCAGATCAATACAAGTAGTTCTTCCCTTTTACATTAATAAGTTTAATAGTTTTCTACTTTTTTTTTAAGTTCATATATTGACAGAGTGAAGACCCACTGAGACGATATGATAGACATCATTGAAATTTTGAAAGATTTTTTAAGTTCAAGCTCTAACCTCAAATAAATAGAAGTTTAGTCGAATGAAGTTTAAGTTAAATCAAATACTAATGAGGATCCAATTGAAAGAATTTTAAAAAAATGTGACATCTATAAATGAATCATTTCCCCCAAAAACAAACCAAATATATTTATTCATTTGAATATTATACTCTAATAGCTAGTTAGTTCTAGACATCAGTAGTAATATTACTATGAAGATATAAACTGTGTTAATCATTAGTTACAAGTTAATTAGGCTAATTATCATAACCAGCATTGTAAATGAATAAGTTCAGTATTAAATGATAAAAGCTATATGACCAATCATTTTGATTTTATAACGATTAAAATTTATTTAATTTTACCTAAGTCAACTGCCTTTTCATTACTGAAAAGACGATTTAATATGCTCCATTATTTTAACATCAAAGTTGTTGTAGGCTATATATAATTAAATATAATAGCACAATTGGTTTGAAATAAAAGAGAACACAACATTGACAAATTTACATACATTATGATTGTTACGTAATTAAATTTTATCTACATACTTTTTTAAAACAATGAAGAAATTCTCTAACTCAAAGAAATAGCTTTGCAATAATTTTATTGTCTCTCAGTGGGATGATTTAAATGATACTATTTGATTGTTTTTCATTTATTTAAATAAGTCATTAATCAAGTTACTTTAGATAACAATAAAAATGTCGAAATTAAACTACACAGTTCGGGTGTAGGCAGTAACTACCAAACACAAATGGGTGAAGTCGCGTAAAATCCGTTGATTAATCAGAGTTAGACATTAACACCGCTGGATGCCGGCCCAGTGGTTCGATCGTTAGGCGTTCGCTCACAATACCGAAGGTCTCGGGTTCAAATCCTGTGAGGTGCAGGAGTCGTGGTTTCGCACTGCTGGTGAGTCCCATGCCAGGACGAAACGGCCATCCAGTTCTTCGAGGTTTCTAATGGTGGTCTAACAATGATCGACTGATGATTTCAAATGTGTAAAAACACAAGCCTCCAAAACTCTAATTGAAAATATCAGCAAAATTAATGCTTTCCAAATTCCAATTCATTTCACATCTCTTGCATTTCACTGTAGTGTGATGGGAAAATGATGTTTTGAATTATGATATTTCAATAGGTTTTTATTTTTAACGAGTTTTTTTTATTATATTTATTTATTTATTTATTTTTTATTTTTTTTATTTTAAACGAGTAATTTCAGAAATAATAGGTATCTTTTGAAATTAAAAAAACTCATTAGATGACACTCTATAATCCATATAACGTGGACACCTTTCACGTTCCATTAAGTTTTTATTGGGAGTTGGAATTCCTAAAGTAGTTCTCAAACTGTTAATTTTGATCTTATTTAGTTGTTAACTTATTAATAAATGTTTATAATATACCATAATGACTTTTCTGTTGCTTGAAATTCTCAATTTAATAATGATAAAAAATAAAGGTATGCTAGAAAGTTCACTTAAAGTATTAATTCACGGTTGACAATTGCAAAAGTTTTATGATAAAATAAACTATCACTTACTGGAAATTCAAATGTCTTATTTGGCCATCTTTTTGGGTTAAACCGAGGGCCTAGACCTTCAACGACATTTGAACCATTTACGGCTTTCAATGCTTCAACCAATTCCCAATTTGTTCTTAATGGTAGTTCTTGTCCACTCAGATTTAGAATGTATTTCCATGTATAGTTAGTATTCTCTAATAATTTGTCCGCACATAAAAGAAACACTTCTAGTATGGAATAATAAGCCCATTCAACTTTCACACTTTCTGATCTATTAATAACTATGACATTAGGACCGAAACATTCAGCAGACTTCCGAATTTCATCATAAAATGCTTGTGGCGATTTGGAATCTACATGAATACAGTATAAATTATGCGGTCTGTATATTAAACGAAGGAGACGAACTACTTGTTTACTATTTTGATGCACAGCTATACTGAATGCCAATGGAAATTGTTGTTCTTCTTTTGACACTGTAACAGAATGTCCATAGAACAATTTAAACTGTTCGCAGTTATGTGAATTTGACAAATTGAAAGTTCTATAATCCCATAATGATTGATTGTCTTCAGAAATTTTATGACTAATGTTCCTGAAAAAATATTCACAAACTCGACCATCATTAGATAGTTTTGTTTGAATTTGATCAGCATAGAATAGATGTGTATCAGGTTGAACTGACAGGTAATATAATGTAAACAGTGGTGTGATCAAGAAAATTCCTATCACAATATTTCTAATTCCGATATAACTCAAGAATCTTTTTGTTGATCTTTTCAAAAATGAAATATACATTTTATTATACATAGTAAGGCGTGAATCAAAGTTAATATCTTATTTAGTAGAGTTTCTTTGGGTCGAAGTTTATTATTTTATTTATAGTCTTTATTAGTAGAGACTAAAAAGTACACATTATTCGTTTAGTATTATTAATTAAATACTTTTTAGTCACGAGTACGGTCTAATTTAATGAATAAATTAAAATGATTGGTTATATGTTCTTCAGTTTCAAAAAAAATAAATTATAGTTTGTTGGTTAGCTGACCTCATTAAAACAGTATTCGGTAAATCACTTTTCAGTGAATTATTATTGGTCATCTATTTTTTTTCAATTAAATTTTAAGTCCAACAAACATATAAGGACTTAAAGTGTTTGTGTCATGAGAATATCAACATTGATTTTTCGTCTAGAAGCTGTCTAGATAACGTAAATTGATGAGATTCGATAATGGGATAAAGTATAATGAATAATTCTGATTATTTTTTTTTGAGAAATGTTATCTAAATGTCTGATAAATCCAGGCGCTGTTTCTATGCTAACCGGTTTTCATTCGCAAAGTGTGTCTGAAGTATTAGAATAGATTTTTTCTTCGAGATTTGAACCAAGATCACTTCTATCATTGATAAGTCTGTTAAATGAACTGCTGATTTGATTTTTTTGCCGCTTTCATTAACCTCCAACTAAATCTACACAGCAATTTGAACATAGAGAATGGGTACAAAGTGTAAAACTAAAGACTGATGATAAGGATGTATTCGACTTCCAAAACATAGCAAAAGAGACTTAGGAAAACACCATTTCTTATTTGAATTATTTATAGTCAGATTAACAGTCAGTTTTGTGAAAAAATTAAACTGAATTGTATTTAAGAATAATAATAATTTAATAACTTACCAAGTGAACACAAATCTAACATATTTTATCATCAAGAATCCATAATTCTTCATAAGATGTGAATACATGTCACACATGATTGGAAAAAAAAATCGGTTTTATGTGTCATTCTCACTCTGACTGATTTAGCTAATACTCGATGTATCAGTAAATTCAATTAGTAATGTTACCATTAGGCTGTGAAAAAATATCATATATTAAGGGATGTTTATCGAGTAATGTAAATCAATCAATAGTTCTTTTGGTCTAATTCAAATAACAAGAAAGTAACTGCGCCATTATACATATTCAATCCAGAAGGCATAAACTTTGGAGAGATATTAAACCAACAGAAACTTTAATTTAAATTGAGAAAATAAAATTGTATGTATAAATATTTTAATAGAATTATTGATTTAAACTAAAAACGATTGTTAAGGTAGTTGGCTGAAGCATATCAATTATTTTCACACAAAATGATGTTAGATGTTTTAAGAATAGATTAAGTCAAATGGTTATTGATTTGTTTCTTTTAAGTGCATTTTACTGCATTTTACCGATCAAAGTTTGACTCCTGCCATTCAAGCGAATATCCTATTTTTTAACATGATGATAAATTAGGTCCTATTTGATCATAAGATATAAAATATGAGTCGTTTCGATTAAAGTGATCACTGGATCCTGAACAATGAATCCATAATCATAATTCTGTAATTGGAGAAGGACAGAGAACATGAAATAAAATACTGGTTGGTATTTGATCAGTATTTTGGGCATCATATTGCATAACGGCGTATACAGCATGAATAATTATGCCACCACTTTTCAGTTGGTTGAACTGAGTAGTTTGAGTGATAACAATTAAGTTAAAATTGGCTCTCTAAGTGAATAGAGCTTCATTGATCGTTTCCTGTTTGTCAACCCTTCCGCTCTACAATTGTACATTGGCCGATCAGTCCCCCCGAACGAAGCCGCTACGTATCGAAAATGTAAACCCTTTCTAACAGGGGGCTGCTGTAGTGGAATATTTTTACGAAGAGAGCGCGATTGGTAAAATGAAAACATTCATTACTATAACTAATTCTACCAGTGTTTGTTGAATTGTACTTCTTGTTTATAACACTTTGTAGCGCGCAACTTTCTGTTTGTGTTGCTGCAATCTTTGCTGTAGCAGCTCTTTAATTTCGCTCACTTTCTTGGTGTAATTTCAGTGTTCTTTTGATGCCACGAAATCACCAGCAAATATATTCTTTACCCTGGATTTATTTGTTTTCTCAATGACGGATTCGTAATTAGTATTTAGTGGTGATCATAGTCAATCACGACTCGACTCACTCACTAAAACTTATTAATAAGTAACAGTAGAATAAAATTTTTAATTTGACTCTCAGTGGAAAGTTTCAAGCACCACTCTGAATAGAATTTTAACTATCACTGTAAATAGTACAGGTGTAAAAACCTTAGTATTGTTCAAACACTAAAATATCAAATATAAACCTAAAAACTAATAAACTATTCAAAGATTTCGCCACTATTATGCATTAGAGTTTATTACTTACAATTAGCATAAGTTGTCAGTTGTATTAAAAAAATTCAATTTTTAAAATAAGCAATCTAAATTGTTCGTACTTGTCCATATTGAATAATTTGTCTATGGATATTTATGAAGGATACTTTGATTATTTGTTTATTTATGATCGAAAATATCTTTGGTCAAAGTGTTCCCAGAATATGATGAATTTGTTAATTCGGTAATGTAATGGATTGAATGAAAGAATAAGTATTTGTATTACGGTAATTTATTCCAGCTGATTTTTAAACTAACTTTACTTACTTAGGCTTGTTACCCCCGATGGATCATAGGCTGCCCATCAGTTTTCTCCAACCAACTCTGTCCTGGGCTTCCCTCTCCAGTTCTGTCCAATGTTTATTCATTCTTCTCATATCTTTCCCCATTTCTCTGAGTAATGTGTTCCTTGGTCTTCCTCTTTTCCTTTTACATTGAGGGTTCCAAGTGAGGACTTGTCTCATGACGCAGTTAGGTGCTTTTCGTAGTATGTGTCCTATCCACTTCCACCGCTTCTTCCTGATTTCCTCCTCCACTGGGATCTGTTTTGTTCTCTCCCACAGTACGTTGTTGCTGATTGTGTCTGGCCAACGAATCCGAAGTATTTTGCGTAGACAACTGTTAATGAACACTTGTATCTTATGGATGATGGATTTGGTAGTTCTTCAAGTTTCCACTCCATACAGTAGAACTGTCTTCACATTTGTATTGAATATCCTGATTTTGGTTTTGTTTGAAAGTTGTTTGGAATTCCAGATATTTTTCAACTGTAGAAATGCAGCCCTTGCTTTGCCGATCCTCACCCTCACATCTGCATTGGATACACCGTGATTGTCAATGATGCTGCCAAGATATGTAAAGTTGTTAACGTCCTGCAAGGCATCTCCATCAAGCGTGATTTGATTGGTGCATGTTGTGTTGTATCGTAGAATCTTACATTTCCTTTTATGTATGTTGAGACTTTCTGCTGCAGAAGCTGCTGCTACACTGGTCGTCTTTTCTTGCATTTGTTGTTGGGTTTAACTCTAAACAGATATTTTTGTAATGACATATTAATATGACTTTAACTTTACAGAGCATAGGATTTTTCAACTTCAGTCTACTTAAATTAATTCTACAAGAAGAAAATGATTATTGCAAATCAAATTGATGTTGATAAGTAACCTCCGTTTAAGATAATTTTTTCGAAATGTACAAACAAAAACATGTAACGAATATTTATTCAGATTTGTCTTCATGACTATTTACTATCATCGTAAAAGGTTACCTTTAAACAAGAATAGAAGAGCAGTTTAATTCATATTTAACAGTATCTGCAGTAGTTACACTATTTATGGTTTGAAAGATGAACTTCGTTTTCGTAGGATTATCTATACAGAAAAGAATATGTTGTTATGAATTCTATGAAAGCAAACTTCGTGCAACCTAACTGACTGCTAACTTCACAAATTAATCAGTTTATGAATTTATGTTTTAGTTATCAACTATGTAATCTTTAAGTTGAACCTCATAACTACAGATCGGCATTCTCTCTAACCAAATCTTTAAACGAAAATGACTAATCTTAGAAAGCCGTTGAAAATCAGAGAGAATGACTCAAATGTTTCATTTCGATCCAAGCATGTTGAGAGTTACGCAGTTACCGACCATTGATACTAGATGATGATTGCATAATAATGTTAATCCAGTGAGGTAAGCCGGTTCGTGCTAGTGGATTAGTCTGAAGGCTATGCATTGTGTAAGATACTTGATGTTTCTGATCTCAGTTCTCAGTGAGGATGCGGGTGAACACCATTAGAAAGTCTCATATTAGAATAAAATTAACCATCCAGTGTTCAATGATGATCAAATTAATATCAATCCTTGATTTAAGCTACGAAACAACAGATTGAATTCACAAGTAAAGATGAACAATGGGGTGTTTAAATTTTATCATTATCGATTAATTTTGATTAAGGATAAATTCATTTGAAAACTTTAGAAAAACCTATGATTATTCTTCAAGTTGCTTTCAATCACTGTAAGCTAATATAGATTATTATTTGCATAATTTGAATTTCCAAACAATTTATTGCCAAATTTACTCTTTCCTTTTTATCAAGAAATTATTAATTTATGCCATATTTCGCAGTTATAAAGCTGTACATTAGGAAAAAACATGCTAAACAATTTATTTTATTTTATCTTCAATTTTCCATTGTAAGTAGTTGATAATTTCTTATTGATTTATGAGATAAAATATAGTTCAGAGATGTGATTATTTTTTTTATTTAAAATCATTTTTATGTAGTACAACCACATGCACATATCATAGTTATTCGACAAAGTAAGTGTTAATGAAAAAAAATTTAAAAATAGTGATCAAATTACATTAAAGAATATTAATAAATTATAATAACAGTTGTGTATAATGTAAAAGATATTTTTGTTAAATAAATCAGTTAAACACAGTAAACAAACATGTCTAAATTAACGAACGATATGTGTTGTTATAGGTTACAGTCAATAATCAATATTTTATTGATTATCTTACTCAAAAAAATGTCATCCTAAATGCCTGGTTTAATATTTGTCGATTTTTGTTACAAACTCTTGCTTATTTTTGTACAGTACATTACATGACATCCGTGTTTGATATTAGAATTTACTGAACTTACCAACAGTTAATAGTTACTGTATGTAGGTAGTACGTAAAGACTTCAATGTTTGTGATTGAAGCTTTTTAAGTTGTACTCAGGACCTTCTACCGATTGTCTTCAATTAGTCAAACACGGTGCATGTGATGTACAATAATTTAAATTTGTGTGTAGATTTCAATCTGATCGACAGATTTCGACTGACACTAACAACTGGACAACATGATTAATAAATTGTGATCAGTTGGTGTACACATTTTATCCCCAAAATATCTATTCAGGATATGGCATATAACGTTGAGCCGTTATACTATAGTTGTATCAATAAATTAATATTCATAATTATTTTATACTAATTAATAGCTCCCTAATCTGCATTACATAAATTATATTTGTAGTGAAGAGTTTTACTGTGGCATATTTTAAATATTAGGAACATATTACACCGAGAAATAGAGAAAGATATGAGAAGAATGAACTAAAATTGGACAGAACTGGAGAGGGAAGCCCAGGACAGAGGTGGTTGGAGAAAACTGGTGGGCGCCCTATGCTCCATTGTGGGTAACAGGCGTAAGTAAGTAAGTAAGTAATATTTTAAATATTATACTTCAATGCAATCATTTTAACTTTTGTGATGAAAACATTTATTATTTTATCACATAATTGGCGTAATTTTCAATAATAACATTTTAAATACGAAACATGACCACTCATTTCATATTCAACTTGATTTATAAGCAAATTAAGCCATAAAGTGTCTACTGAAATATTATTTGAAAAATTGCTAAATAGAAATTATATGGATCCAAAGTACATTGAATCATATGACTCTGTGAACAATCAAAACATGTATTGATAAAAAGCATCATGAATATTAACTATGAGTATATCGATGACTAAAGTCCAGAGTGTAATAATTTTTTAAGGTTCGTAAACTTAGAATCGTATTACTCACTGACTGAAGACTAAAGTTTATTCTAATATTATTTTTTTTTTAAAGTTAGCAAATATTACGTCTGAAAACGATGGGAAGTGAAAATCTCATCTGCTGATCTCCATAATGTTAATTTCTTTGAAAAGTTCAATTAGTACGTTATTTTTTTGACAAACTAATCAATAATTTCTTCATCTTGATGAATATTTTATGGTCACACGTTTCTATTATGAACGTTCAAACCATGTGAATGTGCATGTGAATGAATATTGTCAGTTCGACTAGCATCTGTCATTCAATACAGATTTGTTCTGACAAATCATTAATTTCTGGGTTACATAACATGACAGCAATAATGACTATGATATGATTCAGTTTACGGTGTGATGATACAAATATGTAGTTAATTATTTCCTAAACTTGTAAAACAAGAATAATAAATATGACAGCATGAAAACAACTCATTCAATGTTTTTTTTTAAATCGTTCAAATATGTATTCATTTCATAGATAATATTAGTTCAAAAATGTAATTTCTAACAAGAGATGTATCAAGTGACTCAAAATATGTTAGTTAGTAAGGAACAATCAAACATCACTACTTATCACGTTCATCGAATTCAATTTAGATAAGAATAGAACAAACTATGATATTATCATGTTATAATCATGTTTATAAAGTATGCAAAAAAAATAATAATAATAATAATAATTATTATTATTATTATTATTATAATACGTTAAATGGGTACAAAGATTATGAAATTTAAAAATATGATTAAACTAAACGGAGTCGTGGATGCGCACTGTTAATGAATCCCATAACAGGACGAAGCGGTCGTCCAGTGCTTCCACGTTTCTAATGGTGATCTAAAAATGATTGATTTATGTTTTCAATAAGTAAACTGATGATACTACTTGGAACATAATCAAAATAGTCATATTCACTACAATAATAAATATAAAATTGATCTGAATTCTTTTTACCAGAACTCATAATAATAACACTGGTAAAACGATGATGGAGTGTAATATGCGTGGAAAATATTAGGACCAGTAATAAATTACTGTATAATAGTTTCAACGAGAGTTTAAAGTTCTGGCAATAGTGTTTTTAAGCAGAATTTTTAAATTCACATCAAAGTTTTAGTGTAATAGAAATCTGAAATTTCTCAGAATCATCTAATATGTTTGTTCACTTTGTAAAGATACCTTTATCAGCAATAAAGACCAAATACTAGGCGAACATAAGGAAAGTATATTAAAAAACTATTTTGTATAATCCTGTTGTACAGAGTAAATCATGCTAAGAAACCGTATAGTTTGGATAAATTTCATATTCTCTCTTTACTTATCTAAATGTATTCAATGTGTTAAGTGTCCTCAATTTTAATAATATATAGTATGATACTCAAAATTCGTACATTTTATGATAAGAATTAAAGAATTATTGTAAGCATTATTATTGAAGCCACGTGGGAACATTGCCACGTAAAATGATAAAGTTTTTTTGAAACTTCATTTATTTCAGTTCATTAAATCCAATTGATCATTGAATATGTGAAATGTCCTCAGTTTTAATAATATATATAGAATGATACTCAGAATTGGTACTTCTTATAACAATAATAATAATAATAATAATTTAAAAGATATTGTAAACATTATTATTAAGGCCACGTTTAATTAATTCCACTTAAAATTATAAAATTTCTGAAAACTTCATCTATTTCAGTTCATTAAATTTAAATAATCATTAGATCAAACAATTCTTCGGATTCAATTTTACTCTCCATGAACTGTTTTCATTCCGTGGTACTTTCAGAAATACCCTCCCTCCTTACAGATATGGTGTATGATGAAATTCTGTTACCTTTGATCAGAGATTGTTAATTAAGTGATGCTCTTGAATACAATAACGCTTTATGAAGTTTATGATTCAACTTAATCCGCGAATTGGATAGGTTTAAATTACGATCATCACATTAATCACAAACAGTGAAAAGTTGGCGTTTTGACTAAAAGAGAAAATAAATACATATTGACAAATGAGATCATTGATTGTAGCATTTTAGCATTGAATAGATATTTACTCGACACTATTAACAGTTTGTTGAGAGTTAATTCCATACAATTGTCAGATTCAAACAAATTCTAATTCGCTAAGATTTAATCTGTATTTGTCAATCTAAATGTTAACTTCATATTTGAATGGTAACCAACAATTTTTTTTTTATTTTATAAATTTTCTTCATTCACTGAAATGACCTAAACGTTTGAAGAGTTCTTAAGAATAACCAGCATTTTATCAGTTTTATTGATTGTATAATAAGTAAGCTTAGTGATGTGAAAAAGAATGTTTTATGATTAATCTGTAAAAATTAGGTATAATTGTAGACGATGATGAGTCCCATACCAGGACGAAACGGCCGTCCAGTGCTTGCAGGTTTCTAATGGTGGTCTAACAATGATTGATTGATGATTTCAAATGTGTAAAAACACAAACCTCCTAAACTCCGCTCGGAAATATTATTCTGTTATGATTTGTTTGCTAAAAAATCCTTTTAAAACAACAATCCATAGTATTACTAATATAATTCTTGTGAATATTTTAACTTTTTATCGAGAATTAACTTCATTTTTGATTTTTTTTTTAGTGGAAATTAATGTCTTTTTAATAAACCAAAATAAATTTATTTTACCGATGATTATATATTTTGCAATTGCGTGATAGATATTTGGCCATAATGATATTTTCACAAGACGTGTCAATACTTAGGCCAATACAAAATAAATTAGAGATGATTTTTAATTAAATTGGGGTTTAAGAGTATTTATTTGTAGAGTACACAACCACTATCTTGAGAACAGCTTTAGTCTCACAAAATACAACTTCTTAGCTGGCGGTTATTCTCCTATACCTTCAAATAATTCAATAAAAATAATATTTTTAAAAAATTTATCCCATTAAATAACTAAAATCATTGAATGGATTTATTTAGAAAACCATTGAAATTCTTAAAGCACAACACAGCTATTCCATCCTTTTGCAAAACTCCTTAAATGTAACTTGTTCACATCCCACCACAAACCCAACGCAAGATCTAATCGTTGAACGGTGAGCACTCACTCTTTACCTTGTAATTCTCACTATTAAGTAGTTATATTTCGAGGGCTTTTGTAGTCAGTCTTTCGAGGACATTAGGAACACGGTGGTGGACAGCCAGGTAAAAACTTGCAAACCACTGACTAATTTTATCTCATATGATACTAAACATCCATATTTCTTATTCTATATCTTCTGGTAGAACGATATTACCTTCCATTACAAACAGTGCACACAAGCAAAGGTATAAATGTTCTACAATACCTTATCAAGGAAATGCGCTTTGCAACGAACAGATAATGAGAGCTCGTTTGGCCAAGAACGTTTTTCCTAAATATGTTATTTATTTAAAGTTGTATAGATTATTATCCTGTTAATAAACAACTTAGATTCCAGATAATTTATTTACTAATCTTGTCTGAATATATATGTTGTTACTGGTTGTTATATTTTTTGGTTGTTTTTATAAGGGAATCTAGCTGAAATATTCTACGCTTAGCATTCCATGTCGTACTAAACATACATAACTGAAAAAGTCTATTCATAACAATAGTAATACTGCTAATTGCGACTGATGAGAACTATCTTATCCTTGAAATAGCTGAACTTAATTAATCATTACTTTTCCCCAGAGACTTAAGGAATATATCCTTGAGTTCATCACAAGTGAGTACATGAATGTTATGATAACTAGTCTTTATCTTTGTGAATTCCCTCTGTGATATTAGTAGCACAGTAATTGATCTCTAAATATCCTCTGTGGTACTAAGAGTGGTTTCCTCTTTAAATTTTCGGCTTCTGATATTCGATAGTAAAATCAATAGAATACTAACAGGTTTAGAGGGTAGTCAAATTTATTAGTATATTTATAATTTTGTTAATAGTTCTGTTATATACTATTTATGGTTCACTTGGTCAAAATTTTCTTTCGAGTAATTACAATTTTATGACCGAAAATCTAGTTTTTTTGTGATTATTACAAATAGCGACTAATTGCTTTACATTTTTACTCAATTATTTTACAGTTGATTCCCAATAAATAAATTTAAAACCATGCACTCAGTTTAGAAAATAGGTTTGGATGTAGGGAATTAACAACACCGTAAGTGCAACGAATCTATTGGAGCTGACAATAGTGATTGAGCTTAGTTTAAAAACCTAGCAGTACTCATAGGCAGTAGCAAATTTAAAAAAATACTTCATGAAAAGAAAAGCTTTTTAGAATGACACTACTTTATTATTTCTAGTAGTATGATTTAAAACATTAAAAAAACAAGTACGCGCGACACCAATAATTCTTCGGTAAAAATTATTTAGCTCAATCAAATAGTTGAGACATGCATGTCGTTGTTTTAATGTTTAGACTCCCAAAAAATAGTGATTGCGATACCCCTCAGTAATGTGAAGATTTATTTTTTGTTTTGATTAGCGAAGTTGCATTTTCTTTAAGGGATAGGTATGAGAACTCTCGATAGATGTTTAACGTTAGAGTGGATTCAGAAAAAAATCATAATGTTTTAAGTAACACCTACCGAGAACTTATTTTAAGAAATGATTATCATATATATTTTGATAACAATTCCAGTATTCATCATAAATACTACTCTACGTTTGACATTGAAAACAGCAAACATCTAAGGAGAACAATTTCTATTAAAGAATGTGATTTAAATGATTTGGCGAAATAAAAAGTAGATTTCTTTCACTATCCTTATTGTTTAATTTCAAATGATGATACGTAGAACCCCAAATTAAAACCACATAAACATATTCAAATAATCGTTGAATTTCTGTTGAATACAATAAAATCATTATTTAGCATAATTGACATTTGTTGAATTAATCTGAAGGTAACCTAAGGTGAGCATTTTTTTATTTCACTGCTATTCAATCGTTTGAATCACATGTTTCTTTTTGTTCATATTCACCTACATATCTGAATGGATTTTTTTCGAAATGTTGTGACATTGTTTAAAACCATTTATCATTCTTTGTATTACCGCCATATTTTAAAATTATTCTATCATGTTAATTGTATGTTAATCCATTTGAAAAAAATTATATCGTGTTCTGTTTCTCTCTATATTCCTTTTTTTCTCAATCGAATGACTAAAGAAAGGTAACTATGGGTTACTTCTCCTTCTTCTTCCTCTTGATTTTTATCTTTTTCCGAAATTTTTTTTATCTTTCTGACTTAAACAAAATGATTTTGTTACTTTGTTCAATATTTTGTTTTGCCATTGATGAATGAGTCTTCTTTGCATTAATTTGATTCATGTTAAAATAACTGTATACTAATTAGGAGACTATTACCATTCATAGTTATGATATTATCATAATAACAGTAATAATAATAATAATAATAATAATAATAATAATAATAATAATCTCTGTGATTAGAGCATGCACGAATTAGCATCCTTTTATTGATATTTACATTGTCTTCTTTTTTCCCGATTTTTACAAGAAACAATTAACCAACATACAATAATAATAATAACAACAACAACGAAAATGAAGAAATCACTCGTGCGCAAATATTTATTCAATTGTATAGTTTTATTTTATTTCATTTTTTTGTTTCAATCATTACGGCATTAATTCAATAGATGGTTGAAAAATAAAAGAAAGAAATGAGAGGATTATAAAATCCACTAAATATATATATATATATATATATATATATATATATATATATATATATATATATATATATGGTTAGACTAATGGAGTTTAATGAAAGATTTTTAGGGTGTTCGTTTTTTTTCTTATTAGATAGTCTAATCTTCGGTTGTGTTTTAAATCAGCTTGGCGATTAGAAGTTATGTAATGTCACAGTTTTGTTTGGAAGTAGGAGAAAATATTGATGTAATTTCTTGGAACAAAGTAGACATGATAAATCGTGAGTTGATTTTCCAAAACAGCTGACTTAGAATCTCTGTATTCAGTTCATCAATGAATAAATGACTCATATCGTTTTTTAAAAGTTTCATTATTATCCATAATAAACATCTAAACTTGAGAATGAAGATTGCCAATCATTACTTATTTAACATAAAGTATATAGTTGCATTTAACTAGATGATATATTGACTACTTTGAATTCAGAACTGATTAAATTCGAACACTTATTGGAGAGAATTTGACATTCATTCATTCATCACAAACTGTTTACAATTAGAAATGATGATCAATATAATCCAACTTAAAACTTGAACGGATTGTATTCATTCAAAAAACTAGAACAGTTTGAGTTGGATCACATTTCAGAATAGTAGTAGCAGGCTTCTGTGATGTTTGAAACTAAGTCATAACAGCTATACAGTGTATCACAGTTTTGAGAATGGTCATCCAGTCGATGACACTTTTCGAATCAAAACTATCTACTGACTACTTTTTGTTCAGAAACGTGTATCCACATATATATAATTTAATCATAGGTAATTTAGAACATAAGAAAAATTGGAATTAGCCCGATTCGTCACACACCACATCGGCATAGTTAGATAAAATTATCAAGTTGAGTATAAAGGATTCGACTAGAAGGGATAAATGAATGAATAGAAGGTAGGAAATGATACTCAGTCTTAAGATGTTGGGGTTGATTAATATTAGACATATTACTGCTACTTCGATAGATTGTCGATTATGTTAACGTATCCTCTAGGAAGAATGATAACTCATTATGGAAAATGAATTTTCTGAGAACATCATAGAACTTATACATGCGTAATAAAAAAATCAGACAATATACTACTTCCTTAATCAATGGTAATTTTAAACTGACTGAATGTAAGCTAACAGATATTCAGATGAGATATTTTGATTGACCAAATGATACTTTTAGAGGAACATTTTAAAATTTAAGAACGTTTATAATCCAGTCATTAAATGTTATCATCAAACAACTTTTAGTTATTAGTTTAGAAGGATTTGTTTAGATTCTAGAAGTTTCATAGTTCAAGCCACAAATTTCTCTTAGCTACACTATTATTTGAGAATTTGTAAGCACTGAACGCCTGAGAAGTGAGTCACTATGAACTTGTATTCGGGAAACTAACAGAGCACCTTCAGTCTCACGAGCAGATATCTAACCTACAGACCTCTGAGTTGGCATCCAATGGTGTTAATGGATAACTTCAATCAATTTACAAATATTATACAATCCTTACCCATTGTTTTACACTCTTAATTAAACTATCAAACAACTTTTAAATGGAATTATTATCAAGTTGGTCATAACGTTAACATGTTAAATTGACTCGACTTAAATCACCTTTAAACTATGAATTTCACTTCACTTATAATGATATTATAAAAATAATATATATATTTACATAAGATTTTACTAAATTTATTCACAAATACATAAAGTAGAGATCGTTTGTGTTCAAAAGGGATATTTTTAATTAATATTTGTTGTTATACTACTAATTTAGATAATAAACTTATATGAAGAAAGCATATCTTAGAATTACATTTTAATCATGAGCGCTAATAAAAATTGATCAGTCTGTTCACCTATTCATTTGAATACAACAGAAGAAACTAGATCCCTAGATCAATCAGAGTTAGACATTAACACCGTTGGATGCCGGCCCTGTGGTCCGATGGTAAGGCGTTCGCCTACAATGCCAAAGGTCCCGGGTTCAAATCCTGCGAGGAGAAGGAGTCGTGGATGCGCACTGCTCATGAATCCCATACCAGGACGAAACGGCCGTCTTTCAGTGCTTCCAGGTTTCTAATGGTGGTCTAACAATGACTGATTGATGATTTCAAATGTGTAAAAAATCGCAAACCTCCAAAACTGTGCCCCAAAAGAAGAAACTATGTTTGTGTTTTTTTCCTTATAAACTCATACATTTATCAATATGATTTATTGTCAGTTTGACAAAAACAATACATAATTCATTCAATAGAAGGAAAAATTAATCATAAATCAATTCACAAATGTCATTTTATGTTGATGTAGAAATTATTACATTAATAGACAACAACAAAAACAACAAATTAAAACAAGAAAAATATACGTCAACGGAGACATTTCTTACGGAGTATTAAAATTCTGCTATTCCAATATATCAACACAGGAAATGAATTATTTTCAGACATTGAAATTCTACAGTTTTATATTATAGACTATCTTAAACTAAGCGATTAGTGAAAGCTAAGAAACATTACATAACTCGCTTAATCATGTATGGTATTCCTTACCGGTGATATCTACGACCTTGCCAAGAATGGAATTCAGAATCTTCAAATTTTGCAGCGAACACCTTAATTCGGAATCATTGAGTTGATATGTTATGAATTAAGTTTCTAGGATCAATTCGTAATACTAAGCAAAATTTGGCTATTCATTAGCTACTTAAAGTGTGAACTTTCGAAGTTTCCAAAGCTTCAAATAACCTCAATTCATCATATTGTAAATATGTTTTAAGATGAAGGGAAATGAAATCTGTCTCGTGTATACATTTATTGTAAAAGAATGTAATGGCTTTCAATTATCATGAATAACAAGATAAAACCTGGTGCATAGTATAACCATAACTGGGATGAATTAGTTGACTGTGCTGCAGTATTTAATATATGACTATTTTGTTCTTTTCGGTTACGGGAATTATGCATACTTATAAGTAGGATTATAACTTTTAATTATTAGTTTTCCGTAGCAACCTTCTTCTTATCATAGAATTTACACCAAGTATGAATTCGAAAGTTTATTCATCAAAATTGCATTCAAATAAGTAGTAATCACTGGAATGAGATGAACATCTGTTCTCAAATGTAGAATAACAGACCAATCTAAATGTTTACACATAACACCATTTTAGTAAAGCGTGCTTTAATAATGAATACAATAGTATGTTTATTATTAATTAAGCTTTGCTGATAAGTCTTCAGATGAGCAGATCAACTAATCTGAACTGTATACTTGAAAACATAACTGTTTCGACTTCTTTTGTTTTACTCAGTAACTAATACACAAAGTTGTTGTTGATGATTTTGTTGTCTAGACATATCAACTAATTCATTACAACTTTATCTGGTGTAAACAATAATTGACAATTTACAAATGAGGAGGTGGAGGTGAAAGACATAAAACAAATAAACAAACAATGTTTTTTTGTTTACTGTCAATTGGAAAACAAATATTACTTACTAACTTACTTTAATTGTGAATAGTTTTAGTGGTAGAAACAAAATTAAGATAGATTAAAAAATGAATGATTCTGTTTGGATGCTAATACTGAAAGCTAATTTGATCTGTTTACTGATGTTAATAAGCTTATAGTTTCTTTGGAGTCATACAAACGTAGGCCATTACTTGTTCTTATTATCCTCTTGTTAGCTGATTGGAGCTAATCGGAACAGAAAGGTGTATATACAATTATAACGGAGTTGATGTTTCTCCCGATACTCTAGCCCTCGTGACCCGATGTCCTCCTGGAACAGTATTGATTGAATTCTATAATCGCCAAGGTCTTGACAATGATCAGTCATCATAAATTTAACCTAAGTGTTTCAGTTTTCCCCTATTTCCATGTAAATGAGTGGAATAACTATCTATGAATAACTTCAATAAATTAAAAGATGGAATAGACAGACCTTATATTTGCTGGTTTTTAAAAGAACTAATTATGTAACATATATCTATCATCCGTTGATATATACATATTTATTTATAATCTCAAGCCAAATATATGACAATAATTTCTGGTATGTAGGTACTAAATACTGGACTATAGAAGAGCCTATCGCTATGATTTTTAAACACCAGTTTGGTTCGTATGATGCTTACGTACAATCACTTTTCTTACAAGTACAATACAACTTCCTTTGTGAAATCTAAATTAATATAGACTTCAGTTTTCTAACAGTTTCTTTTTTTATATGTTTACTTGTCATAAAATTTATAGCAAGTTGTTCAAAATCATTTTTGTCCAATTTGGTATTTTGTCATACCGTTTTACCAACTCCAGCTTCGTTGGCTAATAAGAAAAAATCGACTTTTATTCATAACTAATTGCATGAGTTAATGTGGAATGATGAAAACTTTATCAGAAAATTATCGTATAGCAATACGATTAACTCTTTCTACTTTTTGATTAACGAAGAAATGATACTTTATTTCAAAATGAGTTTTTGAAAATTAAAATAATTTGACTAATAGAGATAGACTCTATATGCATTGTACATAGATTTTTAAGAAAATGTAACTTCAAAAGTTACTTTTAGATATGAACTATTGTATTTATCTATCAGTACTTCTGTAAGTTGAACATAGATGGTTTTCTGGAATAATTAAGACAGTATTTCATTCAACCTAACCACTTGAGTTGAAGTAAGAGAAATGACATTTACTGTATAAAATGAATTTTGCATTACACCTATGATATAGTATTTTTTTTCAAAATTTTACAAATAACCTATTCCGCATCATTAACTTACATATAGAAATCATGAATCAATCATTGTTAGACCACCCTCAGAAACCTGGAAGTAGCGGACGAACCAGTGGTCCAGAGGTTAGGCGTTCATGCCTAAGAACGAAGGTCTTAGGTCCGAGTACTGCATATAGAAGGAGTCACGGATGCACACTGCTGATAAGTTCCCTACCAGAACGAGACGGATGCCCAGTTCTTCCAGGTTTCAAATGGTCGTCTAACAGTGATGAAATCATGAATTCTAAATGTGAAAATAACTCTCTCCATAACTCTAATTGAAAAATCATTAACTTAATTATCATGAAAAAATCTCTACCTGAAACTGTAAAAAGTTTGTGAAATACAATATCAATAGTTAGATGAACCACAGCTTTCTATTGAATACTTCAAAATAACCCAATATTAAATACTTTATATCTTGGTACCGAAACACTTTATGGAAACACATACAGTTTAATGAAGATTGTAATGGATATCTTGGCATAAATTAACGTATAGTGACCAACTGATGTGTTATTTTAGAAAAAAAAGGGATAGGAAATTTAACTTTTTGTTTACAAAAAGCAATGGTCACATGTTTTTTTTAATAAATCGATCGGTTGTCTTTCTACAGATCTTTTATGGATGCGTTATTTTATCGAAATTGATAAAGTTATCCTTCCTTATTTGTGCATGGACTGCAAACCTTCATTTTGATAACGATCAATAATATATATTGACTGTTATCTATAAATATACAACTTTAGGCTTTAAGTAAAAATCCACTAATCGATATACTAACCTTGAATGCTCACAATGAATAGCTAATACAATTCTTACAACTCGAAAATATATCAAAAAGTCACTTGAAGTTATATATATCATATATATGTAAATGACTACATTGTCACATAACTATTCAAATGATATTTGCAGAATATCTCAAACAACTGGTTACAATCTAATTTAAAATTCTATTCCAAAAAAATTTTTCCCTAAAGTTATTTATTATTAAAATAGTCAAAATGAATTATTATCTTTATATAAAATTATGATTGAAATTAATTAATCTATTGATTATATATTTATTGTTTATATTTATTGGTAAACATGGCAAACAATTGAACTGTTCAATATTTAAATTTAATTCTCAAAATAAAAACAAACTATTTATCAATCAGATAATCTTCATATTTAAATTGATGTAATAGTTCATATGCCAAATTAAATTGAGTTATTATTTTTTTTTATAAATTATTTTTCATGGGAATTATATTTGGTAATTTTAAGGATAACTGAAAAAAAAATTCCAGTTAATTACATTTCTATTGTCATTTAAGAGCATGGAAAAAAACTCAAATAAACATCTGTTTGATAAAGTTACTTAAAATAATGTTTTGTTTTTCTTTGATTTTTAAATAATAAATTATGATAAGTCAAATCTGATTTCAATAGTCACATATATATGTGTATGTCTATTAGGTTGATATAAACTGTGACTCTTCGAAATTGCTAAATGTGATCTTTAACCTTAGAGTTTAATGATAAAAGAGGAGGGATGGTTAAAAGAAAATAACGTCAATCTAAGGATACATCAACATTCTGTGAGTAAAAATTTGCGATTTTCATTTTTAATCAAAACACAATGTCTAAAATTTATTTAAAAAGCAAATTCGAATTGAAAAAAGGTCAGTTCAAGTGATTAATTAACAGTTTGTTTTATTTCTGAAGGAAAACAGTCAAAGTGTTCACGTGATTAGTGGCTGCTCTAAGAAGAGTATTAATCGAATGGATGATAAATGTAATGTAATTAGATACTGTCGTACACCAGAAATATACTCAATATGCTACCAAATAAATTAGGCATTCTTTGACTTATTTTAGTGGTTTTTAATTTACAAACTTTATAAACCTTTAATTGATCTAAATACTCTGTTTAGTTTCAGATATTTACTTAAACGTTGAATTGCATATATTACTCCTTTACAAAACAGTCTGCTTTTTATATGACGTTTTCTTTCATTATACAAGCTCTGTATTTCACCTCATATATCAGGATAATCGAGATGTTTATTGCTAGAATCAATCCTTGAATACTTGTCTAACAAATGTCAACAGTAGATTTTATTGAACATCAAGGAATTGAAAAGGTTATTCACATATATGTTATATTCAGCAAAGATAAAATCACGAAGAGAGACATATCACGAATGAAAATAGTAGTGATAAAGTAATCAATGTTTCTTCACTTTTAACTTTCAGATTAGTTTTAAATTTCATTATTGAGTACCCTTTATGACATATTAGAAAACAAAGTGGATCATTTATACTTAATTGGATGATTCAACGAATATGTTATTTTGTTATATACAATAATTTGAATAATACCTAGTCAATATGTCACAATTATCATATGAAAACTATTATTATTATTATTATTATTATTATTATTATTATTATTATTATTATTATTATTGTAAATCTTTGTTACAAATAAACAGTTCTTAATGAATACATTTTTAAGCTAAACTTTTGTTGATTCCTTCATTAAGAAATGTAAAATTAAATTAGAAATTTTAGTTTTTGATAGTTCAAATTCTTGTACAGATTAATCAACAAAACAAATATGTGTCATAATTATTTGCTTCATTTGTTAAATTTTCTTAATATGACAGGTACTTAGTGTAACTGTCTATCATGAAATGTTTTGTAACAAAATAATAGATGAAAAGTTATTAAAATAGAAGTTTGTTGTGAGTTGTTAAATATATATATATAACGGTTTCTTAAATAAAGTTTAATTGGTATATCAATAATGACGTATACATTTCTGATACAAGAAAAGAACTTGTTTATCAAGAGTTCTAATTAGTTGTATGAATGAATATATCCCTGTCACACAAATATCGAACAATATTTAAATATTTTCGGTTAGAGTTTTGAAGGTTTATGTTTTTACACATTTGAAATCTTCATTCAGTCATTGTTAGACCACCATTAACACCGTTGGATACCGGCCCAGTGGTCCGATGGTTATGCGTTCGCGCACAGTACCGAAGGTCCTGGTTTCGAATCCTGTGAGGTGCAGGAGTTGTAGATGCGCACTGCTGATGAGTCCCATACCAGGACGAAAGGGCCGTCCAGTACTTCCAGGTTTCTAATGGTGGTCTAACAATGATTGGTCGAAGATTTTAATGTGTAACAAATATTTAAATAAACGAAATGATAAAGACGATGTTTTACTCATATAACTCTTTATGAGAAGTTGAAAGTAAACAACAATCGTGTTTGGTTAAATGACTTCGATAAGAAAAGCAAAAACAATCATGACCTTGTCCATTGATATTTTTGATGAAGATAAACAATTCACAGCTAGAAAGATATATTAATTTAACAACTCCATTCTTTTACATTCATTTAGTCCGATCGTTTTTTTTCGCAAATGATACACGTAATGGAAATTGCACTAACAACAATGGTTGTTCAAGTTGTATTTTATAACGCTTAGCTCAGAGATCATTTGTAACTCACTAATGAAAAATCCAAAGTGAGTGGAGTTGAAATTAATAATTTTATCGTTAAAATGACTAAATTTATTATAGAAATAAGTAGATATCAAGTTTTAACATGGCACCGATAAGTGGATTGCACCCAACTACGGTTTGTTTTGAGTTTTGACGCACTAAAGTAGAATGATAAGACTTAATTAGCAGTCATTGTACTCCTATAATCACCCTTGGCCGTGTATCTTTGCTATTTAATCTTCAGGTAGTAACTTGAGTGGTATTCCAAAAATATTACTGATTACTGAATAAGCAACAAATAAACTGTGGAAATTGTCGAGTTTCGTTGAAATCATGAATCAAACAACGATGAGTCCCAAACTAGGTTGAAACTGCCTTCGAGTCGATTCATGATATCAATGCAATAAGTAAATAATATTCTGAAAATGATTACAAAACACATACTGGTTTACAGGAGTGATCAAGTTATTTTATTTACAATTTTATTTTATTTTATTTTACAATTAAGTAACAAGTTGTTTTAAAACTTATTGAACAGGATAAACAATATCTAAATTTGGTGAATTAACCAGGGATATTGTGTAAAATATCTTCAGGAAAGGAAGTTTAGTAAGCACCATAAGCTTCAACACTGATCAATCACTTAATATCGTTCAGTAGAACGGGATATAATCAAGCGTGTAAACATTTCTAGGGCTGTTTCAAAGGAGAAATTAAACATCGATGTAATATACAGTTGATGGTAGTGATTTTATTTCACTGATGTATTACTACAGATTATTCCAGAGTTCCGAAAATTTACTAGTAAATTCAGATAAAGAGAAGATTTAGAATGGAACCATTTTATTATTAATATAAAGTAGTAGATGTTACAACTGCAGCTAAAATTGCATAAGTGTCTTGTTCATCAAGTATTATGAAGAAAGGGAATACATTTTGTTTAAGCCTGCTCTTACATAAAAAGATCAAGTCTAAGCGTATCGTATCTGGATTTTTAGTTTAGTATACAATCGTTCCCATGAATGTCGAATGTTAATGGCCCTTGAACAGATTCCAAATTTAGTTCTTTCTTTATACGAACACTATCAGGAATATAAATGCAGTATTTTAGGAGTGGTTAGATATATACTTCGTACAATAAAATTTACGAATCATTGTTATAGAGATAACGAAACAAGCAGTTCAGAAGTCTATGAGATTCTCAAATCTCTTCAAAGATTTGTTCTGAGAAGTACAAACTGTGAAAACATCTGAGTTCTAAATACATTACTATAAGAAATTTACGTAACACCTTACTACTTATGATGATGTCCAAATTGCAAAAGGAATATTCTTAACAAATCCATTCACACTGAATAACATGAAGCTCTAACTTTTTTTTCAAGCACCGCTGGGCTACCCTACTTATCTCCTTACAATATTGTATTTGAGTTCGCTTACGAGGAGAAAGTGATTATCTGACTACACGATCATTTGTTTACCGAAATGAAAGCGATTGCATATATCATTTACATGAGCTATAGAAATTTTATGAACCGAATATTCAATGTATTAACTTGATCAAGTGGCTCACAGAGTCAACATGATTTATTTAATAGTTGTTGATTGAAAACAATTGATAGGATGCTGTGAACTTATGTCTCAATTCAGTTGACACTCATTTATACGTCCAATCGATTATTTTTCATTAACTGTTCAACTCTCAGTTATTTGTTTGTCAACGTATAGTAATGAATATCATTAAGCATTGAAAAAAACTATTGTTCTTAATCTTCAGTAGTAGAAAATTTAACAGCAACTTTAGTTTAACACTTTAAGTAACCAATAGATTTTAGAAATAAAGTCTTATGGTCTTTGCTTGCATCATTTAAAATCCTGAACTTTGTAATTTTAATCCAGTAAATTAGTTTATCACTATGAATTCACACTTAGGTCACTAATTCAAGCTAACATTAAGAGACTGGATTACTGAACATTCAAGTGATAAATATCGAGTTCCTATACGCAATGGATTATTGTAATTTGATGAATCAGTGCATAAACTTATTTTCTTAAATTTTGGTAAGATTTTAGACTGGTGAAAAGATGCAACAAGAGTAAGTGACCTTAAATTAATTGTATAAAAACGTTATTGGTTTTATGGGATAATAAACTATCTATCTTCTACAAATTATTTAAGCATGGTAGACTAATATATATATATATATATATATATATATATATATATATATATATATATATATATAATTTGAGACAGGATATGCAATGATTACATAATTTGCTTTGATACATTCATGTACATAATTTATTTTATTCCACTAGAATTCATGTAACAATTGAAATAACAATTACAAATACATCAGTTAAAAATAAAATTAAAATAAATTCTTCTAATTTTATCAAATATAAAACAAAAACAGACTGTTTGACTTAGTTCAGTCTGTTTTCACTATGCAAAGAGGTATGAGTATTGACAATAAAAAATAAAATAAAATGTTATAATGTTTTTATGCATAATCATTTATTTAACTTATTTCACCTTCTTATTGCTTTTGATTGTGTTTCATGTAACCTCAGGCTAAAATTATAATGACTAATTATAAAAAGGATGATGTCAATATGAATGACGTGGATTTGGCTTAAATTAAGCTTCTATTTCCCTCATCATGCAAACAATTTGAGGTCATGTTAAATGTTAATATTAATAATAATAATAATAATAGCAATAACCGCTAGAAAAAATATTATAGTTCAAGAAAGTTTATATCATGAAATAACTTTAGTTTGGGAATTAAAAACCAGATGAAATTGAACAGATATTACGTTTCATTAATGTACTCCTCTACAATGAGCACTTCAAACAATATAATCGATCTTGTAATGAATATGTTACTTTTAAACTTCCTCATTGGTTTTTATTGGTTTATTTTATCAACTTTAATTATTCCATCATACGGGATGACAATCATTATTGTCACTAGTGATTCACATCTCAGATCCAACATGGATAAGTTTGACCGATCGCAACTTCTTACTAGATATTCTAGATCTCTTCTCAGAATCAGTCACTCATAAAGATATAATCCGTTTACTAGTGGAATCTTTTACTCCGAGCTGGATGGTTTAGTCATGTCACAATTAAACCACCCAGCTGGGAGAAAAAACTCCGCCAAAATCATTAACCTGAGCAATAAATCTTCTTTACCATCTCAACCAATTTACTGGTCTGATAATTGTTGATGATTTTGGCATATTTACTTGAAGTTAAAATAGAGTTTAAGGTTCCATCACGTCATTGGAGTTACTTTGCACGTAGTAATCAATAGATTTGACATGTACTGAAAACAATGCATTTTAGTGGTTGGTTTAAGTAGTTGTAATTCACAACAGCCAAGCTGCATGTTATATTAAAGTAGATACATAAATCAATGAATTTACCAACCGTACAGTTTAATCAAGGATTTCTTAATATTATTTATTCAGTGAGTTATATTTTGAATAATAATCGTTATACATTTGAAGGTATTCTTAAGTAATATCAAAGACTGACAATTCATGGAGACTGAGCTTAACTAAAAATATATACGTTTGTTATGTTTTAGTTTGGTATTTAACGATGCAGACCAACAAACTTAACTCTTAGACTTTCATCATACTATTAAACTAAAATTACAGTTGGAATCTGGTCATTAACATTCTGTAGTAAAATTATCTTGAAATCTTCAACACCTTGTAAAAATGTGTTTTCAGAGATGAAAGCTATAACCTATTGCCTCAAGCAGATTTTGCCTAGTTCATTTGCATGCATGATTAAAGAATGCAGGGGAAATTAGGTATCTGAAATAGTAGATTCATTCTGTGTTACAATACAATTTTGTCTAGATTTCAATACAAAAATTTTATATTTTCCTAGAATAACAACACATTATATCGTTTCTGTCTCTTCTGCTATAATTTCTAAGTGATTTTGTGATAAATGTTTATCCTGACAATTATAATTTGACCATATTCAGTTTAATCCCATGGCTGATAACCATTCTACTTTAGATTTGGTGAAACTCTGGTTTTTATCCTAACCTTGGAAAGCGAAACAGAAGCAGAATAATTTCCTAGTTATAAACAAGTGATCCTGTGATGTTACTGCCTATATTGATATATAAAATATTTTATTAAAATATACATTCATTAATAGATGAAGGATCATTCTTAATATTACTTTTATTTAACCTTGAAATGATTAAATTCGATAGTCAGTATAAGTTTCTACTTTTTTATTAAATATCACAACTCAAAACATGACTAAATTTGTTGAATGACTTCTCTACCTATAATGTTTTCTTTCCTAAATATTTATCAAGAATCTAATCAAATATTGATTGTGTTACTAACTTAGTTAGTTAGGCGACAAATATTTATTGAATAGATTTGATATTCATTAAAACAATAGTAACCTCCATTAATTTTCATTAATTTATAACAATATCACATCAGACTAATCAATTGATGATTAAGTTCAACAATAATTATCAGTTAATCTCATTTTGTTGTTCAATATGTGTCTATATATAAATATAATCATTGTTAAGTAAAGAAATATATATTAAATCTATAGAAAAATGAAACTGTCAATCATGTTTAAAATAAAAAGACATACATCATTGTTAATTCTATTGGTGGATAGTAGAACAAAATAAACCAAATAATATAACATTTTTGCATGCCTTATTTTTATGGAAAATTTCACCACGAAAAATTTTTGTGATTATTTAGTTAAGTCCATGCACAGGGCAAATCTATCCTACCCTTTCTTTTTGCTATCTTCTTCACTCTTAACTCATTTCACACACACACTCTTCACTCAATCTACTTATCTATTTATCTATTTTTTTTGTCATAACAGAAACAAAATTTTAAGTACAAAAAGAATATTGTGAAAATAAAGCAATTTTTCATTCAGACTATCCGAAAACATTGCGTGAGCTTAAATTTAAGAGAGAGAGAGAGAGAAAGAGAAATAACTGGATTTTTTTGGCTAGAATTCAGTACATGTGGATTATAGGAATAGGATAGTTTAGTTCTGCCTTTACAGTCTGATCGATTCTTTGCCTTTTGTTGGTTTGCACCCTTCAATGTTAAATCTACTCAATTAACCAATAATGATAATTTATTCAAAATTCGACATTATGTTAATCCCTAGTTTGAAACAAAACGATTTATGTTCGTAATAAACAACTTATTTTCAAGTGAAACAGTATCTCTATAAACTGTTTATTTAATAGTCGCTATGTGTTTGCTAACCAAAGTACCAATCTACTGCGTAGCAGTTCACTCCATCCTACTTTATGGATGCTAAACATGTCCGGTATTGGTATTCGATTAGAGATGTCTTCCAAGTATTGCTTGGGTATCCTGGGAGAACCGAGTACACAATGATGTTGTTAAGAAACGAGTACTAAGTAGACATGGAAAATCAGTAGATGACATATTGAAACTTCATCAGTTGAGATGATTGGGAAATGTGTTAGGAATGCCGAGACACCGGCTACCTCGACGAGTTATGTTTAGTGGTGTTGGAGTAGGTTGGAAGAAAGCTAGGGGCGGCCAAACAAAAACATTGCACAAATCCATGAAGCCACTAAAAACTGGAGTGATTCGTGGTGGTAGATGTCGACTACCTGTTTGGAGCGCGCGAGATGATAGTAATCGATTGTTAGAGATCTTGAATGACATAGTTCAAAACCGCTTGCTGTGGCGCAGGTGCATTCACTCTTTGTGTTCCCTGAAATTCTAATCTTGTAAATCCCTCATCACCTCTATCTTTTTCTTCCTAAATTTATCTCACTGAATTATACTTCTTCAATAATATCTTCGAACCCTATTCTTTTTGATTACTGTTAATACTTCCACTATCTCTACCACAATGTGATTTGAACTGACACTTGTGTCTCTGTGCTATTGTGGTATGGCAATCTGAACTTATATAAGCATGAATTTCTACATTGTAACTGACTGACTGATATGTTTACTAGAGTTTAATTTAGGTATCGAATTTCAGTAGTACTAGTACGTTAACTCTAACTGATAGGGTTTAAGTATATTAGATTTACTGCAGTCATCATCTATGACTGTGAAACGCTGTCTCGTTATACATCACAAACTGATCGAAGTTAAACTTACACACCAGTAGATTATAACAGAGTATTCTAAAAGTATCCTCTATCATAATGATATCTGTTCAAGGAACCAAAGCGATGATGAAGCAAGTAACCAGTGTTTTCCAGTGCGCTCTCTGGTGTATAAAATTTAATTATATAACTTTGACTTGTTTTTTTTTAAAGCAACAATAGATGACTTGAACAAAATTAGTGAGAATTTTTTTACCAGTATTCTAGTAGATTATGTAGGTGATTCAGGATGTCAGTAGTTAAGTTATGATAACTTTCCGTATTTATTTATGTAATGATTGCTTTGGTAACTTGAATTTTAATAGTTGGTAAGCTGGATCTATTTCAGCAAGCTTACTGCTTAATGACTGTTATCAGCTTTACATGTTTACAAGCTCTGGCATTCTTTGCGTTTACTCCACTTCAGATTCCGGTATTTTTCAGTTAAATTCATATCAACAACTATTTAGCAAATACATTGTGATATTCACCTACGAAGCAAAGTAAGCAGAAACAGATATTCAATGTTTGTGTTTTTTCATTTTCAATAGTTCTTTAGACTACATTGATTTTCAATCATGAATCTCTTCAATTGACAGAATCATATCAATGCAAAATGAAAATAAATTACAAATGTAATTCTGACATCCAAGATATTTTGTAGAATACAATATCCGTATACTTGCTTACATCTTGTGGGGTTTTAATTCTTGTACTGACTAAAATAATTATTTAATCAATAATATTATGAAACTAATTTTAATTTCTGTTCATTAAAAATAATATTACATATTTCATCGTTTTATCTTCTTCAAATAGTCTAATATAATTAGACAAATAGAAATCGAGATTTCAACTGATCAAAATGATCCTACAATATATAAATTACATGTTGAATGAATTATCATCATTGAACTTTATTATTTTTCATAAATAATAATATACATTATTACTAGAAATCCATTATAAAAAATAGAATAGAAAAATAAATATTCATTCATTCATTTTTCTTTTTTTAACACCTGTCCTTTTTTTTCTTCTTACACGACATTTATTTCATTTATACAGCTGCTATTGCAAACGTTATAAAAGTTAATTCATCAATGATCGACAGGCTTGACTGGATTTTACATTATATACATCATGAGGGAGTCTATTATGAAGAATAGAACCATATATATATATATATATATATATATATATATATATATATATATCTACATACACCTTTGCATGTATGCCAAATAACAAGATTAACACTTACACGCCATTAAATGAGTACCCTATTTATTTATTTACTTTTTTTTTTATTGTTATATATGTCTGGCACTTGGAAATGTTCAATGAAATCACACGGGAACAATAGAAATTATATGACCTCGACTAGAAAAAAATTAATATGAACAAAATAAATGAATTTATCCATCAATGTCATCATTACCATCATCATTATCGATTAGAAAAAAACAACAACAACAACATCAACATCATCAGTTATTGATGTTACAGTTCGTTGAACACGTGCCTTCTTCTTCTGCTTCTGCTTCTTTTTGAAAAGATGAAAGTTATTTTTGTTTTGTGAATTCTTTGTGTTCTATTTTATCAATAAAATGGTAATCATAAAAAAAACAACAACAAATATGTATTAAAATAAAATTAAAAGTAGCATATACACATGAATATATATATATATATATATATATATATATATATATATATATATATACATATATATATGTCAGACACCTATCTATACATGATAGATGTTTTGTAAGACATTTCACATAAGATAACATAAAGACTAATTAATCTAATTCACTCTTTTTATCCATTTTGATGCTAAATTGATTTTTATCTTTAACAAATAAGTTATGAAGTGATTTCTTGAGAAACCTGCCTTTACAAACGTATGTTTATTAAAAAAACTATTCTGTATTTGAAAATGTAGAGTTGAAATGAAATAAATTATAAGCTTTTAAACGAGTGATCTTTAGGCAGGATGATTATTTCGAGGTCAAAAATGTTCTCGGTTTGATATAATGTAGAATGTAAGAATTTCTTACTAACTTACGAGTGTTACTCCACCGACCAGGGTTCTATAACCAATTCAATTATTAACTCTCCTTTCCACTTATTCCTTAATGCTATTCATTCTTTTGATATCTGCCTCCAATTCCAAGATACAATGCTTTATTTGGTCTAACTCTTTTCCGATCGCCCTGAGGGTTCTAAGTGAGGTCTTGCCTCGTGATGCTTCTAGGTGTATCAAATCGACTTTCAGAGCTTCTTCTTAATTTCTTCCTCACTTTAAATGTGGTTTATTATCTCCGATAGTTGAATGTTGATGATGTATTGAGTGAACAAATGTTGTCATACACCTATATCTTTAGTATGGAGCTTTTGTTGGTGCTCCAATTTTCCGCTGAATTCAGTGGAACTATTTTGACGTTTGTATGGAAAATTAAGACTTTTGTGTTGGTTGGCAGTTGTTTTGAGTTTCAGATATTCTTCGATTGTAGAAATTTTGCCCTTGCTTTTTTAATCCATGCCTTCAAATCTACATCAAATCCACCTTGTTTATCAGTGATGCTGCCCAGCTATGTAGATCTTTCCACGTCTTCGAAAATTATCAGTCAAGTGTGATTTGGTTGGTGCATTTTGTGTTGTATCGGAAGATCTTATTTTTTCCCTTGTATATGTTGAGAACCACTGCTTCAGAGGCTGCTGCTAAACAGTTTGTTTAAGTGTGCATTTGTCATTATGCTTGGGATAGAAGAGCAGGGTTACCTGTGAAGTCCAAAACAGCCAGTTACACATGAACTGTCCACTGTATTCGTTCAAATGTTTTCTCATAATCAAGGAAGTAGATGTCTAATGATTAGTTCCATTCAACATGTTCTGCTTCAATTATCCACTGTGTTGCCAACTCTTCGGTACGTCAATGATCTTTACGGAATGCAGCCTGATTTTCTTGAATATAGGTGTCTGCTGAATCTTTAATTCTGTTTAGCAACACTTCGTTGAATATTTTTCCTGGTAATGAGAAAACAGTTAGGTCCCTGTAGTTTTCAAACTTGCTAGAATATCGTTTATTTTGAATCTTGATAAGGCGTCCATCTTTTCAGTATTTTGGTATTTGTTCGTCTTCCCAAATCTTGCTGAACAGATCGTGCAACATCTTTGCATTAACTGCTATGTCTGCTTTCAATGTTTTGGTTGGTATATTATCTGGCTCCTCTGCTCTACAAATATTGACTTGTCTGATGGTCATGCTGATTTCTTCAGTTGTCAACATTATTTTTGTAGGTCGGTAGATGATGCTTAGATATTGAATGGATTCATAGGGGTTAGTCTATTCAGGAGTTCTTCAAAGGGCTTTAACCATCTGTTCTGCCATTTATGGATCTGTGACACCCTATCTACTTTGTTACGGATTGATCTTTCTGGTTTACGTTATTTTTCAGAGAGCTTTTTGCTGAACCGTACAATTGTCACATATTTCCTTCTCTTCAAGATTTTATGCCTCAGTCATTGCTTTGTCGAATACTTATTTACGCTTACCAACTCTTATACTTCTCTTGATTTGCTCGTTTGCTTCTGTGTATTTGACATGTGCCTTGACTTTATTCGTTTTTGATGGACTGTTGTTGAATGCTATGCTCTTGCATTTCCTCTCCTGAATCTTGTTCATGGTATCAAAAAAGATCCATTCATTATAATGGTACTTCTTGTGAGCGACCACCTCCTGGTATGTTGAAAGGCCTGCAACTTAGTGCTGATAGCTAGCTTGAATACGGGTAGTTTGCTGGGGTCACGAAGAAAGGTTGTAAATAACTTTTGTGATGCTATTCGCCCCATTTTCCAGTGCTCCTTTGCCTTCAGCTTTATTTTGGCTACCACCAAGTGATCATCTGAAGCTATCTCAGCTTCTCTCGCGGTTCCTACATCCTCCATCTTCCTTCTGAACTTTTTATTGATGGAGATATAGGAGATTTGGATGTATGTAGTGTGATCTAGTGAAATCCATGTCGCATTGTGTATGTGGTTATCCAGTATTGTCCATTCCAATCTTGACGTTTAGGTCGCTTATCAGAATCCTCAAGTCCTCTGCTGTGCATTTCTCGACGATTGACTTCAGCCTCCCACAGAATTTATGTTTATTGTCTTGATTGTTATTGTCGGTGATCTCATAGCGCTGAACGACATTCATTGTATTGCCCTCTTTCTTTCTCTTGAACGATGTTTTGATGATCCTGGGTCCATAAGATCCCCATCCTATCAGTGCTTTTTGTGCTTGTGTCGATAGCATCAATACAACTCCTTCATGGGCGCTGTCTCCCGAAGCTATTCGTTTCTGTCTAACTTGTGTTCAACGGGTTTTACTCATTTCAAGCTCCTCCTGGTTGCATCTTTTTATTTCTTAAGCACGTTGAATGGTTCTTCATGTTTCCCACAATATGCAAACAAATAGTACACTCATGTTAACTGTTGATTTCGTTTTCAAAAGGAGAATAGGTCCCATGACTTCTGAAGAAGCTTGGCTTCCATTATGACGTTTCATAACACTTCCAAATGAAGACTTTTGAACTCTCAGATCAGTATATAAATGGTGTAAATGAAACTTTCTGGTTAGCGTATTTTAGAAAATTTACTTTCGACGGAATGAAGTCGGTAACTTCATACCTTATGCTCCTCATTTATCTGGGCTTTGGACTAGCTGTAACCCTAGAACAGCTCCAGTTGGAGTTAGAAATCGCAATGATAAGAAGTTTAGAAATGAGAAGCAATTTTCTGACTGATTCTTGTTCAAAGTGAAGATGATTGCAAAATGATTTAAATTAACAGACTGAGAAATGGTGCTTAGTTTATTAGTATACTGACTAGTCATAAATGCCAGCATAAGCAAGCTGATCTATAGATTTATTATTAAGTTATTGCATGTTTATATCGATATACAGACTTCTTCAAAAATGATTTTGCTCGTGACAAGAGACCAGAGTCTAGAGGTTATGTATTTAATACTAAATACAATTTATTCGGTTATTTACGCAATACGACCATCAGTCTGTGTCTGGACATCATGGTTGTATCAACAGGTCAACCATGATTAAACAAACGATCTCTTGTTAAAATAAGATATTAAATCATAGTTATTTATAGGAATCAAGATCTTTCATCGTTCCTGGTTGATAAACTTGTATTCTACAATCAAAGCACTAAATGGGACTTTTTTAACTTAAAATCGTAGTCAGAGTTATCCAATATTATTAAAGTTTGATTCTCCAGGACTTCTACTGAAAATGTTTCATATAAACCACTTGAATATGTAATAAAGTAGGTGCACTAAAAGACGCATTAGGTATAGTCGACAGCTTAAAAAAAAAAACAAATTGAACGTGATAATCCGACTAAAACTCAAAGAAATCGTGACAGATTTTCAAATTTCGGAAAAAACTTGGACAGTGTAATTGATGATAGTAATAATAATGATCATCATGATCATATTAATGGCTCTATTCAATATTATGTGTTTAGTACAATATGGAATTCTCAGCATAAAATATTTCAACAATTTTCCTTTTCAACGCATATTGCCAGTCATCAAAATGTCTCGGATAGTACTTTCCTGTACCATGTGATGCAATAGGTTATAAACTTTTTAATTACGCGCCTGAATAGACTATGCGTTTAAAAGACATGATTGACATGTTAAAACAAAGAAAAATAAGTAACTTGTTGAAATATTTTATTATTAGGAACACAGGTAGCCCAGATATTTCAGCAGATGGTCTAAAAGTTATCTATCTATTTTAGTATAAAACTACCCTTGTTGTTGTACATGAGGCTAGATAAGAGTAACATAACTTACAAGCAATTCATAGAAATATATATGTATATTTTTATTATCTATATTGTATGTACATATGATTGAACAAGAATTAAAATCAATGTTTACAATGGGAAAAATAACCTCGCTGTAATAATTAACAGTTATGATCTATTTCAATTTTAGCCCATATTAAACCTCTCCAACGTGGGATCTCTTCTGTATCATCAATAATCTCATAATAAATCATATCGCTATTTAATTCATTGGATTCAGTTTTGAAATAGAATCTAAAATAACAATAATAAATGAATAAACAAGTAAATAATAACAATGTAAACATTAAATAGAAATAACTGTAATTAAAACTATGTAAAAAAATGTACTGTCTAATCTAATTGTCTTTATAATGGCGATTACTGATACACTGGTCCTTGTTTACGGAATAGACTTTTGCGTATAAAACACTAAACACTGATAAACCGTATTTCTTGTAAGCGTTAATTAAATTGTAACTTGAAGTCCCTTGGATTTAAGAATGGTAATTTGTATCAAACTGGTCGTAAGAATAGTAGAAACAAGAATTTAATTAGACTGATTAAAATCACCAGAATCCTAAAATAACATGTAATGTTAATCTTTTATGAAACTGTTGAAATCTGTTGATCTGACTGATAATTGTAACGAAAAGAGTATGTTGTAAAAAGATCTACTTTTCAACAATATGTTACTAAGACTGATTAAGTAAATTAATTAGGAAGTAAGATTTTAAATTCACGGATGAGACTCTGAAAAAGTGGCACTGTATTGACAAATTGATTGAACATTAATTAGTGGATCATTGAATTCTGAATGAACAGTACATCATAAGAAATCCAGTAGCTTTTGTTTGATTTTTTCTATAGCGCATGTTAATCATTTGATTGATCAAATACTGTTTGATTCTTTCTAAAGACGTTGAATTTTAAAATTTTATATGATTTGTTATTTCTTAAGCTAAAATCTTATTATGACAGAAATCAGTACTAATGATATTGTAACAGAACTGTTTATCATCTAGTAAGTAGTTCGTATCAATAATCAAGCAATATACATGTAAGTAATAGTTTTTATGGCTGATTATTTATATATTCGAATCCAGATGTCGTTAGGAAACGAGTTCTAGGTAGGGATGTCAAATTGATAGATGAAGTAGTGAAACTTCATCAGTTGAGGTGGTTGGGACATGTGTTACGTATGGCTAACCACGGACTGTCTCGACGAGCTATGTTTTTCAGTGTAGGAGTAGATTGGAACAAAGCTAGGGGCGGCCAAACCAAAACATGGCAGAAATGCATGGAGTCACTGACTAGTGGACTGAGTCATGTTGGTAGGTGTCGACTATCTGGTTGGGGTCCGCGAGACGAAAGTCACCAATGGTTAGAGACCTTGAACGACATGGCTCAAAATCGTTTGCAATGGCGCAGGTGCATCCACTCTTTGTGTTCTCTGAAATTCTAAACTTCTGAATTACTCATCACCTCAACCTTTCTCCTTCTAAATTTATCTTACTGAATTATACTTCTCGAATCATATCTTCGCTCCCTAATCTTCTCCATTAATGCTAATACTTCTATTATCACTGTCACTTTTGGATTTAAACTGATGGCTATGTCTCTGTGCTGATGTGGTATGGCAACCTGAACTAATGTACTTACGCACGAAGTTCTGTGTTGTATCTGTCTGTCTATTCGAATTCAGAACAGTGAATAACATTATTTTGCTTTCAACAATATTATTTCTATTCTAAATTGTTATTTAAATGTCTAAATAAATACTTATATCCATAAATAAAATCTCATATAAACGATGTAGTTTAGAAAAAAATGTTATTGCGTACCGTTTTCTCAAACTCTGGAATTGATTGTACAGTTCAGTTTGAATTTTTCTCCTATTGGCAAACACCTGTTGAATAACTTTGCTTTTAAAAAGTTTCAATGTCCAGCGAATATTTTCACACAAAATTACATGTGGCAATGGATCTTCTGATACATAAATTATACTAATTGTAAAGTCACTCAATGGAAAGTTTTGTTTATCATTAGTAACATCCGGTAATGATAGTGAAGTTTGAATGAAATAATTATGCTGTTTATTATTATTGTATTCTTCAGATTCATTTGAACAGCTATAATATGAGGGGCTCCTACTAGTAAATGAAAACAAAAATTGATTCACTTTTAAAAATAAAATTTTATCATTGGATTTGTGAAAAATTTATAAGTTCCCAAAGTAGCCGAGACAAACAGAAAAATGGGGTTAAAGTTTATTCAGTATAAGATGGAATGCACTACTTCGTTAGATAATCGAAACATATATGGACCAGTGTGCCCATGCGGTAGTCTAACCTGATTTTAATAGACTCCATATATAGTTGTATAAATACACGAAAGTTGATGTCAATTCATAATAGTAGGCTTTTAATTCACTCATAATGGTTGTTTGAATCTTTCCATTGATATTTAGGACTGTGGTTTATATGTGTCTTTTGGTGTTCCGGGATCCCATCACTAGTAGCCACGTAATTCAGGAACTTAATTCTTTACTTTTGGAATGGAATACAACTTTGGAGTGCTGGAATTCTAAATAAGTTCTCCCTATCCACTATTTACAAGCATATGGAGTCGTAAAATGTATCGTCTTACCTGTTCATATTCATCTGAGATCACTATCAATAATTACCAAGCCTATCATGATTCAGATTTTTTTTCCATTTTTCTGCTATCTTCAATAAGGAGGACATCCGGCTTGGTCACTTACCATTATTTTATATATTTTTAATTGGTGACGCCATTATTGAATATTGTACCTTATAGTTTATGCACACATTTAAGTATTTGTGGTTTATCTTACCACCTAGATACCTTAATTAATATCCAAATATGAAAAATCCCTCTCTTATAGAGGAAGATACATTTTTATTTAGAACTGGCAAATGACAATTCATTCATCTATCTAACTACATTCATGCTGGCGTTAAAAATACTAGCTGTTTGCTTAATTTTCCTTGCTAAATTAAAAAAATTTTCACTCCTAATTCAATCTGTCTACATAGTTCCATATAAAATCTTAAGATGATTTAATTCAACTACTTATTATTCAGTTAGAATAACAGTTCTTGAATTGTGTGAACATGGGTAGAAAAGTAAATATTTGTTTATTTTTATCTGTCAAGGTAACACAAGGTTAAGTCAATCAAATGTTTGTTTAAAGTCTAACTGTCACTAATACACAGAAATATAAACTTGTATTGAAGAAATGACACCTATATAAATTATTCTAAAAAATGATTTATTAGTCTATGAAATCTGTCATACAAATGAAAAACACTAGTTAGTAGTTAACAGTCTACACCCAATATCAAACAATAAATGAAGATATTTACCTATTAGTATTCTTCACATATTTTTAAACCAGGAATGTTGTCATTCAAATATATGAGGGAAGTAAATGAATGAAATCATATTAGTTAATGTTTACAATGTTAAGAATAACTTCTATCATTAATATTTATTTAGTTGAAGCGATATTAATAGATAATAAACCACAAGCAGCTGTTTCAAAATAGTTTACATTTCAGTGAAACAAATGAAATCGAATAGAATTCTATGACTGATGTAAGATAGATTTTTTTTAATTCATGAATCCTGTAACATTAATTGTCAAAGTGATTGGTTGTATTTAGAATTTCTGATTAAATAAATCCAAACATTTTTGAAATTTCATATTAAGTCTAAAATGGAACTTATAAATGATATCTTATCAAATGAGCTCAAACATTTTAAGTTTATAATTTCGTTGTGCTGAAAATAATTTGATCATAATCAAGCTGTACAACTAGTTGTAAATACAGTGTATCAAACTGTTGGGGATGTTAGATGCCCAGAACTTACTTGGAAGAGGTCCTAATTTTGTAATTTTATTCCGAAACTTTGAATATGCATGTTTTCTTGCCAGAGACGCTTAGCTGACCTCCTGCTTAGATTTCCTTCTCGGAAAAGCCTTGACTGTCATTGGTTGACGGATTATTTTTTCACGCTATTTTTTTGGCTCTCACCAAGGGCCTTTCTATCATTGTATAAATAAGCTTGATTTATGTACTTAGACACCTCGTATTTTCTGGGTGCTTGTAGTATACATTCTCTATTCCTTATCAAGACTTCTTGATCTAGTTAGCAGGGCCTGGGACAAACGAATAAGAATAGCCTATCTTGTCACCTTATCGTTGAGCTTCGTTCCGTTTACCGAGTAAGGTGAACTCGTAATAGTTTCAAGCATATCACGAACATTTCAAGCAACATAATATTATATATATATATATATATATATATATATATATATATATATATATATATATATATATATATATATATACAACTAAAGGCTTTCGAATTTTCACTTTCTTCTACTTTATTTTTATAGTTCACTATTAACCATTCACACCTAATTTATGGGGATGTTTATCTCAGCATTATATCAGTATTTTTTTATTTATTTATGAACTATTGGACATTATATCAACTAAAATAAATTCATTAGTTCAATCTTTTTAAAGTGTACAAACTTCAATGCTTGACATTGTACTTCATATTATCGTTATTTCAAACTACTCTTTTGATCATTTTCATGTATCCAGTCAAATACAAATCAAAATCAAATCACGATGGAATGATAAAAAAATAACAAGTTAAATAACAAAGAAGTTTGAATAATACCAGTATCGACAGTAATCTTAGTGATAGTAATAAAATTGTCAATGTATTTAGTTAGAAAAGAAAAAACTAGTTCTCAGAATTAGAGTTTTAAAATAATATTGAACCTTTGAAACCTGCAAAAAATGGATGTCATATATATCTGGATCATTGCTGTTATGTTACACATATTAAAGTGACACATAGTGAAGGAAATCATTTCAACATCTAAGTGTGAAAAGTATATTTAAGATATTCAAAAAGAATACAATATACTGTGGTGCTGTTTCGTTCTCTAAGCTGGGTGTTTTTGTTGTGGAACTTTAATTGTTCTTCTGAACAATATCATCAGCACAAACTTCGAATAGAAGAAGTGAAGTATTCGAATTTCTCTACGTTTGACCTGTATAGCTTGTTCTGTTAACCTCAATCTTGATTGGTTGCTGTTGACATAGGATCAAGAAACAGATCAAAAGGGGGATACAATCAAAACAAAGGTGCAAACAACAACAGGTTTAAGGTCAACAGCAACCAATCAAGATTGAGGTTAACAGAACAAGATATACAGGTCAAACGTGGAGAAAGTCGAATACTTCACTTCTTCTATTCAAAGTTTGTGCTGATGATATTGTTCAGAAGAACAATTAAAGTTCCACAACAAAAACACCCAGCTCAGAGAACGAAACAGCACCACAACCATCCCCCTGAGCTACAAACTGTCCCCACCATCTCACAATATACTGTATAATATTTATCTACATAAATAAATAAATTGCCATTCCTGCTAAATAATAATTAACCAAGTTAATATTATTTTAAAAATTCCACAAGGTAACAAGAAAATTCAGTTTATCAGCTTCATTGTCCAATGTTAAATATTTAATTAGTTTATTTTGTATCATTCGTTATTAAATCTCATGAGATTTTTCTGTATGAAAAAAAAATCTATTAGTTGGATAGATTGTATAGATGAGATACATAAGGTATAAAGTTAATTTTTATTTTTCCTAAAAAAACCAATAAATTGAATGACATATCATGGAAAACATTAATAATTGTAGTCAGTTGATAAAAACAACTTGGTATTATTTGTTTCTTTCTTTTTTTCATCTTATAATTTAATTTTCAAAAAAAATCTTATTTCTTCATCAAATCTTAGTCAGTCAAGCAATCATGTATGTGTACTATACATATTCTTATCTGAAGAAATTGAATTAAACTAGTCAATAGAATTTAAAACAATAAGAATTTGGCAATTATTTGATTTTTAGAAAATTTATTTTTGTAAAAAAAACAAACAAAAAAAGCATTACAACAAACAGATTTCTATTGTACGTAATTGAATATTTTAAAAAAAGTGGAGAAGAAAAACAGAGGTAGTGTAGAAGAAAAGGAAGAAAAAGTGACCAATGGACCATATCCATTTCAATACCATGATGATATTGTCATAGTCTGGAGTGAACATTTGGTCAGTTTGTATTTTAACGATACGCTTGAAGAAGTATTTAGTTTACTGAATGTTAATACATTTAATTGAATAAATTTTTAATGAGTGAATGGAAACTAGAATACTATTTATGGAATCTTGGGGTGTCAATGAATATTTAAACATTGTGATTATTATTGAATTTATGAGACATTTATTCCGTGATTTTTGTTTAAATAGATAATCGAAATATAATGTAAAGATTAACTTAAATTAATCAGTTCACATAAAGTGAAAAACGAAATTTTTCTAGATTTGTCTTAATTTTCAAACGTCTGAAGTTAGATAAATTTTTATCAAAGAATTGTTAGAGTGCAATTGAAAACTCTATTGAAATAGGTTATTTAGAATGGATCCATCGTGTTTACAGTGGAATCCAATTTTTGCTACTTTATACTTGTTGGGCATCTGAAGTAAAGTCTACTGGGCTCAAGTCTTAGTATGAGCATCATAGCTAAGATGTAGTAGCTGATGAATCTGAAATAAAATGAAGCGTATATCCTAAATTTCATTGCTGGTCCTGACTCATTTATTTCATATAAAGTTAAATACTGACTAAATCGAATCATTCGAAACAGGATGAACAAATGCCAACAAAGTTATATCGAAATTCATTTCTGAACATCAGTAATAGAAGAATTCAAACCCTTGCCAATACTGACATACAGAAGCGCATCTGCGAAGAATCCAACTCATCAATTAAGTATTAATCAGTTAGAATATAATATTGATATTATTGTTAATAAAAGATATGTTCAAAAGACTTTCCAAGATTTTCTATCATGTATATATATATATATATATGTATGTATATATATGTATATATATATAAATATATATTGCTGAAAACTTGAGTTAATTTAACTTTACTTTAAACAAACACATCAATTCATAATGATAGATTGATTTGTCGATTCTAGATTTTAATAGACATACATTGTACAAAAAAGAGAAACAACTGTATGATGATCAATTTATTTTAAGCTTTAAAACCACTGATGACCAAGCAGCACTGCAGGAATACTTTATATACGCTTCATATGTTACAACCAATAGCTTAAATGTAGATCTGATGCTTAAGTTTATCATTGTAATGAAGAGGGAGTTCCAAACTAGGACCAAATAAATTTCTCGTACCTCCCTATTCTTGGTCGGCAAGTGAACTAAACATACAGATTCATAACTCACACATTGGAAAGACGAACACTCTTCTACAGTAAGTCTATGTTTTCTATTTGTTACTTTAATTCTGAGTAACAAATAGTATTACTCACATATATTAGATAATATCAAGTTGATTATACCATTAAAATGACATGAATTCCGTAATTATTAGTTTCAGAATATGTACAGTAATATTTATTATAGTAATAATAGGGAAATATCATCTAAAATACTCATAAACTTTGAACCGTATAAATGTGATTATAAATAAATCTCGCTTAAGTTATCTGAAGTTTGTACTGATGATGTTGTTCAGATGAAAAATGAAAGCTCCACAACCAAAAAATCCAGCTCAGAGAATAGAACTCCACCACAATCATCCACCTGAACTACAAATTGTCTCCACTATCTCAGTTTCAGAGTATATTTTTGAATAGTTATACCATTTTGTTATTTTTTTCAATTAAATCTTTAAGAAAACAACTTCATTTTCCTAAGTGATAATTTATGATTCCTTATGTTAGTTTATAAGGTGTGTTATATGTGTGTAACATGGATATATTCTCATGTTATATATAGACTAAATGTTTTCAAATATCATTTATCACGAACAAACTAAGTTATTTCAAGTTTACTTTACTGTCGACTCCGATAGTTGATTGCTTTGATCATTAGTATAGCAATGAATGAGTATTCTTAAGCTACGTTGTGATATCGACAAATATTTATTCACTTTTGAACTAGTACACATTTGAATAATCCAGAAATGATCTTGAAAAACGGCTTAAACAATTAGTATAGTATTACAAAATACAATTTAGCATGTACTTAACGTAATGAAACATGAAATAAGAAATAAATACTAATTTTGTAATTTAATCAATCATCCATAAAAAAATTCTTGAAGTAAACCCATTAGTTTTACCTCTGATGAATGATTCTTTTATTCCTAGTTTCTTTTGTTCCTGCATCTATCAATGTATTGAACGCTTCATAATCCGTTGTGATTTCATCAGAATGTACTGGAATATATTCTTTATCAATTCTATCGGTCATGTTATCGAGATAATTGTTTTGTGCAAAGTAATACATGTTACAATGATTACAAATATAATAGTTTTGTTGTGAACCAGTATGATTAGGTGAATAATGAGAAGTAGCATTTGGAAATTGTTTTGATGAGCTAAAATATTGTTTGGTTAATTTTACGTTACAATTCGATTTATAAACATTATCTTCATTGTTATTGTTAGTATTATTGATATATTGAAGATTATCATAATCTAAATCAGACATTTCATTATTTCCATTTGAACCTAGAGATTTTTTTAATATAAAGAAAGGAAAGCAGTAATAAAATATCGTAAACAATAACTAACTCAAAAATAATGTACATTGTGTTAACAAAGTTAATAATTTTATACGAAAGAAAAAAATGTGTGCACTACAAATGAAAACCGGTATAGGACAAGATTACTTATTTTCAACTTTTCTCTTTCTTTCGGTGGTTGACTAGGTTCTGAGGACGTCAATATCTCAGGGGAGACATGACATACAGTAGACAGCTTGGATGAAGCTGGAAGATTCGTACTTCATGGGGAATCTAGCTCTACCATCCCAAACACAATTGCGAATTCAGATAAAGACGACTAATGTAGCCTCAGCAGCAGTAGATCTCAATCTACATATAGAAAAGTGCGAGATCCTCCAATAAAACACAACATACATCAACCAAATTGCATTTGATGGAGAAGCTTTGGAGGATGTAAAAACCTTTACATTTCTGGGAGGCATCATTGACAAACAGGGTGGAACTGGTTCAGATGTAAACACACGGATTAGCAAACCGACGGCAAAATTTCTATAATAGAAGAATATCTGAAAATCAAAACAACTATCAACCAACATAAAAGTCCTAATTTACAATACAAACATCAAAACCGGTCTAACGTATTGATCGGAAACTTGGGGAACTACCAAAAGCTCAATCCCAAAGTTACGGGTGTATGATAACAGTCGTTTACGCAAGACTCCACTATCAACAACCTACAGTCGGAGAAAATAAACCAGATTTCAGGTGATGAAGGAATTAAGAATAAGGGCTGGAGGTAGATAGGATACACACTGCGGAAATCACCTAACTGTATCATGAGGCAAGGCCTAACTTGGAACACTTAGGGCCAATGGAAAAGAGGTAGATGGAGGAACACACAGCGTCGAGAATCAAAAATGGACATGAAGATTATGAATAACAGTTAGGTAGAACTGAAAATGGAAGCCCAGAACAAAATCGGTTGGAAAATTCTGGTTTGTGCCCTAAGCTCCATTGGAAGTAGCAGGCATAAGTCAGTTCCATATATAATTTTAATAAATACTAAATTGCTAGTGCCAGTTCGTTTGTTTTTAATCTTATCACTTACAACTAGCATGAGAGTGATATGTCTCGAAAAGACGATGACACTGATATTCGTACAGCTATTTATTGTGTGTGAGAAATAACTGATACTTGTTACCGATTACAACAAAATAAAACTAATGTCTATGCAAAGAAGAAAATATGACTGTGCATGAATAAATAATCAATAGACTTATTTATTTACCAACAACTGAGTAAAATAACGTCGTAAATAACAATGTACAATGTGTTTAGTTTATTCTTGATCAAAATTATTTTATGAATGTTAAAATACTCTGTAAATGATCCTTTTACCAATGCACTATGCAATACAATATATCATTCAGTTAAGTGTCTAATTATTTGTCTTGTTTAAGTAATACAACAAAGGTTTAATATGTGTCTCTTAGTTTCCTCCCTTAGAGTTCTCATCAACTGCATAGTTAACGCAGTTAATCAAAAAATAGTGAACATCGAAAAAACAAAATCATTTAATAGTTTTATTATTCATTTGATTTGAGTGAAATTAACCAAGCAAATAACAAGTCACTAAATAATTACTGATTGATCATAGAAAACTTCTCAGCGTTGCTTCCATGCAATTGAAAGTTTGAGCGTATCCGTTTAGATAACGTTTTCAGATCTTGTTAAGTTACTCAATCTGAATTCATTGTTACATGATATAAATTTCAAAACACTAATGTTTGGAATCAGTTTGTTGATTGAGAAATGTAATCATTTTTGGTATCTATCTTTTAATTTACAGTAAATCACTTTTCAATTTACATAATTGAGATGTTTTCAGCTCAGAAAGATATACTGTTATCGTATAGAGTAGATTTGTGTACCAAAGAGGATTTCTATCTACACCGCCGTTGAGTATTTATCAATAAGTTAGTTTTTAAAAAATAAAACTGTCAATTTATCAAGTATGTACTATTGATTCTAGTCTGTAAAAGGATCTTCCTTAATTGTTTTTACACTTACTTTTTAAATTAGCATCAATATTATTGTCATTTTCACTAGGAATAGTTTTAATTGCATCACGTTTTCTACGAGTTTTACTGCATTTTTTTGAATGTTTTTGAAAAGCACTATACATATCAATTTGATCTTCTAATAGCATACATGCTTCACGTGTCTTCCATATCCTTTTGAAATGATCATCAAGTATTCTTTCTGGATTCTCTTTATATTCATCATAAAAATTGACACTTTCCTTGAATAATGACTGAGCCCATGATTTACCATGAAATATTGAATGTAACTATGAAATAAGAAATTCAAATAATGACATCTATTTGATGAAAGTATAAAATTGTACAATAAAAACATTTTGAAATTAAATTGCATAGTTTTACAGAAATTTTTCTTTAAATTTTAGGTTGATTTTCAATAGAAAGAAAAACATTGACTGACTTGCCTAATGTGAACTTGCTAGAATTGGTTCTACATGCGTTCGGATATTCAACAAGCTTTAATCTGGTTTATTATTTGATATCCTGTTCTGAAATGTTAACAAAGTAGATTTCATCAATGTTTACAATATCTGTTATAAGCGCTTTTATCAGATTTATCCTTCATCACAGCGTTATGTAAGCGATAGAAAATCGAATACTAACAAATTATTTCATCGATCTCTATTTCGTGAAGAAATCTTACAGGAATTATTTAAATTTGATTGTTTCCTATGTGATATAGTTTATGATGATTAAGTGGTTTAAAAAAATAAACTATTTACTTTTATTCAGTTAAACAAGCAATTTAAAGGTTGATATGATATGATTCGAATATGTGCTTAGAAGACATTGATAACCTTGTATCATTAATGTTTATTATCAGGTTCTGGAAATTGTTGAGTTTACCCATGGTCGGATGTGAAGAAATTACCCACTGAAGACAATAGCTAAGGTAGCGCAATATCGTGAATTGATTCACGCTAGACAATAACACCGTTAAATGCCGGTTCAGTGGTCTAGAACTCGGGGATTCACGAGCGAGGTTCGTGGATGCGCACTGCTGGCGAGATTCATGCTAGGATGAAACAGCCGTCCAGTACCTCCAGATTTGTAGTGGTGATCTAACATTGATCCCTTCACTATTTCAGTGTAACATTATCAAGCAAATCATTTTATTGCCATTAATTGTAAAATTCAAATTGTTAAATTCTTTCCATGATTGTTGATAAGATTGATAGCGATAAAACATCATATCCAGTTTTAGTGTCAAATTATTACTTATATATTTTCACATAATTCTTGCTTTGAATCATACTGATTTTTATTCAGCCATGAATAATATTGATCGGTAAGAAATTTGAACTTAAATATTGAGTTTTTGCATTACTGATAACTTCTAGCGACGGTTCAAGTGAATTAAATTTCATTGTAATTTTAAGTAAATAAAAAAAACAGTAATTTGTAAAGCAATCTACGAATTGGTTGTTGATATTTCAATCAATAGATTCTTTGCATTCTTACAGATTGATATGTTATCGTTCTAGCAAGAAGAATTGGACATTTAGTGAGGCCCTGATAGAATAGGCTGAGACTTTAATTATATAGTTAGCAGATCGGAACTCACAGACCATATAATTTTTTTTTATTGTTATATTACTTATACATTCAGTTAACTAGATTGCATTAAATGAATAGTAAATTGAACATTGATTAAAACTATAAGTCATTCCAGTTACAAAATACAGAAGTAATTATCATCTCAAATAATTACCTTAGAATTGACAACTGAATTTTCATCATCTTTCGACATCGTATTTTCTATTGTTGGAGATTTTATCTCATTGCTTCCTTTTTCAACAATTTTAATTGATTCCAAACATGTAGACAATGAGATGCCAGATAAAATATCTTCCAGTTTCGGTGCATTCTGATTATTTTGCTGATCGATTTCCATTGGGATTCGGGAACTATTTGTATTTATAGTATTATGGTGGGATAAAGGAACACTATACATTTGATTGGTTATATTAATTTTATGATCAGCAAAGTTTTGTTTCGGTAATTCTGAATGTTTGAACATTGAAGATAAGTTATCCAATGAACTGAATGTAAGAAATTAGAAGAAATATTATTAAATGTTTAGTCTTCTTAAATATGTTAGATAGTAATTGTTTTATTTTAATTATATCAAATAGAAATTTGAAAGTGTTATTTGTCACAAAATAATTTCACTGGTTACCAGAAGATACAGTTAAACTGTTTCATTGTATCTGAAAATTTCTCAACTAAATGAAATCACAGATTTCAAGTTTGGTTGTGACTTGGTTACCTGCGACACACTGAGGTTGTGAGTGAGCACTACTGGGTAGTAATTCCAAAGTCTGTCGATACAGGTGTTCAGTGATTTTTGGATTTTGATTGTTTTCTGAATTATTTATTTATACACAATTTCGACAGAGACGTTCTAAATCAAATCGCGGATTTTATTTTTGCAATGCTTTGAGTTATATCAAAACGTACAAAGCAATTATGCGCATCCTACAACACGACGGGGATTAAATTCGGAACATTGAGTTTAACCAGTGAACTTTTAACCTTTTAGGCTGATGATCTATCATCAATAAACATTCTCATTCGATAACATCATATCCTCTCTAATTTTTTTTATAATCATAGAAATTTTTATGATTTAATCTATTCTTAACAATTCAATGTATTTCAGTCGGTCTGCAGTTTTGATTTCAATAAATCATGCAGCATTCAATAACTTGTGAACTCAATTTTAATCACAAACTGATTACTAGTAATAGTATTTTATTGTCATTCCAAGAGTCAAAATTTCAATAAAAGCATTGAGATCATCTAAGCAGTAAGAAAAGTATCTTCACTTATGATTTCCTTCAGAATGATTGACTCATTTACTTAGGTCTATAATCTTCAATCATTAGGCAGAAATTAATTAAATTACGCGGCTTTATTTAGAGATAATTATTTTATTTGGAATTTATCAGTTCTATTAAACAGTTTATTGATCAATAACCATCTTCTTCATAATAAGTGATTGCTAAAATTCATTCTGAAATTAGGAACTTCTAGTTATGCAAACACCAACTTTGAAGATAAACAACATGGATGCATGAAATGAGTGGGAACCTTGAACGTTATCGATTTTAAATTCTCATTTTTATATATATAAACCGTTAATTGTGTAAGAAAATCATGCACAATTCAGTAGTTCATAACTACCGAAACGTATTATCTTTAATTTTATTTTCAAATCTTTCACATAGTTAATTCAAACTAATCCATTGTGAGTTGTGGTTTAAAACAAAAACTGAACATTGAACATTGAACATTACTGTAATGAAATAATTTAGCTAAGAAAAAAATAATAATGATAATTCTAATGTGTATTTGCACACGCCACATTATACTTAAATGACTGATGATTATTCATTCAAAAGTTAATTGACAGGAAATTTGTTTCATTGTCAATTCTAATCACAAATCACATAACACAACAGGAAATGAAGAAAAAGGAACACACGTTGAACAACTGGCAATGGAAAAAAAACCATTCAACAACAACAACAAAATAAATAAGAAGGGCAAGGAAAAAGAAAATGGTCCTATGTTAAAAGTTCAATGTTATTTATATTATTTTTTTCTAAAATAAAAAAGCCACAATAATAACATTTGTAAGTTGCTTTTTGTTTTCATTTCAGGTAGGTAAATTCATGAGTGGGGACATTTAATGTACAATGAAAATGGTTGTTTTTTTCAACTTTTTTTTGCAAATAAACATCAGGTTTAAAATAGTTAAGTTGTTGACGTTTTTTTGAAAAATCAAATTAAAGCTCTTAATGCATACATAGGTTACCTTTTGTTTTAGTGAGTAGTATTGTTAATGAGAAATGTAGAAAGTTATATACACTTCTAATCAATTCAGTTTATAGTGTTAAAAATTAAAATAATAATAACTTGAAATTAATTATATTTCAAGTGGTAAATTTTTATTTTGTTTACATCTATGAATATTTTTGTGCCAAAATAAACATTGTAATTTTTTTTAGTTTTTAAAAGTTAATTTGAAAAATCATTAAAATTGCAAAAAAACACTTGTTGTCTTCAGTTAGAGTTTTGGACATTTGTGTTTTTACACATTTTCAAATCATCAATCAATCATTGTTAGACCACCATTAGAAACCTGGAAGCACTGAAAGACGGCCGTTTTATGCTGGTATAGCACTCATCAGCAGTGCGCATCCACGACTCCTGCACCTCGCAGGATTCGAACTCGGGACCCTCGGTATTATGAGCGAACGCCTAAGCATCGGACCACTGGGCCGGCATCCAACGGTGTTAATATCTAACTCTGATTGATCTACGGATTTTGTGCGACCTCACCCAATTTTCTTTGGTAGTTACTGCCTAAATCCGACAGGGTTGAACTCCATTGGTCACGTCTTCTTGTTGTCGTTGTCTACTTCATGGCATAAAATCTTTATTTTATTTCAGAAGATAATTGTAGGTAAAGCAAAATAAATCTCTTCTTGTAAAGATGAAGCTTATATATATATTTTTTTAAATTTTCAATGATATGTATAAGACTGTATGTTTAAAATTTCAATTGCTTTTACTTTTTTCTTGATCAAATTATTCTCAGTCTATTTTATTGATAAACAGAATAAATAAGTCAACAATTTAAGATTGGTGATATTTAAAACTAACACATAGTTTTCATTATGTTGTTGAAACTAATTGTTTGAATGATTTTGTGGTTTGTTTCATTTAAATTGAACGTCATCAAAATTGAAGCGCTTTTAGCTATACAGAATAAAATTGGTTTCTAATGAATGATGAAACGGCTGAAATCGTAGGTGTCGTTCTTCAACTTTCTCTCTTTCTCCTCGATAGCTAAGACATCAAAAAATCAAAACGGAATGCCGTACTTACAAACTGATTTGTTTTTTATTTTTAGAATTCTTGAACTAATGAACTAAATGGCAGAATAGACAATACACTTATGCACTGATCAATGCAACTCTCTTATTGCCATCTCAAATTAGTAAATTTTATTTTTTAAATTATTGGTTAAACCTGTAGATTTCGAGTTAAAGTGAAATTAGAATTTGACTGATGAAGGCATTTTATAAAATGAAACATCAAATGATTTGAATGTATCAGTTAATATTTAGACACATTATCAACTTTGTCTAAGCTCAGAATGAATTTTAATCAATAATAAGGTGAACTTCATAAATATGCACATAATGATGTGGAGTTAACTTTTATCTCTATTTGAAATCATGAATCTATCCAAGTTAGACCACTAGTAGAAACCTGGAAGCACTGGATGGGCGTTTCGTCCTGGTGTGGGACTCATCAGCAGTGCGCATCCCCGACTCCTGTATACCAGAACTTAAGTCTCTTTCTCGAAATTGTTGAATTCGTATTAAATTAATCAAAACTAACGAGGTAATTTAAAACATGATTGCTATTTTGTTTGGATTGCGGTTAAACGAGGAGAAACAGGACGTATCTTATATTTTATGCATCATTCTCTAGATAAATGTTGCTGTATACTAATGCTGATATTCTTTGTCTAGCAATCATCAAGAAAATATACTTTATTTTTTTTAAATATCAACTCATCAAAGGTCAAAATTCATAATCCTTTCACAAGACAATTGTGCATAATTAACTAAATGGATACATGAACGAAATAGAGTTTTATGAGGATTGATTTAATTTTTAGATGATATATGTCACTAAAGAACCTAACTTCAAGTAATAACTCTGAAACAGTGCACTGCAGGCATATTTGAAGTCAAATAGTTATTAATATTAGGATTTGGTAATCGTTGCTCTGTATTCGCAATTAATTGGAGTTGGAAATGGGTAGAATTGTATTATAGACTGGAATTTTAACAGTTCAGTGCTTGTCATGATACTTAGTGGTTGTAGTGTTGACTTTTGAAATAGTGATGACTGCATACCACCGATAGAATACCATACTGAGACATAAAAAATACCCATACCTGATAAGTTTTGATTGCTATTTCAAGTGAGATTATTCTGTAATGAACACTATAAACAAATAACGGAGTACATCAGAAAATGATAATCATAATTAACTAGTCAGCAATTGAACCGATAAGCGTGTTTCACTAGTTCAATTTGTATACAACTTCTTTGTTGATGTATACTGTTACTCCATGTTGACCTGTAAACTTTGACTGATGGTTATAAAACAGGTTGAAAGCGCATAATTTCCAATGTTTAAATAATTATTTTAATATAATAATAATAATGAGAACTGGTATTTGTTTATTACACAAAATCATGATCGATCAACGATTCAACATCTTCAGAAACCAAGAAGGATTGAACGGTCGTTTCTTCGCAGTATGTCACTCGTCACCAGTGCGCGTCCACAACCCCAGCTCGCAGAAATCGAACTCAAGGCCTTCGGTCTCGTGAGCGAACGCTTAAACTCAAAACCACTGAGTCGGCATTCATCTAACGGCCGTCTTGCGCTTTCAGGTTTCTCCTATAGTGGTCTAACGTTGATCAATTCATGATTTCAATGCAACTCAACAATTTCCACAACCCTTTAATAAAAAATTTGTCTATTCGTCATTTTAATATTATGCAAAGAAACAGAAACACCATTCCTAATATTCAGATTCAACCATATCCACCATTAATAATTTCATTGATATGAACAAAATCACAATCTGTTAGAGGATAATTTATAAGAGTTTAATTCTTATTAAAATACAATTCTGAATTTGTTTGATTCGGAAAAATCATATATTTACTGTAAAAAAAACATTTTTTTAGTGAATATGTGACTATGGCTTGTATTACCGATTTGTGTCTGACGCTCAACATAAACAAACTGATGATCTTTAAAAACATGCATCTCAATTATCAAATCATCACTATCCATAATGATTTTTCTGATTAATATTTCGTTTTCAAAAAAGGTTTCTTTACAGGATAAACTTGCGAACTTCATACTTAAGCCTTCTCCTTTGCTCAGGTTTCAGACTCTCCTTTAACTTATTTCAAAAAATATATAGACAGATATATATTTGTAAAAATTTACATTTCACAACTTACAATTTATTGGATCGTGTATTTCTCAGATTATTATTATTATTATTATTCTCAGTATTATCTTCTGTTGACAATTGATTCATTGAATAATTGTTCATTATTACTTTTTATATGTTAATTATTTTTAAAATAAATTTATCCAATTAATTTTTTATCATTTCAGAAGACACATTTCACTGTCATTGCTTCATGATCATTTATTAGAAATATTTTTAATCATTTTGTAAATAATATTATTTATGTATAAATTATGTGCAATAAATTTAACTATGTCAATTGTTTGATAGTGTAAAACAGACAGAAAACACTTCATAAAATCAATGTCCTCTAGTTGAATTACCAATTTGATAATGATCATTTTCAACCCCCTTTTCGTAGTACAAAGAAATAAACAGGAATTTCTCCCCTCCCCGTTCACTGTTTATTAATCTCTACCATTCAATAGTTTAGTTTCATTGGATAATTTATATTTTTTCTTTCCCATCATCCACATGTAAATAGAGAATGGAATTGACCAATCATAGAGAGAACATCATTCCTACTAAATTTTCAGAAGGATGGTTATCAACAATAAAATTAACCAATGAGGAAAATAAGTAAAAATTTCTTTAATGAAATAGGAGTGAAAGTAGACGTTCAAAACAATTCTGCGTCTAAAAAATGATACGCCCATAATTTAAAAACTACATTTCAATCAATAAATGAGAAGGGAAAAATTTTTTACCAGTTTCAAAATAACATTTTTATATTACTTAACTTCTAGTTTTAGTTACGATCTATGACCTATAGAGTCAACCAAGTCAACATTAACATTGACTGAGCTTCATACCAAATGGCATTTAAGTTCATTACACCTGAAATTGTAGAACATTGAATTTTGAACAAACCACATGATATTTTGCTCATTATGAGAGATGAAGTTCATCGGTTTAGTTTGATATGTAGATTTATGGGTGTGTACTAATGAAGAGGTTTTAACCAGCATGGGGCGGCTACTCACATCCTTCCTTCTTTTCTTAAGTTTGCCAGCTTATGTTGGTTTGTTCAGAAAATTATTATCAAACTGAAGAGTGTTATATGGTAAATGAGGATTAGAAGTTTTTCATTGTATAAAGCTATCCGTCAGTGCAATTAAAATTTATTCAGTAATTACATGCTGTTGTTTATCTGACGGAATTCATGTAGCCTCATCTTACTTAGATATGTCTATTGAGTGAGTCAGTTACAAGTTAGAACTTCCTACGTACGTACATCAGTTCTGGTTGTCATACCTTATCAGCACACACACGCAACTGTCAAATCAAATTCCATAGTGATAGAGATAGTAGGAGTATTGGCGGTGATGGAGAAGATTAGGGTTCGAAAATATGATTTGAGAAGTATAATTCAGTGAGATAACTTTAGAAAGAGAGAGACAGAAGTGATGAGTATTTCAGATAAGAATTTTAGAGAACATAGAAAGTGGATTCACCTGAGACATTGCAAACGATTATTCATTACAGATATTTTCTTAATTTAATGTATATACTTTCCAATATACTATTATATGAATGATTTATAACATACACATTAATAGCAGTCTATTGACATACAGCATCTGCATAATTGTATTAAATCTACTATAAAGTTAACTTCTTTTTACCTACTTACTTACTTACCCCTCTCAACCCAGGGGAGCATAGGTCACCGACCAACGTTCGCCAAGCTACTCTGTCCTGAACATTCCTTTCTGGTTCTATCCAATTGTTATCCATTCTTTTCATGTTTGTCTCCAATTCTCGGCATAATGTGTTCTTTAGTCTTCTTTTTTTCCGTTGGCCTCGAGGATTCCATGTGAGGGCTTATCTTTTGACGCATTTAGGTGTTTTCTTCAATGTGTGTCCAATCCATTTCTAGCGCTTCTTCCCAATTTCTTCCTCAACTGAAATCTCATTTATTCTCTCCCACAGTAGGTTGTTGATGATGGTTTCTTGCGTAAACATCTGTTATCACAAGCCTGTATAGTTGGGATGGTGCTTTTGGTAGTTCTTCAAGTTTCCTCTCAATACAATGGAACTGTTTGGATGTTTGTGTTAAAAAATTTAAACTTTTGTGTTGGTTGACAGTTGTTTTGTTTCAAATATTCTTCGAATGTAAAAATGTTGCCCTTGTTTTGCTAATCCGTGTATTTACATCTGAACAAGATCCACCGTGTTCATAAATGATGCTGCCTAGGTATATAAAGCTTTTTATATACTCCAAAGCTTCTCCATCAAGTGTGATTTGGTTGGTGCATGTTGTACTGTATCGAAGGTCTTGTTACTTCCCTTTCGTAGTTGAGACCTACTCTTACAGAGACTTCAGCCACACTGATCATCTTCTCTTGCAGTTGTTGTTTGTGGGACAGAATGGGTAGATCATCTACGAAGTATAAATCGTCTAGCTACATCCTAGCTGTTCACTCTATCTCCTACTTCCACTGAAATATCGAGGTTTTCATGATTCACTCAATCACCAGGAGAAAGAAATGGGGTGAGTGTAAGCAACCTTGCTTAACACCGGTTTTCATTTGGAACGAGTCTGTGAGCTGTACTCGGTGCACAATTTCGCATTTTAATCCATCATAATAATTCCGTGTAATGCTGAATATCTTCCTAGGCACACCATACTAGGGAAGTAGCCTCAATAGTGTCATGCTGTCCATGCTGTAAAATGCTTTCTCATAGTCAGTGAAGCTTATGTACAGTGGTGAATTCCATTGAATTGATTGTTCCACAATCGATTCCAGTATCATAAAAAATTCGAAATAGAATCATCAAACATTACACCATTAGTAATGGTGTAAAAGTCCACTGAATTTATTGAGCAATTTTAAAGAATCTCACATGGAGTTGTGCAGATAAGCCGATGTATAGATTATATCTGGTATGTTACGAATCCGAAATATTGATTTATTACTCATTGACTCCCTGAAGAATGAATAATAATGAGACATTTCCCGTTTCACAAATAAACTCTGAAAAGTATTAAACAAAAATAATAATCATTCTAGTAATTGGTAATTTAAAATTATCGAAATCTATTTGAATTGTAATGTAATCGAAAATTAAGCAAATGACCTGTAAAAAGAGTTAACTCAAGCACTATCTATAACATGAATCGATCAGACCGTCCAGATAGCCTGTGTATCAACAAAGGTATTTCAATCTAATAAAAATAATTTGAATATTTATCGTACACCTGGTAAAAGTACTACTAAGAGATTCACTAGATTATGATTTTATTAAACTTGAAGTAAAATTTTATTTAGATTTAGATTTATTCACTGTTTATAGATACAATTTCTTTTACCTCCATTTACAACAGTCTTTAGAATCTCATTTTTAAATCTTCTCTATCATTATACAAACATCGTGGTTGTCGTGTGAGAACAAAGTCTTCAAAATACACCATGTTGTGAAAAACCTGTTTTTACGTTATACTACTTAATAAAATAAAGTAGACTGTTATTTAATCACAAATTACGGTAAACTATTTTCTTTTTCATCTCTAACTGTGAAAACTTTGATTATCAGTCAGCACTACTGATCACACTTCTTGATGTAAATAACAACTACAAAGTTGAGATTTTAATTAAGGCATGTAAACTAGGATGAAATGTTGATAATTCTATAAAAAGTAGTAGGTTAAAGTTGGTTATTAACGTGTCTGGTGTAAAAAAGTAGAACAAGGGTTGTTGAAATCCAGCCTTCTTATCATATGAAGTGCACTATGACAATACATTCTTGATAACGCTAACAATACTTTATTTTTGAAAAGGAACATTATGAGCTGAATCAAAATAAGCTGACTATTCTCCTTTGATCAGTTAATTTATTTGATTACATTCCTATAGATTTCAGTGAAATCGACCTTTATTAAACATGTATGACGTTTTTTAGGGAATATGTGACAGAATCTAAGGTAACTCTAAAGACTGATCTACGAGTCTCTTAAAAGTAGTAGTTAGATGCTTGCTATTATGTGAAATATAGCATCATAAGTTTTATCAAGAAAAGTATAAATTAGAAGGTTGTAAAATTTGAAAAGTAAAAAAATCATTAACGGTTAATCTACAGAGATGAACATGATCAATTCTGGAGTTCAATACTCTATTTCAATGACCACTGAATAAAAATTATTGATATTTTTTTGACTAATACATTCCTAGAAAGAAATCTGGTTCAAGCATTTACTATGTACACAAATGTATTGGTATTTTATTAATTATAGTGTATTCCAAAACTTTATTGATAATTTATAGATTTGAATTCGAAAGAATAATTATAGAACATGGATTGATAAGGTGGCTCAATAAGTCAGATTAAATTGAAACATTCATACTAGAATCATTGCACAGTTAGTTAAAGTACTTCATCTCTTGGTTAGATTTAATTCTGGTGATAAAAACCGCAGATAAATTTGTTTAGCATTTATTTAGGAAATTCTGGCATAAATTATTTCTGAAAATTAGTAGTTCTTTAAATATCTGAAGATTTATGCTGATCTGTTTCGTTTTCATTAGATAAAGCAGATGAGGTGTGCTCAGTTAAGTACTCGTACAATTTTGATATTACATCATGTATGTTGAGTTACTTATATATACTTCTAACTTAATCAACTATTATATATCACATTCATTAATCCTTATCGTTTGACAGATGTGCTGCTCTATCTGAATATATTTTATTCTCTTCTTGATAGACAGTATAGTTAAAATTTGTGAAAATCCAGTCACCTTAAAGCTATACAAACTATTCATGTTAAAGAGTTGATACATGGATTAGGTCGTAAGTGTTATTGAATAACTGAAACGAAGTAATGCTGTAACTCGCAAGAAAGCTACAGTTCAAGTTTGATTGATGAAATGAGTTTTTAAATAGATAGTCGAATTTATTTTGATCTCATTTGTTGAAGTTCATTACAGCATAGAATGTGTATGTCACGATTGAGATGAAAATATCTATTGCCCTTAACTACTGAAATCAGTTGGTTGAAATTGTTTTGCGAGCTGTTTTCTTGTTCGCAATTATCAAAATGATCTAGATTTAGAATTTTCGGTGAATTCCAAGTGTCTAACAAAATATTTAACTGTTTTTGGATGAAAAACATATGAATGAGTTTTAGATGATTTTCTGGGTTTTGTTTAACGAATAAATTGGAATTATAAAATAATAAATCGAGAAAATATATTGAGAAATTTATGATGACTAGATACGTATTTAGAAGTTTATTTACTTAACCCCTTTGTTAATAATAAAAATTTAATGGTAACTACTGACAACAATAACGTTCAGAAAAACCAATCTGTTGGGGCCTTTATGTTAGGATGTTCATCCAATATCCTAAGAGAATTACTGGTCTATTCTCATTGGTTAATTCCTACTGGTCAATTTTATGGTCGTCCTAGATATCATGTCACGTGCTCCAATGTTGTTTCTTAATGGTTGTCCTGACTATCAATGTCACTTCAAATGTTGCTTCCTATTGGTCATCTTAACTGTCAATATCAGACTTCGAAGCTGTTTCCTATTCGACCAAAATGTAAAAATACGCATAATCTGTAACGTTTTATGACCAGGACCAGGACCCGGTCCCGGATCTGTAGTGCGGGATCCTGATTCTCTTCTGGACTCAGACCTAGTATTTTCTGAATGCTTGTAGGTTACAGGTTTTACTTCATATCAAGTCTTCTTATTTTTACTCAATGTGGGGTTGGGATAATCGGATTTGAGTAGTATGTCGTATCGCCGGATCATCGATCCTCCCTCTAGTTTTCCGACTAGGTGAACTCGTAATAGTTCAAGTACATCAAGTTGACGTGCTTACGTGCAGGCGTAACACATTAGATCTTCAGAACTCACTTGGAAAAGGTCCTAATTTTGGATTTTTTAAGTTTTCGCGCATAAGCTGCTTAGTTGACCTTCAGCTTACATTCCTAACTCGGAAAATGATTGACTGTCATTGGTTGATGAATTATTTTGGTGCTCTACTTTTGTGGCTTTCCCAAGGACGTTTCTACCATGTATATATAAGCTTGATTTGTCTGCTTGTCGACCTTGTATTTCTGGGTGCTTATAGAATACACTTTCTACGCCTTATCAAGACTTCGTGATATAGTTAGCCGAGCCGGGGACAACGGATTATAGTCAAACTACCATTATTAAGTAAGAGATGATATTCAATAGTACGCCATTTCACAAAGCTAGTATAAGGTGTAATGAAGCTCGTACGATGTTTGAATACTCAATTATTTCCATAAGTGAATAACATAATTCGTTGATTATTTTAAGCTCATAAACTTCCCGCAGTCAATAGAGTTATTTGACTTAGATTGTATCGAAGATAATAAAAGGTAGTTCTTTTAATGCATCAGACAATGAAACTTATTAAAATTATCATCATTCATATATCATAAAAATAATTTGAATGAATAAACAGAACGATAGTTTATTTGAAGATAAAAAGCTGCATATTATTTAGTAGATGTTTAGATGTGAGTTTTATAATCAGTCTGCTTGAATATCTGAGCTACTTGTTTCACAGCACCAAAATATTGTAGCAAGTTACCTATTTTGAGACAATCTATTTAGACGCGTACATACAAAAATTACAACTTATCACCTCACATGATTCGAGAAATTACAATCCTGGCAATCTGCTGAGGAAAGAATAAATGTTAATAAGATATCGATTCTTGAACTGCTTACCTCCAACTCCCACTCACTATTAGTTTTGTAAAGGAAGCTTACTGAAATATTCCATGCTGAAAATTCCATTTTATATCTAACTTATAATTTTTAATCAAGCCATTATCATTAAAGTGTTAGTATTTCAGCAGAAGTTTGTTTTAAGTTGTGTTTCCTGTGATATCTAGTTTGGTAGAATAAATGACGAGACATCACATTTATAGCAATCACAGTTAACCATGTCTGTTGGCTAGCCTCCATCCGTTTGTGTTTTTATTAACTTTGTCTAGCACTTTGAAATATTTCATCAATATTTACTATGAAGTATATGTCTATTCGCAATCATTCACAAGAGTGACATATTTACAAGCAGTTTACTTGGGAATAATTTGTCGTTTGCAGTAAAAATAAAATACTGTATGTTTCTTTCTTAAAAATGAATATTTTTGTGAACATTACCGATGCAATATAACTTTTCTTAAATTGGAATATTTAGTACATATTACTACAGATGATCATGATAGATTATGTTGCAGATATAATGGCTTTTAGACGAATGAACGATTTAGTAATTTTTGTGAAATAAAATACACTTTCTAACAGAAATTTATTTTTTACAGCTTTTAATCTAGAAACAGTTTATCTTAATCATTTAACTAAAAATATTTATTATCTTTCGTTATGAAACATTTGATTAAGTGATTATTTTTTATCATGGATTATTTATTCATAATTATCGATTTTAGACTAAAGATTTGGTCTTTTTTCTATAATTCAAGCAGCCTTTTAAACTGTGTTATGACTTTTGTTACTTTTTTTACTTGATTGAAAATGCTGTTCAAAATTAAATGGTGGTCTTTTTTTAATTTAGATATTATAATTATTCATATACATATATGTATATATGGTCGATTAAAAAATTACAATTACATTAGAATTTCGATTTTCAAATGTAAATACTGTTAAAATGAAATTACATTTTCTTACATAAAATGTCGTACATATTAAAAATTAATTTGTTTTTTTAAAGAAAAGCAAATATTATCGAACCTTGAAATCATTCTAAACAAACTGGAACTGATAAAGCTCAGGAGAACAGTGATTCATTCATATAAAACGTTGTGACTGATTTAATTTGTTTAATGCGTAGAAATTTTTTTTACATACATATTTCACTGCACTTTCGTGGTTAAGATATTCGCACTCTAAAACAGTAGTTAACCTGCTCACTTCAGACATTGCTTTATTAATAAGCAATTAAAACTTAGATATATATATGCTAATTACACAAAAACAATTTGTAAATTTATAAATAAGGAAGAATATAAATTTTTTTTTAATTTATATATTTTAATTATTTATTAATCAATCAGCTGTCTACATTGCTACGAAAATAAGAATAAAGTTTTTGTTTTGTCTTATTATTATTATTCGTATGAAAAGAATTTATTTTCACTGAATATCTAAACACTTTTTTTATGGAGCTCGAGTACTATTCGTCATTGATGTTTGAATTGGTCTCATTGGTTGAATATTAGACTTCGGTGAAGTTTTCGGTGGAGGTATTGTAGATTTACGTGTAGTAGTCGGTCTAGTTGGAGTAGTAGGAGGTTTAGGTGTAGTAAACATGGTGCTTAAATCAACCGTTGAAAGTTTCTCATATTGTGCTTGAATAAATGCTGCTTTTTCATACAGCGTACGAAACTTGCACAAATCCGTATAATATTTAACAACTTGTTGTGAATTAATTCCTTTAGGTTGGTTTCGAAGAACTATAAAAATAATATTGAAAAGTAAAAACAAACAAACAGGGAAACATTTCTGTTTAAGTAAATTGTTGAAACATTTTTAAATAAAGATAGTTCATCAAGATAGAGTCTCACTTAAATTATCTTTTACCAAACTGGTGCTTTCCATATATTTATATATAAAGAAGAACGAACCGTATGTAATAATGAGACAATAATGAAATATAAACATTATTTAAATAAAATAGCAGAATACTAAAACAACCAAGTTTATCAGCTCATATCAAGCACTTTTTTCACTTGAGCTTTCAATAGTTACAATAATTCAATGTTAGGGAAATTAAGAAACTACAGACCATAAATTGATCATTGTATGTTATTAGAACATGATATAGTTTAGGATTCAGTAACTAAATAATATAACAAAGCATTCATGAGATGGTGAGATTAAATCCAATAAAAACTTTAACAATTATCATTCATTAGATTTTTAGCTATGGAAATAAAGTCTATTTTAAAAGTTATGAAAAGAGTGGTCAGACAATTTATTTAATGAGATTAAGCATTTTTTTAACAATTACTAGTGAAAAGAAATTTTACTGTGAGCCAACCTTTTCAGAAATGATGGATGAAAGTGAATGAAAATCGTGATTTCGCTAAAAAGCAACTAGATTTTAAATATTCCGATGGTTGGAACTTTTGTAGAGATATTTCAAACCTACATGCCTTTCTAAGATATCTGAAAAATTTGACTTGTTATTTCTGTAGGACCCAGTGATACACTTAAGTTCTGATGATTGACAACTTTGTACAAGTCTCATCTTCAAATAATACTATGAATAAGAATGATAAAATAGGGAAAAAGCTTAAGATGGAGATTAGTTTACGCATGCTACTGTGATGACTAGCAAAAATAATTTTCATTAAAAATACTATCAAGTCATAAATCAGATGACTATCTTATCCATTCTAAAATGTAATTATTTAGGAAATCTTAATAAATAATTCTTTTAACAAAACCTAATAATTAGTATTATCTTAAACGAAAATATGTTAAATTATTTTGAAGTAGAATAAAGCATCAGTTCAATGAGAAATACCTTGGAAATTAAAAATATTTACAACACTGTTTTAACATTTATTTGAGACATGATAAATCAAAATGATTTTATAAAAATCTATTCCATCTTTAATTCTTCTAGAAATTTTACCCAAAACGATGTGCGCTAAAATGTGACGGAAATAGCAAAAAAGGAGATAAAATCGAACTACAGCATTTCTGGGTACTTTTTCTTGGGAACTTAAGAGTTTAGAAGGCAATGTGTAATTTCTTAGGTATACCTAATTTATCAACTCCCAAAAAATGAACCAAATCTAGTTTAAAACATTTTTTTTTAATTGTAAGACAGTATTTACCACAGGTTGACATTAGTTTGGGCACAGCCGAAAATCAGGTAGCACCACTATACAACTATCTTGTTCTATTATAGAACTCACCTGAAGTGTACACCCGCTGCATTAAATTACTTTCATTACAATAAATCGTTTGAATAATATAAAATAAATGTGTATGATAATAAATGATAACAGAATAACGGTACAAATTTATTAATCTAATGTTAACTCTTTACAATTAAATGACTTAACAGTACTTTACCTTGATTTTGAGTAAGAACGACTATTGAAAAATTTCTTAATAACAATCATAGATTATGGAAATGAATTTAGCAATTGAAATTTAAGCATAAATCTTTATTCTAAGGAATCAGTTCACATTAAGTTGTAAAACGTTATAAAACTTCAGATTGTATTATTATTATTATTATTATTATTATTCGGTAAATCTCAAATATATCTATTATTTTATGAAATGTTCAGTTTGAAATAAATCTAATTTATGCAACACTGTAATTGTGTTAGGTTATGTGATTGTCATATTACAAAACTTCATCCACTGAATACTAGTTGCTAAACGGTAATGGCATATATGTATATTTATAAATATTTGTGTACAATATGGTTACCTGTCAATAAAATTACTTACAAGTTCTTGCATTTGTTCCCCCTTCAATACTGCAACAGCTGTAAAGATTATCAAGGGTACAATTTGATTGTGACTTAACATATACAATATGACCAAATAAGCCGAGAATTAACAAGGAACTTCTTAACGAATACATCTGAAAATAACAAATCAGAATATAAAAAAAAGAATTTTACATATCAACTAAAATACATTAAGTATACAAATACAAAAAAATTTATTCTGTTTAAATTTACCTTTTGAAAAAGAGGAATTATTTTTATTGTCAAACAAGAAATTAGTATGGATCTATTGAAATTTCCAGTACGTGATAAATTATTTTTAATTAAAATGATATTACAATATTTTCTGAATTTATATAATAATTTAACCAATAAATAAACTAATATAATAAATGAACCAATCATTGTTTGATTCCATTGAATGAATTTTATGATGAAAAGAAAACAACAAACAAGAAATTGGAAACAGAACATTTGTCAAATTAAAATTCGATTGTCTTTTCTATTGTTCACACTATACACATTAGCCTAAGAATACCATATGTAATTATTACTAAACAATAAAATAATGAACATTCCATTGTTCTAAAACAATAAGAAGAATATTTAACACTGAACAAAATAACCACAAATACATTTAAAAGTAATAAAACAAGGACAGATGAATGAAAGCATAATTCTGAAATAATATCAAGAGGTATTAAACTAACTAACTAATAATATATATTCAGTAATAAACAATGACTGAAAAGGAAAATTAGTTTAAATTATAAGAAAGATAAACAAAATACTCCGCGGCCTTTGCTCCATTAGGAGTAACAGGCGTAAGTAAGTAAGTAAGTAAGTAAGTAAGTAAGTAAGTAAGTAAGTAAGTAAGTAAGTAAGTAAGTAAGTAAGTAAGTAAGTAAGTAAGATAAGTAAGTAAGTAAGTAAGTAAGTAAGTAAGTAAGTAAGTAAGTATAAGTAAGTAAGTAAGTAAGTAAGTAAGTAAGTAAGTAAGTAAGTAAGTAAGTAAGTAAGTAAGTAAGTAAGTAAGTAAGTAAGTAAGTAAGTAAGTAAGTAAGTAAAGTAGTAAGTAAGTAAGTAAGTAAGGTAAGTAAGTAAGTAAGTAAGTAGTAAGTAAGTAGTAAGTAAGTAAGTAAGTAAGTAAGTAAGTAAGTAAGTAAGTAAGTAAGTAAGTAAGTAAGTAAGTAAGTAAGTAAGTAAGTAAGTAAGTAAGTAAGTAAGTAAGTAAGTAAGTAAGTAAGTAAGTAAGACAGTAAGTAAGCAAGTAAGTAAGTAAGTAAGTAAGTAAGTAAGTAAGTAAGTAATTAAGCAGGTAAGTAAGTAAGCAAGTAAGTAAGTAAGTAAGTAAGTAAGTAAGTAAGTAAGTAAGTGCATAAGTAGTAAGTAAGTAAGTAAGTAAGTAAGTAAGTAAGTAAGTAAGTAAGTAAGTGCATAAGTAAGTAAGTAAGTAAGTAAGTAAGTAAGCAAGCAAGTAAGTAAGTAAGTAAGTAAGTATGTAAGTAAGTAAGTAAGTAAGTAAACCAGTATGTAAGTAAGTTAGTGAGTAAACAAAATGCTCATAAAATGAATTTAATGATTCTATTATCAGTTGTGTAACTAATTCTCATAAGTCTATCGGCTTGTATATACAAACTGTTTGACTGCCAGCCAAAGATCTATAAAGAGTAATTCATAGTTTGATCAGTCATAAATTATACACTTTGATTACTAGTATTAATTGTTTCAGATCTATGTATGATGAAAAAAGTTAACAAGAAAATTGTCTCGAATGTTTTATGTTTTTATTGTCAGAGATATAGTACCACTTTGACTACTATACAGATAAATTTCTCACTTATCATGAAAATAATTTACTCAGTGTTGATTCGTGAATAAGTTAATTTATTCACGTGTATTGACAAAAATACATTTTGTTGTATTCTTGAACAAACATGATTTAAATAACAACAGAGAAGCATAGTGTCTTTGATGAAAATTAGAGATAGTTTAGTGAGGCAGATTTTCTCCTTGATGCTTTCATTGATTTATGCTGTACACTTGTATTGACAATTGATTTCACTTGCTAAAAATTGTTGTCTGTAGTAAAATAGAATGATGTTAAATAACTAGAAGCCTGATGTTGCACTATGTCATGAATTGTGTACAAAAGTCAGAGATTAAAAGAAAGTTGTATTTATTAGACACTTTGTCTGTTAATAAATTGCCATACATATGAAACATTTCTTAACAAAGCATAGTATAAAAATTCTCTGCTATCTGTGAGATTCCGGAAGTGCGTGGCTCTTCTTAGAACAAGCATTTTTAAAAGTTAGGGGATTTCATTCAGTTGTACCATTGATTAAAAAACGATCTCATTAAACTGAACACGATACTAAAAAATGACTTTGGACGAGAAATATCCTCTATTTTTCTTCCATCTAGGTCATGACAACTGAGACAACACGACAGGTGGGTTTAAGGGTGGAATTTAAATAGCAAACAGGTTTTCTCACAGAGTAAAAAAACTCTTGAAACCAAATATCCAACGAAGTGATGTCGGGAGTTTCAAAAGACTGATTCAAGAAACCACAGAAGTATACCAGAAAATGACAGTGTACGAATTTTAAACCTTTTGTCTCTAAAGCGCAAGTCTAGATACCAGTCATGTAATTGGTTTTATGAAGATTTTAGAGATTTTTTACAACGCACAAAAGTTTGTAATACACATTACTTACAAATGTTACAACGTCTCTTTAAAACTAACATAAGTATATGTTGATTCACGAATAACTCAATTCACAAAAGTTATGATGATGGACACACTCTGTGAAGTCATGAACACTGACAGTGATACGTTAATTTACTGATGATAATAAATGTGTATCACACCTATTTCACAAGCTCACTGAAAAATTGAAAATGTAAAGTAAGTGAATTATGAGTAAAGTTTTGAAGCTCACTATTTGACATGTCTTCTGTAAACTAACAGACAAATTTTATTGAACTTCTTAGCAATAGGAATGAAACTTTACTAGTTTTAAACATTATTTTTAATTAACCAATTTATAAAATCTATTAGTTCTCTAGTATTAAATCGGACTATCATAAAAATAATTTGGAACCTTGGAGAATTCATTTTACTTAAATCACATTTGATTTAAGTGTTAAAAAAATGATACACAACTATCGTTTGCCGATTTAAAAAAAAACATTTCAATAAATTATCTTATAAATAAAACATATAGAAAATGCATGTTTAACTTGTTGAAAAGTTTTCTAATGTTAATTTATATCTGATAAATTGTTATTACAAAGTGTGTATTTTCAAAAAAAAAATATTTTCGCATCTTTTTAGTGCTTTTATTTGTAATAATTGTAAAAGAATTCTTTATCACAGATAAGAAAGTATTACTAGCTGTAGTATTGTCGTAATTGTTAAGTGAATTTATTTTATTATTTATTAAATAGTACACATTGGTTGTCATGACAACTTATTGCAATATTCAAGATGAAGACAAAAAAAATTGTAAAATAACTATTATCCATTTTGTCAAAGTTAACAATACATGACCTAAATTAGCAAGAATTTTGTAAAGATGACCAACTTTTTGTTAACAATTGTGTTTAAGGTTAAAACAATCTAATGAGAGTAGAGCATTTTTTCCTTACTCTTTTTTATTTATTTGGAATTCATTTAAAATTGTGTTAAACTGTATTGTAGGTATTTCATTTTATTTCAATTGGGCTATAAATTCATTCAGTCAACATATAGTAATGTGACAGTGGTAGCAGCAATAGTAGTAGTGCAATGAAGGAACAGTCATCTTAGGCTATTCCTAACAACACTTAGTAAATTGCAGCTTTTGTAAAGGTGGGGATATTTTTGTCATATATTCAATAACATTGAGCGTTGTGCTTAATATATACACATATTTCGAAAAGCATTCGAATAGATATCAACATACTTAAGTACATTTAAAGATACCTAAAATACGGTTATGATGTCTTGTTTTTACGGAATACTCATAGAAGTTTAGATTTTCGGCATATGAAGACAAATTCTTAGTTATCTGTGATAAGAAAAAGAATAAAAATGTAAGTTTCATGGAGCTTCAGTTTTTCTGTAAGAAAAGTGAGTGCCCCTGAACTTCGTATCAGTGTTCAAACTTTAGTTAACGACATCACTACTTATGTTCTCAATTAATAGATAAATAATAATCACTCAAGAATAAAGAATGTATATTTTTATATAATATACTGACTAAAAACTGTCCCATGACTTGCACAAACTGATCTGATATTAAGTAAGTTAGTTTAGCGTGCGCTTTGTAAAACAAAATAATTGATGCTTTCATGGTAAACTTGATTGATAGAAGATGTAAAAAGAGTTAGGTCTGTAACTTTATTAAAAAAGAACAATTACTAACTTCCCTCGCGACTGTGCCATCAATATTTTGAACATATTAGATTCGTAGAAACTGTCAATCATTAAAATCATCCAATTCGCAATTAGCGATGCTACATCATCATTCAATCACCTTATGCCACAGCTATCGACCCGTGGTTGGGTCAAAGCGTTTCGGCTTCTTGGGAGCTTTTGTAGGATTCTGGGAGCCATCCGAATAATAGTAGCATATCCAAGATGAACGCTTTAAATATTGACCAAAGTCTGTTGGTAAATTCTTCCTTTGATGCCGCAAAAAAGATTTGCGCCACTTTGCAATCTAGTCTGCATCGGTGGGACTATAATTCATGGATGAACTAATCACGTTTGAGATGGCACGTTTTGGATCTTGGTACGAAATTTATTCATCCGCTTGGTTAAACAACATTTTGGCATTATAGCTGATGCCAGTTGGTGATGAAAACTCTCTAATTTAACCCCTGATACAGCTCTTAATCTTATTCCTAATTCTTCACACTAATTTTTATAACCTTAGTAAGTAGATAGGTATTACCAAGGTCACTTTGGCATCGTTCAAAGGTCGTCCTCAAATTAAAGTTTAACCTGTGCGTCTATTCAGCATGAATCCTTGTCTTTTGACAACAAACAGAAATATCTGTTGCACCAGCAAAAAGTATCACATCGGAAATTTCAGTTTATTATACTTGAAATCAAAAGTTTGATTCAACCTGATATCTTTTAACTTCGAAAACGCCCTTTTCTTAATTATCTTTTTATGGTGTTATATTTATACCCTATTTTTTCAGCATCACCATTATCAAAATATTTTGCTGGACTTCTAAAGCTAAAATGTGATAAATTATTGGTAATTTTTACACTAAATTAAAATTTATTCATGATTTGAAATCTGTACCTTTCGTTATTAATCTTTATTGATATCATCTTCCATCATCAACTTCCAGTAGACATATCTCTTATCCTTTGAAATCGTATTTATGTTGTCTTAGTCTTATAAACTAATGCTTTTATGACGGAATCTAATCTGATGCTTTACATACTTTATAAAAACCTATTATAGTCTTCAAATGAGATGGATGGTGGCTTGCAGTTGAATCCAGAACGGGTGTTCAGTCCTATTTAACTGGATATGCCTGCACTGCAATGTTAATGTTTACAGAAGAAATCGACTTAAATCTTTATGACCTACGGGTAATATAGAATTTATTGACATAAGATGCACATATACCAAAAGAGACTGATCAGTCGCAGTCTATAACAATAACGGAAAAATCCATTTTAACGAATTATTTTCAAACGTGTTATTTTTCAAACTGAATATTGTGTCTGTGATAAAAGTAAACGCAAACAATTTTTAATTTTATCGTTGAAATTTATCTTCAACACATACTAACCATCACTCAGAAGTTAAAAAATTCAACATATTTCATTTTTTAATACTTGATCTTGCCAGCGTACATTGTCTACAAGTAAGGAAAATGTCTGTTTTTTTCTGATACCGTTTGTGTGCCGTGATTGCAGTTAAAAATAAACTGAATGAAATGATTACAATCAAGAAGGCATATCTTGGTTGATTAAAGTATGGCTCTTTCATTTTGAATTTACATTTAGTGACTAAGTTTTACACGACATAAATAATGCTAATGGCTTAATTAACTCAGTTAATCTCGCTGAGATATATTGATATGTTCAAGCTGCTTATATTTATAACGTAGAACGGGTCTTTCTACACTGACTTAGAGCTATGTGAAGTACTGCGATTGTCGATTTAGTTCGCCAGTTAATACGAAGTATATATCTATCATTTGAAAAAAAGTAGTCAATCAAGTACACTAAAAATACGTGACCAAGTAATGTAGAGGTTAACTATATTAATGGAACAAACCCTCAACTGGACTGACACCATAAACCATTCATTGCTGATAAGCCTCTAAGGAAAAGGGATGAGGCTACTGATAAGGCAAGTAATAGCTTAATTAACTAGAGTACGAATGACATATGAAACTGACTTTTCCAATCGTGTGTGACACTTATTCCCATCTTAAGGACTATGGATGCTTATTTCTATAACATAGTAAATCTGTTTCAAATAATAAGTTACTGAATTATGATTATCAAATAGAAATCAGTTTAATCCTCACAAATCTGACTGTCATTTTAACTGCTAATAAATTATGAAGTAATGCATTCTTAAATCATTTTTGCTTTGTATTGAGAGTCAAGTAAATCTTCGTCACTGGTCTTTAGTTTAGCACTTCATGCCATTCATCTGAGTTCAAGTTGTCACGTACATTTAATCTGAGGTTACTAAGAACGGTTAGGATCGTACATTTAACAGACTTAAGTCATAAATTGGAGAGACTGTATATCAACTATTTAAATCAGAGTTAGGCAGGTTAGAAAATAAAAAATTAATTGGGTAATACTATACATAAACTACAGGAAATGGTCTCATACTTTCAACAAACATAATCGCCTTACTAGATAGCTTATTCTTAAAACTCTTTTATGGTAGTCTCTTCGGTTTGTTGCAGATTCCTGGATGTTTCGATGAGGAAAATTTAGTCGACTACAAGAGCATATTCTTTTTTCACCATAATGATGTTCAGCAAGAATTTTCTCAAATACATAAGAATATGTTTATAGAGATCATATATCAACTATAAGCTAGTCTCGAACGTGTTATGAAGATGCAAATTTCGACCGCAGAATATACGGACAAGTGATTTTTAGGCGCGTAACCAGTAGATAGCTAGGTCTCCAGAAATCAGTTGGGAGAGACTTACATATTTTCCTTTGTTTATGAATGTATTTAGTGAGCGAACCTATAAATTCGAGTTGATTTCCTGTGAACGAACATTCTTCTCACTTTCAAAATCAGAACTAGATTTTAAAATTTTTAGTCGTAAGATTGATGGTAGACAACAACTTGCTACCTAGAAAGTTGCTTTCGCTACAAAAAAATTGTTTACAAATCCTCCCAACATTTGGAGATTATAAATTTTTCGTTGAAATATTTTTATCAGAGGATTGCAAATTACTCAAGTACATAACAAGGATAAAAGTAAGCTTCATAAATTTAGATGACATGCTATCCAATATATAGAGTTTAAAATGTCTCGTAAATCACATACGATACAATTAAATAAGAATAAGAACCAAATAAATGCATTTTTTGACCCCCACTTTTAAATACAACAACAATTAGTGATTTAAAACAGTAGAATAAAATCGATTTCGAAACTACTATGTATTTCTTTAAATAAGATTAGGTTTACTGTACAATAAATATTGATACAAAGATTAATTTATGTACAAAACTGGATGCATAACAACTAAAGACTTCTTAATTCAATGATGTTTAAGGTAAACAACAGCATTATTTACGAGTAAATCCAACAAATTTTATATATACATGGGCGAATCAGTGATACCTAATTGTACCCCAATCCAAATAGTATGGACTGATGAAGCTTCGACAACCTGCATAGTTGTGAGCTAATGCATAACCTGGTTCAGAAAACGGGTTTACATTTTTTTCTTTAATGTACGCCTCTATTTGAGATTCTGTATCTAAAAGTTCTTGGGAAATAAATCTAGCTCGGAATGGTAACTTATCAGCAGCACGCACCAAAATACGATAAGCTTCTCTCCAGTTCAGATAACCTCCAAGTTCAACTATAATCCTTTCAGCTTTGACTGGAGTAGAGTAGTGATGTATATTAGCTAGTAAATGAATGAAAAAATATTCAACAAGTATAACATAATTAACTCAAAATTTTACTTAAAAATTAGCATATCATCTTCCAAAACGTTTTCGAATAATGAAGAATATGCTTTTAGTCTCGTTAAACAGAATTCATGGAAAAATAAAGACAACTCATGGAAGGTTTCTTTCCCATTATATGACTTACTAAAACCATATTAAATAAGCGTGAATATGATTGCATGGTTTTAGTGATATCGTGGGAAAGAAACTTTCATGAATTGTCATGAATTCTTTTTATCAATGATGCAGTCGGTTTCTTTATTAGTTAAGTAAAATTCAGATGTTTCAGAAAACCTGAAAGTGATAAGTCATTCGAAACAACAATGGTATGAAAAATAGTAATTTAAAAATTCATCTTATTTAGTGTATTTATATCCTAAAAAGTACCTTGAAACTGATAATACCGCAGGAAAAATTGCTAAAATAATTATAAATGTTCTAAACACGATGAGAAAATATGAGTCTGTAACAAACTGAAGATAAAATAAAAGACAAATATCGTAACCAATTTCTAGTGTAACTCATTTAATAAATACAGGTTTAAATATTCAGTTTCGAGGTACAACGACTAGTGATACTGAGGTGAAGATTTGCAACTCAGATGGATAATTTTTCTTGTTTTCTGAGCTAGACTGCTTAGCTATGGAACATTTAACGTCTTTTCGGGCAGCGCCATTAGCACTTGGAATAAAAGCGACCGATCCGAACCTCTTTATACATGACTAACAGCTTGTTCGGCTGACCTCAATTAACTATTATTAACTCTTTTCATGTCATTATCTGCGTACTCATCTTAGATATCTTCTTCTTTGATCTGGTTTTTGATCTTATAGTGGTCCATAATTTTTCCAACTGGTTGGGAAACTGGGTCGATTTTAATATGTTCATTGATCGTTGACTGACTTGGGTCTTAAGCTTCTAAAAATTCTTTGATCTCCTTTGCATTTTCTGTTCAAAACTTCAATATTTTCCCAGACGAACATATGTTTACAAGCGACGATGCATCGTGACGTTTGACATCCAGTTGGTTAACATACAGACCAACAACCAAGAAATAATTTCTGGCTGACGTGAAATGTTGATTCACTTCGTAACAATGACTACTACCGCTTAGATTCTACAAAAGAATTTTATCGATTTGGACACCCTATAGAGTAGATGAGTCGCTCAAATATATAGTAAAGAAGGGGAATATTGAGTATTAAATGCTTTTGGTTCCAGTATATAACATTTAATCACAATTAATAAACATGGATGACAAGTAAAGGCCATTTGTATTCGATTCGTGTTTAAAAGTATCACTACTTTAATAAGCAAAGATAATGGTTCGGACACGTGTTACACATACACACTCAATCTTCATAATATTGTACCTTGAGTGTGATGAGAGCAGGAAGGGAATATACCTTAACTTAGGTCAGTAAAAATTCAATCGATTCACGAAAATATTGATTTGAATCAAGTGGTAGACTGTAATCAATGTGCGTGAGATCTGTATGAAATTCGAGATTATAAGTTGATAACCTCAGATAATATTAGTCAGTCACAGGCAATGTAAGAACTAGTAAAAACATTCTCAGGTCCATTAAAAAAACTCAAAATGTTTCTGTCGAATACCTCATATTACGCCTTTTACTTCAGCTTTTTTTTGTGAGAGCTTGATATAGTTGCAGTAGTATTTCTAATTTTTTATGTTGATTAGTACCAGCTTTACAGTTTATGAACTGGGTAAAATCGATGCATAACTGTGTTTGGTCTTAGGTTGTTTGAGACTGTAAGGTGAATCCTTATTTCAGCTACTTGACTGACATTAAATTAAAGTGAGAATGATTTTAACCGATTACTTTAATGACGATGAAGAAATGATGCGTATGAACAAATGAACTAATGTGAAGGATATATACCTTTCCCACCACCTTTTCTCTTTCCCTGAGAACGACGAGTAACTGGTTTCCAGGGGGCTTCGACACCCCATACTGCGAACATTCGCTTTTCCTCTATATGTTTGTTAATAGCTATCCTCATCATTTCAAAATGACCAAACTCAAGTTCACCTCCTTCCATTGCCTATAAAGTGAATTGAAATGAGAATGAAATCATGATAAAACACAGTAATCAGGATGAATTCGTGTGATAGTTATGAGACAAAAATTACTCGATTTTAAAGCAATAAGATAAAATTCCTGATTATTTGTGAACTATTAACAGTCATCAAATGGGAATAAGTATATGGAATATATCACTATGAAGCCATTCAAGCAGGTGGTTACTAAAACACTGTGATGTGTCTGTCATCGAAAGGCGTACCAAAGAAGTACATTAACCTTATACAAGCACTCTACTAGAACACTACTGGTCGAGTGAGAGCATATGGCGAACTGTCACCGGAATTCTTTACTTCAAGTGGTGTCCACTCTCTCCATTCTTGTTTAACTTTGTCGTAGACATCCTCTTAGAGTTAACATTAAGCTCGTCAGATTTTTCAGAGGTTGACCTTCTACCAGGAAAGTCGCTTATTGACTTACAATATGCCGATGACATAGTTCTGTTTGATGAAGAAGCTGACAGAATGCAGTCTTTCGAATACCCCAAACAACAACGCAAGCATGTTCGGAATGCGGTTTTCCCCGTCGAAATGCAAAATGTTGCTTTAGGATTGGGTTGCATCGGCACCTGAACTAGTGATAGGGAGTGAAGCAGCTGAGCGTGTCGACCGCCTCACTTATCTGGGTAGTCTCATCAGTGCTGACGGCCTGCTGACTGACGAAATCTCAGCTCGGATACAGAAGGCTCGATTGGCTTTTGCCAACCTGCGTCACTTATGGCGTAGGCGAGATATCCGTTTGCTGACTAAAGAACGAGTGTACTGCGCAGTAGTTCTCTCCGTCTTACTTTATGGCTGTGAAACATGGCCAGTAAGAGTAGAAGATATTCGTAGGTTACTGGTTTTCGATCATAGGTGTCTTCGAGGCATTGCTCGTATATCATGGGACAACCGAGCAAGCGATGCTGTCGTTAGGATACTGATACTAAGTAAGGATGGCAAATCAATAGATGAAGTATTGAAACTTCATCAGTTTAGGTGGTTGGGACATGTGCTGCGTACGCCTAACCACTGACTGCCTCGACGAGCTTTATTTTATAATGTAGCAGTAGATTGGAAGAAAGTTAGGGGCGGCCAGACCAAAACATGACAGAAATCCATGAAATCATTGACTAGTGGACTTAGCCATGTCGGTAATTGTCGACTACCTGGTTGGGGTCCGCGAGTTGATAATAATCGATGGTTAGAGACCTTGAATGACATGGCTCAAAATCGTTCGCAATGGCGCCGGTGCATTTATTCTCTGTGTTCTCTCAAACCCTAATCTTCTGGATTCTTCAACCCCTCTGCTTTTGTCTTTCTAACCTTATCTCACTGAATCATTCTTCTTGAATAATATCTAATCCTAACCTCTCCGATTACTTCTAATACCTTTACTACCTCAACTACTACTGGATTTGAATTGACAATTACATCTCTGTGCTGTGGTATGGCAATATGAACTGATGTACTTACGTACGAAGTTCTACGTTGCGTCTGACTGACTGACTGTCAACACTGTGATGACGTCCTGATATGATCAACAATACCTGGCTGAATGTTTCACTGAGTTGCTTAGGTATCTGATAATTGCCATGTCGTGTCCTTTCCTTCTATTCGGGAATAATTATATGAAAGGATACTCCACGAAAGTTAAGAAACCAAGATTAACTCGTTTACACCAGGATTTTCACTTACCGTACCAGGGTGAAATGTTGGAACCCTCTACTAAAACACGTAATATCGACACCTGATGAGAGATTATAAACGAGAACGGATTTCCATAGTACTAATGAAGCCATATATAAAGTATACATGAAGCGGGTTATTTTATATTTAAAATTTCTTGCTCATGAATATATTGACGCTAGTTGACCATAGCGCAGTTCCTTTCAGCCCGCTAGACGATTGCCCATCTATTCTTTTGTACATATGATACATGGAAGCTCTGTGAGCCTGACCATAGCAACTTCGTTGGGTTATGAGTGTTACATTATTATGGACTACTGTTGTTCATAATGAAAAGCGTCCTCAGATGTGGAACAAGTAGTCAAGAATGAACATAAAATCGCCAGAGTCGACATACAAAATCTTTGGATGGTGTTGCTAAAAGTCTATCCCTCCAAGTTTTATGTTACCAGCTCAAGTTGTCATTTAAAAGGAAGCCCTAGTGTATGATATAACCCTACTGACCAACCCGTAATCTATGGTATGTTAATAGAAAAGCTCTTAGGAATCGGAATAAAAGACGACTTGAAAAGTGTACCTACAGTAATAAAATGAAAAACATTTTAGGGCAACTTGCTTGAATTCCATACTGACGATAAATAAGCTTATTAAAAATAGTTTCTGGACCCCGCCAGTCAATTTTTTGTCGTGTATATTTGGGTGGCTTAGAGGACGCTGGTAGCTGAGGTTGTCGACTGACCGCAGGTAAACGTCTTCTATCAGGAGGAAACTCCAGATCACTAAGTTCTCCTGTTACTTGAAGATTGATATCCGGATGATATTCTGAATAAGGAAGACAGGTGTGGGCATTTCTCACACAGCTAAAATGTACCCGAACAAGGCCTTCTCGTCCCGATAACCTACGTACGAAGTTTCCAAGCATTGTGTCGATTAGTTTGAAATTTGACGCAAGCGATTCAGTGAACAAAAGATATCAATAGCTGCGAACAAACATAAGTACTCATTTAACAAGCTTTATGCTTTACAAACATATCACGGATGCTTTATAGTCTTCTGTTTTGAGTGACAGCTGGTCAATGTGTGAACGACTCTGAAGAACCACAGCCTTGGACTATTTAAGCGTTGCATGAAAAATATATTTGGGCCAACTTTCTCAGTACGCCAACAAGATAAAAATATCTGATACTTCAAGGAGTATCCATGGTTTCTCAGACATGATAATCTGGATGGATAATTACCCATAAAATCGTCGACTGATTGTATGTATGCATAGTCAAAAAGAACTAAAACTCCAAGCATGACCCAAATTAAAGTTTTCGTTGGTACGGAGTATCTTTAATGTGTGGAATGTGTTTGTGAAAAGTATTTTTACGAGACATTCAGAGACGAGACCTTTCCTGATGTTATTTTTTCTCCACCACATGGTATATATAGTATATATGAGGGTCTATTTTGGTATTCCCATGTTAACTTAAATGTATTTCAGCACGCACAAATGTTTTCATTTCCTTCTTTTTCCAGGACGACTGGAAAAGACGAAAGGCAGGAGATGCACACCAAAAACCGATTTTGTCACCGTATACTTTGCATACGTCATCGGTATGCACAACATGGCTCCTTATAGTAGGGACGGACAACCGAACGCTGATGCATATAGTATCAGAAAATTTTTTACTGACGTTACGCCCGTCGGCATTGAACTGCTGGCCGGCCACGTCTTAGAGTTATCAATACCTAACAATCAGCTGATTGCTATATCAGGAAGAAGAATAGAGGAGTAATAACTTCCAAGACTGATTTATGGATTATTGTGTGTAGTCTTTTTTGCCAACCCACTGACAGTTGTTGCGTGATTTAATATTTATTGTTTATTGGAGAACTACGAAAGCCATCATCCAGAAGATACAAGTGTTTATTAACAGCTGTCTACGCAAAATACGCAAAATATTCTTTGGCCAGACACCATCAGCAACAACGAACTGTGGGCGAGAACAAAGCAGATTCCAGTGGAGGAGGAAATCAGGAAGAAGCGGTGGAAGTGGATAGGACACACACTACGAAAAGCACCTGACTGTGTCACAAGACAAGCCCTCACATGGAACCCTCAAGGTAAAAGGAAAAGAGGAAGGCCAAGGAACACATTACGACGAGAAATAGAGAAAGATATGAGAGGAATGAACAAACATTGGACAGAACTGGAGAGAGAAGCCCAGGACAGAGTTGGTTGGAGAAAACTGGTGGGCGGCCTATGCTCCATTGTGGGTAACAGGCGTAAGTAAGTAAGTAAGTAAGTCACACTTTCTGGTGATAAGACGAAATTCTGACTAGTGTTTGTATGTCAAGTGATAGTGGTTATCAGTTAGGGGATACAATAGGAAGTAGTAAATCACACCAACAATGATGTGAAATTCTTTATTTTTTCTAGACGCACCCTATTTGAAGGAGCTCAGTCACTCATTCGCAACAGATTGTCGCCGCGCAAAATGTGCTTCTTAACCTTCGTAGCAACTAGCAGGTCTAGAACTCACAATTGTAAGTGTAAGAAATCGTAGTGTGGGTTGAAAAATACGTCTGTTGGTTGTGATTCAATGGTAGCAGACTTAAGAGAACACACCACGTTTATAAGTCCACTTTTGCAGGAGTTATGAATTATGTTAATTAGTCAGTTTTAGCTTCAGCTAACCTCGCTCTTCTTCATGTCTAGAGACAGTTGAGATGAGTTTTCGAGCATCTGTCAGTTCAGTTGATGCTACTGAGATCGACAGCTTCTCGCTAACCTTATGGTTTACCTTATTAGCAGATATCACTGCTGTTTCCACATCTCTTTGATATCATTCCAAGCTCCCTCAGGATAGGAATCACTTGCATCGTGGTCTGACTTTTCCTGGTTGTCCCTGAAATATATTCCTAGATATGCTTTAATTACATAGAACCCTAAGAGCTTTCCTTGTGGTGTCATTCCTAGGTCCAGTAAGCCGCAAAAAAATACGCGCTCTCACTGCAGCATGATCTGAATCCAAACATGTACCCCAGAATGAGAGACAGTGTTCCATTGAGCCTCTCCACCGATGGCTGATAGGGATGTGATCTAGTTGAATCCAGCGTTTGGTCGGTTTTTTTGAGTCGCTAGGTCAAGAGATGTTTTTCCTTATACTTAAAGTTAGAGTCTGCTAGAAATAGGCGGTTATCTGAGCATAGCTGCAATAGAAAGCCGCGATTATCTTATCTTTGAGCCATTACACCACAAGTTCCGCCAAGGTGTCTTTCAGTTTCACTTAGTCTACCTACTTCAGCATTAAAGTCACTAGCCACTATTACTATATAGAAGGTAGGAGAGGTTTCTGTAATACTCATATTTTATCTTGTTCGAACTGCGGTCAGTGGGAGCGTAGTTAGATATGAGAGGTTTTCAAAGTGTTGACTCCGCCAGTAGAACCTTCGGGGTTACTGCCGCTCCCAAGCCTGGATAAAGGAGGAGAGGTTTGGCATTTATGGAACTCTTGAATCAACCAGCTCCACTGAACCCGCCCAACATCGAAGCAACATCTACGGACCTCCCAATCGATGATGGCGCACCTACAGTTGAAGAGATCAGCATGGCCACCAGACAAATCAAGAACGGCAAAGCAGCAAGACCAGACAACATCCCAGCAGAGGCAACCAAAGTAGACGACGAAGCAACAGCAAAAATACTTCACTTTCTCTTCCAGAAGATTTGGAATTAAGAACGAGTACCATCAGTCAGTCAGTCAGTTGCAACGTAGAACTTCGTACGTATGTACATCAGTTCATGTTGCCATACCACATTAGCATAGAGACGCAAATGTCAAATCAAATACAATAGTGATAAAGATAGTAGAGGTATTAAAGGAAATGAAGAAGACCAGGGTTTGAAGATATTATTCAAGAAGAATGATTCAGTGAGATAAGGTTAGGAAGACAAAAGCAGAGGGGTTGAAGAATCCAGAAGATTAGGGTTTGAGAGAACACAGAGAATAAATGCACCGGCGCCATTGCGAACGATTTTGAGCCATGTCATTCAAGGTCTCTAACCATCGATTATTATCAACTCGCGGACCCCAACCAGGTAGTCGACAATTACCGACATGGCTAAGTCCACTAGTCAATGATTTCATGGATTTCTGTCATGTTTTGGTCTGGCCGCCCCTAACTTTCTTCCAATCTACTGCTACATTATAAAATAAAGCTCGTCGAGGCAGTCAGTGGTTAGGCGTACGCAGCACATGTCCCAACCACCTAAACTGATGAAGTTTCAATACTTCATCTATTGATTTGCCATCCTTACTTAGTATCAGTATCCTAACGACAGCATCGCTTGCTCGGTTGTCCCATGATATACGAGCAATGCCTCGAAGACACCTATGATCGAAAACCAGTAACCTACGAATATCTTCTACTCTTACTGGCCATGTTTCACAGCCATAAAGTAAGACGGAGAGAACTACTGCGCAGTACACTCGTTCTTTAGTCAGCAAACGGATATCTCGCCTACGCCATAAGTGACGCAGGTTGGCAAAAGCCAATCGAGCCTTCTGTATCCGAGCTGAGATTTCGTCAGTCAGCAGGCCGTCAGCACTGATGAGACTACCCAGATAAGTGAGGCGGTCGACACGCTCAGCTGCTTCACTCCCTATCACTAGTTCAGGTGCCGATGCAACCCAATCCTAAAGCAACATTTTGCATTTCGACGGGGAAAACCGCATTCCGAACATGCTTGCGTTGTTGTTTGGGGTATTCGAAAGACTGCATTCTGTCAGCTTCTTCATCAAACAGAACTATGTCATCGGCATATTGTAAGTCAATAAGCGACTTTCCTGGTAGAAGGTCAACCTCTGAAAAATCTGACGAGCTTAATGTTAACTCTAAGAGGATGTCTACGACAAAGTTAAACAAGAATGGAGAGAGTGGACACCACTTGAAGCAAAGAATTCCGGTGACAGTTCGCCATATGCTCTCACTCGACCAGTAGTGTTCTAGTAGAGTGCTTGTATAAGGTTAATGTACTTCTTTGGTACGCCTTTCAATGACAGACACTACCACCAGAACCTCACGATCCACTGAGTCAAATGCCGCCTGTAGGTCCAGGAACACGACTTTTGTCGGACGTCTAAACCTGTGTCTGTGTTCCAAGACCTGTCGTAGTATGAAGATGTGGTCTATACAACCACGTCCAGGTCTGAAACCAGACTGGTTTTTTTCTTGTCTGCTCTTCACGAGCTTTAGTTAGGCATTTAAGTATAACCGAGGCTAACAATTTAGAAACTAGTTAGTTAGACTTATTCCCCTGTGACTGTCACAAGAGGACTTTTGTCCTTTAATGGAGATTGGGATAATTAGCGACTGAGACCAGTCAGATGGGATTACGTCGAGTTCCCGGATTCTACTTAGGATCTCGGTCAGTCTGACTGTTAAATCTGGACCACCACCCTAAACATCTCAGGGGTAAGCCAATCAGGCCCTGCTGTTCTACTTCGCTTCAGGTTTCCTATAGCTTTCTCAACTTCATATAGGCTGGGGGGACTTAGATCGATTTGCCATTCAGGATGACTGGGAATCGTGGTCAAACGAAGTGTGGCTGAAGACCAGTTGAACTGGTCCCTAGAGTGTTCTGCCCATCGATCCAGTCTCCTCGATTGAGAATGGATAATATAGCGATCCTTTTCCGAGATAGTCTCACTCACATTCGTGTTCCTAATACCGGTTTCTTTGATAAGGCGGAAAATTTGTATAGTGTTGCCTATCGCCGCTGCCTTTACCATCGCTTTTGCTTTCGCCACCCACCACTGTTCGCGGTCGTTTACGTAGGCTTTAACAAGTACCATCAGACTGGAAAGAAGGATACCTCATCAAAACACCAAATAAAGGCGATCTTAGCAAGTCTGAGAACTACAGAGGCATCACTCTTCTCTCAATACCAGGCAAAGTCTTCAAAAGGGTAACATTGGAGAACAACTGGAAAGGGATCAAGGAGGCAGTCACTTCAACATGTCACGAAGTTCTGGATCACAAGAAGTACCATCACAAGGATTGGATGTCTGTTGATACTCTTGCAAAAATTGAAGAAAGGAGGAACAAGAGGGCAGCAATCAATGTCAGCCAAACAAGAGCAGAGAAAGTTACCGCACAAGCTGAATACACAGAGGCAAACAGGAAAGGGAAGAAGAGCATCAGAGTCGACAAACCAAAATATGTGGATGATCTAGAAATGAAGGCGGAAAAGGCTGCAAGAGACGGAAACTTGAGACAATTGTACGAAACAACAAAGAAGCTCGCCGGTAACTATCGGAAACCAGGACTACCAGTGAAAAGCAAGGAAGGCAAAGTAATCAGCAACACTGAAGAACAGCGAAATAGGTGGGTAGAGCACTTTCAGGAACTCTTGAATGGACCAGCTCCACTGAACACACCCAACATCGAAGCAGCATCCACGGACCTCCCAACTAATATTGGCGCACCTACAATTGAGGAGATCAGCATGGCCATCAGACAAATCAAGAGCGGCAAAGCAGCAAGACCAGACAACATTCCAGCAGAGGGAATGAAAGCAGATGTGGAAGCAAATGCGAAAATGTTTCACACCCTCTTCAAGAAGATTCGGGATGAGGAAGAAGTACCATCAGATTGGAAAGAAGGATACCTGATCAAAATACCAAAGAAAGGCGATCTGAGCAAGTGTGAGAACTACAGAGGCATCACTCTTCTTTCAATAAAAAGCAAAGTCTTCAACAGGGTATTGTTAAACAGAATGAAGGACTTCGTAGACGTCCAACTTCGAGATCAGCAGGCTGGATTCCATAAGAATCGACCGCGTACGTGTCAGGCAAGGTTGCTACTCTCACCCTTTCTCTTTCTCCTGGTGGTCGACTGGATTATGAAGACGTCGACATCTAGAGGGAAGCACGGTATCCAACGAACAGCTAGGACGCAGCTGGACGATCTGGACTTCGCAGATGACCTGGCCATTCTGTAGCACACGCAAGAAGGTAAAAGGAAAAGAGGGAGGACAAGGAACACACTACGCTGAGAAATAGAGAAATACATGAGACTAATGAACAAAAACTGGAAAGAACTAGAAAGCCAAGCGCAGGACAGAGTTAGTTGGAGAAAACTGGTCGTCGGCCTATGCCACATTGTGGGTAATAGGCATAAGTAAGTAAGTAAGTTTTGAAGTGTTGGCTCCGCTCTTGTTTAAAAGGTCTTACAGCCGGAGACGAGAATCCGTGAGGTAGGGTGAGGTGTGGCAATTTTAGAGTATGACTTCACCCCTTTACCTTGAGTTGCTGCTTTTAATCCCATCGTTGTTCAATCGACCTACTTGGCATGGTAGAACCTACAGAAATATATTTTCCCAAGGGAAACACCTCATTTCTATCACACCCTTCTGCAGTCAGCAGTATGACTTCGCCCTCCGACCTTGAGTTGCTGCTTTTAGATTTACCGTTCTCCAATCGACCTGCCTGGCATGGTAGGACCCAAATGATCATGTGTTTCGGCCAATATAGCTCGACTGGGTCATCACTATGGGCAAGCCCGACTGCCATGTCAAGATAGCAGCTATGGTTGGGATCACAACACCTTATTAACGAGTAGTGCCGTAGTTCGATATTAGGAACGATTTCATCTGAATACTTTCAATCAGTTAGACTTCCGCACTAATTTCAACTAACTTTGAAGTTCTGAAACATCGTAAATAAACATACTAGATGTAGTTTACTTCATGAACATGCACTGTTATCTGTGCACTCTTTCGAGAAATACCCCACGTCAGCAGTGGACTATTAAAAATAGGTAACAAAATGTTATGCACAGAAGATGGGAATTTCACTTGCTCATGGATTATTTCAAAAGAAATTAAGATTTGCCAAACAACTAATAATTCACAAATGAATTAACCAGTTGGCACCCATGTGAAGTAGAGTCAGATCCTAATCCATTAAAATTAACATAATTTCAGAGATTTGGGGAAGGTGATCAATAACATAGTGTTACATCTAGAGGATCTAATGGAAAAACGAGGAACTGAACGTTTTACTGGGTTAAAGAATAGAATGTATGAAGACAGGCTTCAACATTTGGGATTATACTAGCAGACGTGACCTACTAATGACATACGAGAAATTAAGTATTCCGGCTAATCCTAACACGAGCATCTTGCCAAAATATCACTGCCGAACCCCTCGTTGCATCTCTCGAAAAATAGCATATAAAAGAGCAAGCACTTGATCAGGCATTAAGATATGTGATGGTCACTAGTATCCAGAAGTCCTGTCTCCCTGAAACAAACGCATTCACTCAAATAACGTGAAATGCAAATTCGTCAAGAACTACCAACTGACTAAATTTAGTGTAACCAGTGAAAAAAACAAGAGGCGAGCGCAAAGAAATCAGTTAGTTTATACTAGTTCATGAAAAGTTTTGGGATATTAGACATTGGTCTCCAATGTCTATTTAGTTGTTCACATGACCACTCTGGCCTTCGCAATCTCTCAAACTCATGACCTTAGATAGTCATGATTGTCGTTTACTTGCGAGTCATGTTTGTGATACGTTAAGATCCATGGTAACCCTTTAATCTAATATTCTGCATATAGTTTGAAGATCATCGTCTAATCCATGTTAGTTCCACGTTTGTAAGTAAACTAGCAGATTTCATACGTTATGGACCAGAATATATGCAAGTAAGAAATCTAAATTAAAATTAGTGTAAGGTTATTTGTGATTTTGATCACACAATGTCCAAATACACTCAAGATTCCAAAAAGATCCCTGTTTGTCATGGTAATCCCTATTTGTTTGAGATAATATAGTGAACACGGGAGAATTGTTCATGAAAAATCCCAGAATTCCTGAGATATCTAGATTACGGGTAAATAAAGGCTTCAGTGTTTAATTTCCTAGCTGAAAGAACTCTCGGAATTTTATACTCCGCTTGAAACGTGTAGTGGCATATATGAGTGCGAGAAGCTGTCACTGATGATGGAATTCTGGAAATTAGCCCATAAAGCGTTGGTTGACGGGAACGTATATCAGAACGATATTGAAGCTTGTGTCTTAGACGGTGAAATAGTACTAAGGTTAGTCCTTGTGTTAAAACATCACACTAAAAAATCCATATGACAACTAATATTGTAACTGATTAGTTAGCAACAAGAAAGGGTCTGTTGTCTTCTGGCTAGTAGTATCCAACAAAGATCTGGTTATGATATTTAGCATCCATATAGCGTCTATAAGTCCCTGTTTTTTAAGCAGAAGATGCATAAGGCTTTACCTATTGATTATATCATTCTTAACTGAGACAGTAATCCAAAAGCCTTAAATGTTGTACCGAAGAGGCTGTTAGTTTACAAACTGAACTTAGTTAAGTTAGTTGTTTTACCTAAGAAACTTATTTATTTTAGTAAATATTAAGAATTATTAGATTTGATATTAAAGAGCGTCCTTTCAGGTGGTGTAGTAGAGTATAGTACCTATTGACCTTTTTATATTAACATTAAATCTATTAATTGGTTCACTTACATTAAAAATTGCTTACATAGTAGACGACACTAGACATTACACTAAATCACTCAGTCTCATTATTCTGTACTTTAGTTAACTTTGGTAGGTTCGAAGTAATGGACAAAACTGACACAATTGTACGTATTTGGTTTCAAACAGAGAATAACTTAAGTATGTGGATAGAAACAGTGGCTTGCTGCTTCATTTTTCTTATAAGACTTAAAACAAACGTAGCTAAATTATACTGAAAGTTTTACAAAACCATACCTTTCTGTCTACATTCTTTTCGCATCCCATTAAGTTAAATAAAAATGCATTAGTCTAGATTGCTCTACTGCAATGACAAAAAAGGGAATCATTAATGAGAGTAATTGAGACTTAAATCTATTCAAAAGTACAATGACGAGAATGGATTACATTCAAAACACGAAAACGTTTATCTGTGGTATTGAAATGTTGTGTAACTATTTGTGCTACTGAGAACTTTGATTGGTAGTTAGTTATCGGACTCTAAATTAGGTGTTTTTACAAAATATGATTTTGTCCGTGTGTACTTTCTACTACTAGCTAGATTTATAGTTTAACTTTCAACATTATTTGGTCAACGGAAGCATCACTTATACTATCATATAATCAGACATTTTCATTGAAAGGTATGTTTAAGAACAGTTAGTTCATGCAATATTGTTTTGTTATTAAACACTACTAAATACACGATATCCTGCCTACTTTTTTAAAAGCTAATTTATAGGTTGTTCGCTTTTTCAAGTTATAAATTATCCGGACTTTAAGTAAGATATTATACTTCAGATAAATTTCAGTTTGATTATTGTTACGTCTGTTCATTTGTGCATTTCTTAAATTTTGTTTTGCATCCAATTTCAATGTTGAAACTAACGACTGTCTTTAATTTCAGGAATAATACAACTGATTTTGTAAATAAGTTGACTCAACTCAGCATACCTTTAATTATATTCTCTGGTGGCATAGGAAATGTTATAGAAACGGTTTTGAGATCATCAGGTTCATCTTTGGATAATGTTCGTGTTGTGTCAAATTTTATGGACTTCAATCCTGAAGTAAGAAATTATATTCTTATGATAGGTCTTATATTTAGAGTCTTAATATTGTTCGATTATCACTTGATGGTTGAGAACAATCAGCTGTAGCCATTTAGGTATTTGTCCAGCCGCTCTTACTTGTAGATCACGATTGCTCCTTCCTGTGTGATTATGTCCGCACGTACATGTACATGAAAATGGATGTGAAACAATCATTTACTTACTGTTTGGATTCTTAGTGAAACATAGACCTTGACTTTTCAGTAATGACAAGTTGGGCTACGTTAAATGTCTTAATGATAAATAGCTAAATTACATCTTTGCTTCAGTATAGAGAATACTTGAGTCACTTCTGAATGATAGACTAATGCAGACTCGTATTTTGGGTTTCAAAAACCTAGTAGGTCTCATCATATTGTTGTTTTTTCGATAATTTATAAACTTCGATTAATAACGGCTATTTCTAGACTAGATCAGCAAACATCTCCCGATTTTTGTATCCTTTAGATTTTTTCGACAGCCAGTCTATCTGATCCTTTGTAGTAAACCAAAGTAAGATTTTATCGTACTTAGTTCCGTACCATAGTTATATCCAGTCATAATGCATTGTTATCTAATTAATAAATGTGACTAGTCAATAGAAACTTTTGTCTTGGATTTCTGAAAGTTTTTAAGCCATTATTTTCTTGTTAGTCAACAAGTTTTAAACTTTGTTTTATAGTAATTGTTGTTTTCAAAGAGAATAATTCATTACTCATGTACTTAAGCTGTACATCACAGTAGTCTTCATGTACAAGAAAAAATGATTATCCATGTAACTGGAGTGGGTGTTGCAGTTGCAAACAGTAGTAAATATTGTGATACTTAAAAATTATTTCATGGTTAAACCTTCTATGGGATTTTTATATTTCTAATACATTCAGTAATTCATTATTTTCTCAAGTTGTACACGAACCTTTTGTGTTACTTTATATTTAAAGTAGTATTGTCATTGTGATGTCTAATTTCACTTTTAGATAATATATACATTTTAATCTTTATTAATCACATCATCTTTTAATGTGACCCTTCTTGTTAACTTACTGTTCTAGGGTCGTTTAGTTGGATTCCAAGATCCAGTTATTCATTCTCTTAATAAAATGTATAATTTAATACAAAATACTGAATATTTTGAAACAGTTTTGTCTAAAAGAACTTGTATTCTGCTTGTTGGTGACTCAACAAATGATGCAAAGATGATTGATGATAGACAAAAATTTTCTTGTAAACAAGTTCTAGTTATTCGTATAGGATTTTTAAATGAAAAAGTAAGCATTTTATTACTCATTCTTTAATATCGTTTCTGTTTAACAAATAGATTTCATGTTGTTTGTTTTGTATATTTTTTATGAACGTGAATTTCGTCTACTGATATTGAAAATGGTGGTATCTATAGTTTGGGTGAAGTAGTGAAAATTTTTTTTAAACTTAATTTCATAGTATTATTGCGATGTCAACGTATGATATCTTCAAGAATTCAATAGTTTCAGTTATCTCCAACTGATATATTGTGTTGTTAAGTTGGGATTCTTAGGAAAAGATGTTCAGTTTTCAGTCAACTTGGTACTAAACAGAACATGAATGGAGATTCATTACTTTCAAATGGAATGTTTTTTTGCAACCCTCATAAATTAGTGGAAATAAAAATGAAATATTGACTTATTAAATTATTTCTTATTTGATGATTTAATCATCCGACTCATTATATGTGGCTCAAATTCTTGTGGATGAACTTTTACTTGTCCATTGTCACTGATTTTTGCGCTGATATTATTAAATAGCTTCTTGATACTACTATTGTAGTGAAGGAGAACACAGGTGAGGGCAACCGAATTGTATTTATCGCAAATTACAGAGTTACTCAGTAAAATAGGAAAACCATATCGTAAACGGTTAATTTGCAAATCTTCAATCCATTGTCTGACATTTCACTATTCATGCGTTTCATACAAATTCCATTGTGTTCCCACTCTTCCTTTCTTGATCTTCCCCCATCTTCTGCTGCCAGACATTACGTTTTCACTCGCGTCATATACTACTTATAAGTAGCGCGCACCACACTATCAGTATTTTTATTTAAAATTTGGACTTTCTTTGTGTACTGCTTCCTAATCAAATGAATATGTTATTTAATAAAATTATTCTATTACGAATCACTATTTTGAGAGCTTAAGATTTATAACTTTTCTACCACATGGAATATTGTTTATCAGAATTCTTTGCCAAACGAGACTTTGGTCTCTCTATTGAATGTATTTTCATTATAAAACTGAACTGTTTTGTGTTCTGCCAGTGTAGTTCAGAGACTAGTACTCGTTTCATAACGCCTACCCTACTAGATTTGATGAGTAAAAGGTCAAGAGTAGGTTGGAAGCTCTGTTACTGAAATTGGAGGGGTATGTTTATTATTCATAGCCATATATACAAAGTTAAACTGGTTCAAATAAAGGTTTGTGGAGAATTACCTTTGTCAGATAGATAATCCATTCATGTCCACTTTTGCATGATTCATTACCGGGTTTCCTTGCGATAGCATGTAATCTTGCTCTGCCCGACTAATTTATTATGGTAATAGAAATGTGGGAATTCTAAAGTATACTATGGATTTTATGGTCGCTATGTTATCTCCCTTCTTGTTGATTTTGAGTTAAGGGTCACAGATTCTTATGGTTTATATACAGTAATAGTGTTTATAATCACAAGTATCATATTTTACATATGACTCGTCAGGTGAATGTGCTTTTAGTTCATCAAGTGGTAGTGCGATTCGCAAATTACAACTTCAAACTAAAACCTACCCCTCATGTTAGTTATTAGTAATTGACAGATTATTATGTTGACTCACTGACCCCACTGTAATGTAATTAATGAATTGGAAATATACCTGTTTGTGCTTCTTAATGTGTTGGTAAACCATTCTATTAGAATGCAAATACCTCATTAAATCAAAGGATAGAACATTAACTTATTTGATGTATTCTATGTGGATCCTTAATGTTTTCCAATGTATTTTATATATAGAAAATTATTCTTACATTATTCAATTTTCAATTTTTGTTTATGTTTACAGGATGACGAAAAATTGAAATTATTCAGTTCACTATATGATTTGGTTCTTTTAAATGATGAAACATTTGATATTCCTTTGTTTATTTTATCATCTATTCTTAATTCTAATAAACAATACAAATGTGAAGACACAAATAATACTTCAAACATTTGATATTATTAACTTAAAAGAGATGGGTTTTTTTTTCAGAAAAAAAAAACAATACGTGTTCTTATCATTCAAATAAAGATCGATTTAATTCTAACTAATCTTCAAGTTTATTAATTTAATTCTTGTTTGGTTTTTCGAAGAAGTGTGTTATTTGGTGATGAAGTGGTAATGTCAAGACATTTAGCTACCTAAAACTAATACTCGGCAAATTATTCAAAGCAAATAAATGATATTCTGTTAATACTTTCTTACTAGTAAAAAAAAGTTATCACTATTCAGTAGGTTTATTATTTGAAGTAACGAGTGACTAATCTAACTATTCACTACAAAATATTTTCAACTGGTGAGATGTTCAAAAAAGAAAATTCGTCAGTATTCACTGTTGATCATAGATATCAATGTGACAAATTCTTATTAGAAGTCGTAGTTCCTGAACACTATTTTATACAGAAGTGTCAATAATCATTGCACGAATTCGATAATAGGTAAAGGTCATGAACTGATAGTTCAAGTTATTGAAATATCATTTCATATTCTATCGTTGTTGGATGATCTATTTGAAAATCTGATTAAATTTAGAGTCGTCTTGAATAAACAACGACATGGAGGATCATATATAAGCTGAGAGTTATGTACATTCTGTTTTATTGTTGTTTTAATGAATCTGTCAGGATTAAATAGCAAAAACATCGATCAAACTGTTTTCTTTTGTTTCTGGATGCGTTGGAATCGATAAATTCCTAATAGTAGTCAACAAGTTTTCTTACTGTAGTTTCATACTACTTAGAAAAATACGCAAGCAATTCAATAAATACATCACACCGAGTTTCGAATTGTATTTTTTTACCATTGCGTAACTTCGTTGTAATTTGTCGATAGTCATCTTGTAACTGGTGATAACTCGTGTTATAATTTTAACTCCAACACACAGTATGTATTTTTACCAAGAGTATTGTTGATCTCATTGGTTGACGTTATGAAATAGCGATCACTCGTTTCTGGCGTATTAGTTGAAGAATCACTTCCAAATTGTCTTTCTACTATTTGGCGAAATCGTTTTACCATATGATTTTGATTTGTTGCTACGGAGAAATTAACTTCTACTTTACTGACGCAGGTGCATACACTCTTTGAGCTCTCTCAAATCTTAATCTTCTGGATTAGCCAGCACCTCTACCTTTGTCTTTCTAACCTTATCTCCCTGAATTATATTTTTTGAATAACAACCCTAGTCTTCTTTATTATAACATCAATACCTCTACCATCTTTATCACTATGGGATTTGATTTGACATTTGCGTCTCTGTGCTAATAATGTGGTATGGCAACATGAACTTATGTACATACGTACGAAGTTCTACGTTGCAACTGACTGACTGACTTTACTGACGTTCTGGAAAATGGCTTAATTCAACAATTGATGTGGTATTTTACTACGAAGATTAAGCGAAGTGTATTAGTCAGGCAGTGTAATGTAACTCTAATGATAAGATGAAGCTTTATGTAGTATAATATATGAGTCTACCTAAATAGCACGGGCATATGACATTAGCCTGAACCTTGAAAAAACCATTGTTTCTCTTCATCATGTAAATGACTATCACCAGGATTTGAAGTTTCCAATGCATTGGATTTAACAGTTCAACATTGAGCTTTGGTTTTTATCCATCTGTGCAAATTTTCCGCTTTTCTTAACTTAAACTTTATTTTGTTAGTTATTTAATCTGTTCAATTCTAAAGTTACATGTAAATCAAGTACTCTGTTAACTTTTCTAAAGGAATTCCTTTGTTTTCTGTCTATACGAATGATAAAAAATTTTCCTACCTAGGTCACTTGTTTGAATAACTAAGTAATATGATGTTGTATTTAAGAGAGAGACCGAAAATAAGGCTAGTAGTCTGTTCGCCTCAAGCAGTTATCCCTCGGGCTCTGCGGTCACGCTCCCAGGCCTCTAAGACCAACGCTAATCTACCTCCCTTCTTTGGTTCCTCAGGAAACACCCATTGCGTGGGCAGCCAGGAAGTGACATCCGCCCTTATAACCGTAAAAGCACACAAGACCAAATCCGTCTCTAATTAAAACCACTGAGATGTGTTACGAATCGTTAATTATGGATACATTTCACGGCAATACCAAGGTTCAATATGATCAAGTCAAGTTATGATACTAGTTCATTATTATTATGTGTTATTATTCACTTTTGACACTTTATCTCGACGCGTAAAATGTTTAAAATCAGTGATGAGTAAAAATGTCACTGATATACATAAATTCGATCCACCTCTGAATATTGAGTGTTTTTTGTTTCTATACCCATTTATTCTCCATTTTCTGGACTTTTGAATTCATTTTAATATATCTTTTCATTTGTGACAATTTAGACTCATAAAATATTTGTTGAACTTGAAGACCTTCAGTTTGTTTCCCTTGATTGAGATTTGTGACTTATCGCTTGATGAATACTCTCCATCAATCTCCATAGATTTATTGGTCACAGTAATCCAGTGATAATGAGTTGATTAGTTTATAAATGAAAGTAAATTCAAGAAAATTTTTTTCTGTTTAGAGCCTAGTTGAAGGGAGAGCAATAGGGGTAGGTCGAGATAATACCAGTCTCTGCATTTTAATAAAGTGCTCTAATGTTAACTGTGAATTGTCCTACTAACTCCAGAATCCAATCGTGATTTTTAAGTGATTAGTTATATGATTTATCCAACAGTCCTATTATCACGTTGGTTAGTTATCACTTTAGATAACTTATAACTAAGTTTATAGATTCCTGAAATATTAAAGAATGACATCTGTCTTGATAATGGAACAACGTTGCCCAGTATCTGATTAAATTGGTTTTATCTGAATGTTATTGCAACATGTACACTAGTCTGTAATGAGTTCATATCGAATAATGAATGATAAGGTTGTTAACCATTCAAGTTTCCACGAAACGTTCTAATTTAAAAATATAAACTATATCAACTGAGTGATGATATGTTTTTACAAGAGAATATCAACTGTTAACTTTTATTCTTTTAAATCTGTACGGTTTTGTGATTAAACAATATGTAATTAGAATGTGGAAGTCAAGTTACTCCTGTGATCTCACAGTTCCTGTCTTTTGATTAATCATTGGATTATGAAAATAATAAATTAAGATAAAAAAAACAAGAGATGGACTGTTGTATGGTGGTAGGAACAGTCATGTCACATTTTCATTCATTCTTTAAACAAATACCTAAGTAGTCAATATTCGATACATATTAACGAACAATGCATAATTGTTTTGGTAAACTGCGATTATTACTGTACCGCATAGACATTTATTTAAAGTGTCATGAAACATAACTAAAATGATTTATAAACGTTTGACACAAATTAAAATGTAACTTTCGAATAATTTGTGATTGTTCTGTTAATAAGCACAGGAATGTATCAAGAAGTTATGACACATGAATAAAGCTCAGTACTTATAAGTTCAATCACATTTTCACTAAGATTTATGAAGATTAACAAGATTTAAAAAAATATTAAGTGCATATTTACTAACATTTATTTTTAATATTATACTGGATTATTTAATTCTATAGTTATTCGACTTGTTAGTGGTACACTAATCTACAATGTATATAGATGCTAAAGTGTATTTTCAGTTATGCGCCTACATACCTCTTCTTTTAATCCATACGTATAGCTTTTGAAAGAAGTTAAAAAGTTACGCATACCCATCATTTTAAAAGAAACGGGAAATACTTAGTACTGTTTTTGACGTATTCATCAAGAAATCTTAAAATTAGATTTCTAAAGTTTGTTGAGATTTTAAGTATAAGGACTAAAAAAATATATATCTTAATTAATCTTGTAGTAGCTATCAGTGAACTAAACGGATTAATATACTAGTTAATGAAATCATGTTTTTTAGTCCATCAGGAGTTGTAATACTCAAAATGTAATCTCACAGATAAATTATAATAGTTTGTAGTCAGAGATAAGTCAGCCTTATAAAAAATGATACTAATTTACTGGTAATATATCTTGATAAACATATTTTCGGTTTAAGTCTCCAAATATTAATTAAGATGAAATTTAAGTGTATGATTTTTCATTGGAGAAAACTGGTGGGCGGCCTATGCTCCATTGGGGTTAACAGGCTTAAGTAAGTAATATATAGATTTCCAAAATGTACTACTTAGAGGAAACCAACTAAACTTTTCATTTATTAGATTTTATTCATCTGTTCATTGATCAAAGTATTACACTTTTCTAGCTGTAAATCACTTTCTTAATGGTTTAATGTGCCAACAGAATGCATACAAGGTATAATATCAGAAATTTAAATATTTATCATACTTTAACCAACATGAAACATTTAGACTTTTCTAATGAAATGTTATATATTTTCAGCAGGTCTGTAAACCTTATACAACTTAGTGAATTATGAACAGTTTAAAAATTAATTCAAAAGTGCCGTGAATTTTTGATAAATTCATCACTTAACAGTTAACCGAAATGTAAAGATAAAATACCGGAATATATCTATCAAGACGTAAAAAATAAGAAAGAATAATTCAGCAAAGAGTTCTGTTTTGTATGAATTCATTTTCATAGCTGTACACTCGGAAATAAATACTTATTTTTCGAAATGCTAATCACTTATGTCTAATAGTGATGATCATAATAACAGTAATAAATGATTGAAGTAATAAATTTTTTAAATATAATGACAGAAAGAAAGAGATGTACTTTTTCAAACTATGGCATTGTGAATCTTATAGATCAATGAATAATAATTACGCTATATTCATTTAGAATGCAGTTGATTGATTATACATTTATTTAGTTCATATATTCTGAATGATTAGTTTATAATTCATATATTTACTAATTATTCAGAAAATTAAGGATCTAAACATTTCTTGATATATAACTGCGTTCTATTTTACAAGATCTATTTGTTTTTATTCAACTTTCTATATGCAAACATTTCTGTACTATAAACTTGTCAATTTTAAAATTGTCATTGTTTCTGTTTAGTTTTACTAAGATAATTTATCATTGAATTTATTTATAATGTCTCCTGAAGTCATAAACACAGTATTCAATCAATGAACAGCAAAAGATAATTATTTCCGCTATTTATTGGCCTCTTAAATTCATGATAAAAAATTTTCATGCACATTAATTCAAGAATGCCGGTAAGTAGTTTGAATATTAACTAAAACAACCAATTGAATTATTTAAAAGTATTATTGAAAAGATGTCATGTTAGTAAATGGTAGGTACATTCAACAAGTATTACACGATCATCAGAACAAATAGATCAATGGTTATTTATGATTATGCAATGAATAACAATCCCATTCTTGTTTCATGTTTTGATAATAAGATGGAATAAGCGAAATGATATATTGTGTAAGAATACAAGTATTCTTTAGATGATTATAGTAAAAACGTAAACAATTCTCATCCTCTGCACATCTAAAATAGAAAAATAAAACTTTATTTAGTTCATTGAATTTAATTGCAAAACATTTACTAAAGTTAAATAATTTTAACATTTTGACAGCATGAATTTTATTTTACCAAATTCGTATTATTTTCTAAAAAAATAATTGAATAGTATTCTTAGATTATTATAGCCAATCAATTGATTTTTAAGAAAAATGGTCATTGTTATGCTCGTCACTTGATATGCTTGAAACTATTACCAGTTCACCTTAGTCGATAAACGAGAACAAGACAATGAACTAGTGGCTTGATATAGTGTAGAAAGTGTATTGTACAAACACCCAGCAAACTCTATGAACTCAAGCACACAAATGGCGTTTATTAATACATCATAGAAACGTCCTTAGGAGAGTCACAAAAGTAGCACACTAAAATAACACATCAACCAATCACAGCCAAGGATTTTCTTGGTGGGAAATGTGATGGTTCATAAGGTCAGCTGATCAACACATGAATAAAATCCAAAATTAAGACATTTATCAAGCGAGTTCTGGGGATCTAACCTCCTCAACAGTCATTAACATGATCATTTTTAGAGTTAATATAAAACAAACATTAGAATCTTCGGGAACGTCTAGATTTTTGTTGTTACAGATTGTAACCATTTAATGAAATAAAAATTAATTTGCCTATATAACTACTGCATGTCGTAGACTATATGAAAACAAAGATGATATCCACTCTAATATTGTACTAATTCTCTGCATTATGGACTGAGAATACAGTTTTTGAGGTTTTTTCTAAATCTTCATGAAATAAAAATTCACACTGCTTGATTATCAGTAAGTATACATAAGAAACCTAATCTTTATTGTCACTAGTTACTACTCGAAGAATCATGAACAGTTCTCCATCCACAAAGCTTTCTTAATGTATTGTTTCGACTTTTTTGAAACAAAATATTCCCTGAAAAATTAGGTAAAGAAGTTTTTTTTTCACATGTACCACATATTTTATGCCTAACATCAATGTTCTTCATGTACTGTACAATCTACATCATCTCATCAATCAATTCTACTTTCATGTGTTCTCGATTTGATGTGCTGTTTGTTGTCATCATATATTTAGTTGATTAAACGTGTCATGGTTTGGAGTTTGCTTAACCTTAGACATAAATTACGGATTTCTGAAGCTGACCAGTGAAAATTAAAATCATCAGTATCACCTGACTTATCATACCGTTTACAATTGAGATAGTGTCACAACAGTGAGATTATTATTTATTTTCTACCAAGTTTATAGTTGTATTTTTAAAATTAAATGAATACATTCTAAGGATGCATTATATAAATTCGTCAATGAACTGCCACTTAAACATAAAGAAATTAGTTAGTTATGTTTGGTAATTGTTATCCTTGTGTCATTGCTTTCAGTAGATAGCAAGGCTGACTAACAGTAAATGGTTTCATGATCATAAGATTTGATGCAATAGTGACTAGCATGCTTCTGTCAATTTAATTTATAAAAAAACTTGTTTCAGTGGATGAAGGGCATCTAGTTATTTTTAGAAAATCCAACTCTTAGTCTATTAATTATTAAATTCTAAATAAAATCATTCAATAGATGAGAATGAATACGTCTACATTTTTTTAAAACTAACCTGTAAGCACACTGTTGTACATTTAACATAGTAATTTGTGAATAACAGCCATCGAAACATTTGCCTGGTGAAAATAACTCTTCATTACTCACATTCAAACACTTTTGAAACTGTTTTATGTGTATGAAATGATTATGATTCTTATTATTGTCACGAATAGTAGTATTATTGTTATTATTTTGTTCTACTTCACAGATTACATCAATTGCATCAGTTCTATTTGATAATGTAGGTAGCAGTGTATTATCTAAATGGTCATAATAAGCAATATGTTTTCCATTATACTCAGATCCATCCATATGTAAATCTGATTCTAATGTATTCATTAAATATGGTTTAGAAAATCCATCTATCCAATACTTAGTAGAATTCTGTAATTGTCGAAAATTCATTTGATTAATTCTTGTCCAAAATGATTTATTTGGAAAATATTTTATCACTGAATTATAATTTCGACCAACAAGATTAGAAATTCGATTCATTGTTTTTCCATATGTTGCACATCTTTCATTTGCTTCACAAAAGAATTTTGTAACATTTAAAGAAATGAAACATTGAACAGCACTAACGTTCTCAAGATTTGGATAACAGTGCATATTAGGTGATGTACAGATAGAATGTTTCTTCATGAAATAACATACTATTATTATAAAGACAATCAATGTTTGTTTCATTTTGAATAAAATTGTTATAAAATTTCTAAGTAAGGACCTGTTTATTCTTTGACAATTAGAAAAGAGGGCAGATTTTATTGGTTTAAAATGAAATGAGTATAGACAATAAACAAATCCTAATTGTTTTATTAATCGTTTAAATTTAAATATTGGTTTCAATATTTGATGAATTGGAAAATTGAAATAATTAAAAACTAAATATTTAAACAAATGACAGGTGTTTCATTATTGATGGACTGTGCTACTCAATTGAACAAGAACAAAAATCGGGCAGAATAATATGACTTCCTTTTATTTCGCCAGTTTCGTTTTAGTTGCTTACAAGTTATCATATATTGTAAAGTTAAAATTATCATATAGTCAACATTATTTCTAATAAAGAAATTGGGTCGTTGTAAATTTACAACAATACTGTGTGGTTTGGATTCGAATGAATTTAATGAAATTAAAAAAAAATGTTATTGAAAATATATACAATGTGTGAGAGAATATAGAATATCAAATATAATAATAAAATAGATCTCAGCACTACAAAAAAATCGTTGATCATGTAAGGAAATAGCTTTGGAAATTAAAATTAACATCAGTTGAGATCAGTCATTTCAAAATAAAACAGCGCAATCAAAATACAAAGCAGAGTTACAAGGGTGATGTAAGAAAATGGGAGTGATGTCACTATCTCTAGTAAAGAATATATATATCTAAAATATATAAATCCAAATTGAGAATTTTAATTGTTATGACTAAAATAAATTTGAGGGGGATAGGAGTTGACTTTTGATTAGTTCTTATTAAAAGATTTTAGTATATCAGTCTGGTATCCTGTGTCAATGAGATGTTTTGAAATCGGTGTCACATAGCAAATTTACAGTAACATGTTATTTATAATTTTTGATGGGTCTTATTTTCATAATTTTCTAATGGCGGTTAACCGAAAAAATTATAGCATTTGGTGCATCAAAACCTATTTATGTCCGGCAAACAAAGCAGGAACAGGAGCAATTAAAAAGTACACGAAATCGCTATGCGTTTCGTTACATTCGATTTACAAATGTCTGAGCTATTGTGAACTAATTATAAGGAAGCTATAATTGTATCCAAGACTTCAGTCAACTTCTCTGACTAACTGATTCGGGAGTATTTTATTATGTTATACATAGGCACATGTGCTCAAAGCAATCCTAAAGATATGAATAAAATATGTTAGAGAATTATTTGAACTAAAATAACACAGTCTACCAACTAGGTCAGACCAAAGGTTTACATAATTTAGACATATAAAAGCATTTTAAGGGTAAGGGTACTAGTTTTAATAACAATTGGCTGTTATTCCGCTCTCACTTAGTCAGTTTTTATTACGTATTCAGTCATTCAGCTCATGATAAGAAAGTTTACAAGTCTTAATACCCTGTCTATAATGAGTTTAATGACATTTTACGAACAAGATAGATTCTAATGTATGCTTATGTAGACAATTCAATCAAGAAGGTTTTTTACTTTCGAGGATATCGTTTACTGCGTTTGTAGCTGGTATAAAAAGAAGTCTGTTTGTTAGAAAGCGGCATGAAATGGTACCACTGATAAAATGTTTAGAACTCTTAAATATCAAAGAGAAGTTATGTTCTCAACTAGGGGTTAGTAACAAGTACTATTGTGAAAAGATCTTGAACAAGAAGTATGGGGATAATTATCCACCTGTCGAATATGAAGACGAAAAGTTGGAGGTAGTAATATTAGTTGATTAATAATTATGCAATATAACTCAATGGTAGTTAATAACGACTGATTATTAGTAACATGATAGAATGAGAGAAAGTGAATATTACTCTCTGACTATCCGATGTCTTCTTAAACAAATATATCTCCAATCAGCTATGAAATTTAATAGTATTTATTTTTCTGTATCTAAGCAGGTTGCATTATAATTGGAAAAAATTCTATGTAGTGATCTTACGTTTGATTTCACATAATTTAGGCATTTACATCAAAAGTTTACTCTCGTAGGCATCACCTGAATGGTTTATGTCTCTACGAATCAATGATCAATCATTAGCCCACTCATTGATTTGTACAATGAGAAATTTATTCATAAAGCTCTACTTACATAACAATCTATCAAACGGAAAACAATCATTCACGAATTCTAAATAAGATGAAATCCATTTCCTAGTTTTCACTGCTAACCAAATTCCATCTTTTTGATACAGTTATTCACTTATTTATAAAACGCGTATCAAAATTAGTCTAATCTAACAAACTTTCAATTTGATAAAGAACTATAATGAGTATAGAAATTTCAGGTCGTAACAAGAAAGAATAAAAAATTATCCATGTAATGTTGTCACAGTATTTATATGTCAAAGTTGGAATTATTGAATTTGAAATAAATAGAACTGGTTCACATGCCATCATTTCCCTTTATTTTTATTTCACTTAACATATACCAAACCGACAAATATTATGTAGAAATCATTGGTTTGAACCGGTGAACATTTTAACAAATACTGATCGTCTACATATCAATAAAAATGCAAAGATAAATCAATAAATATTGAGAAAAAAATATAGAAACAAAGTTTAATGTGCTGTTTCATTAGTATAACCCCTTTTTTATGTAAAATTTGAAAATCTATGAATCCATATGACTGGAATCTTATACAATATCGTATTACTTTTATCTTAAACTTGTTTAGGAATTGTTAAAATGTCATGATATATATATATATATATATATATATATATATATATATATATATATATATATTTGTATATCAGTGGTATTAGAGGAATGATTATTTGCACGAGCCCGTAAAAGTGTTAATTTGTGACAAAATTTAGATATCAAACTAGGTGAGCATCGACTAAGTGAACATAACTTTTTATGTTCATATCTGTACACTACAGAAGCAAGTATACACTAATATTGGTTTGATGGTTTGTATTGTATCGGAAGTTACACAACAACCACTTGGTAACATGGTCTAACATGCTGTTGAATTTATTCTGTCCGATTCTTGAAATCCTCAGTTGTGCGTCCTTTCATAACTGCGATTCTTGTATTCATACTTGTTGAGTAACATCTACAATGAACCTGATGTTTGCCATCCAACATTCATTATTCTGTTGATTTTCTGTTATTACGCTCATTCAAGCTGTTGCAACTTGGTCGAGTAATCATCTGTGTCATACCCTAAACTGATGATAACTGAATTACTTGTTTGAATTTAACACTAAGAAGATGTGAACATTAAAAGTGGCTGTAATAAATGTTTATTTACTGATGAATAGTTTGCTAGGTATCATGTAATAAAAGTACATTGAGTATCATTTTTGTAAACATTCACTATCAGTGTTCTGATTATTCACTGCAATAATAGTAGTATTGCTCTTGATTTTGTTTGAATTAAGTAGACTCATCATGTCACATCTGCCTCATCAGTTTACATGACTTCATGTATTCCAGTCGAAGCTACTGTATTATAAACCTTATCTGATAGATAGTAGTCGAAAGATATTTCAATTCTTAACAAAATCTCTGAGATTTCATCTTATACAAAAGTAAACGTCCACATGATCCCCTGGAAATATGTCACACAGTTATACACCGTTGATCAACCTAAACTGATCTAAAAACAGAACTAGTGAGGCTGGGTATCATACTTACAAAACGAACTTAGTTCTTATGATTTATTCCTTTCACTTTGAACAAAATCATGTTGATTTGGTGAGATTTTTGTTTTGACTGATAAAAATTTAGTATTTGCTTTTATTTTGATAATTTCAAGTTTCACTAGAACCATTTTTTTTCTATACAAATGAATGGTTTTATTATTATTTGAAAACTTAATCTCAACAAAAGAAACGCTATATTCACCTAAGCAACAAAAGTACATCTGCTTTAAATGTACTATAATACATTAATCTTTTTATCATTTCAGTTTTATAATAGTTTAATAAGTAGCTGATTAAACAACACATCATTAAGTGGAGAATTAATCTATGTACCTTGAAATGTGATTTCTCCTGTAAAACTAAGATCAGAAAAACTGAAAGATAATATGTAGATTTTCATGGTTTAAATCACAAGCTGATCTTAATCAGACCACCAGTGAAAATCAGGAGAGATCAGATAACTGTCTCGTCTTAGAATAGGATGCTTCTATGAAGTTCTACCACGTCATGTATGGCTTAGTTACCTCTCGGAAACAATGAAAAGTGATTGCGCGATATCGTAGACTGATTGTAGCTACGCATATACATATTGTAGTGGTGGTGTTTGGTTCTCTGAGCTGGATGTTTTGGTTGTGGAGCTTTCATTGTTCTTCTGAACAACATCATCAGCACAAACTTCTGATAGAAGTGAAGCATTCGAATTTCTCCACATTTGACCTGTAGCTTGTTCTGCTAACCTCGATCTTGATTGGTTGCTGTAGACCCTAAACCTGTCGTTGTTTGCACCTTTGTTTTGATTGCCTCTCCCTTTTGATCTGTTTCTTTATCTCTGTCACCTATGATTTTCCTGATTAGTTGATAAATTGGGTCAATGTCGATGTGTCTGTTGATTGCTGATTGACCTGAGTTCCAAGCTTCTAAAAATTCCCTAGTGTTCTTTGTCCTCCCCCTACACAGTATTTCCACATTGTTCCAATCAAATGTGTGTCCATAATTGTCGGTGTGTATTGATACAAGCGAAGCGTTGTCGTGACGTTTGATAGCTAATAGTTATAATAAAATATTTGTAATGATTGTAATGATTGTTTTGTAGTGCCTCCACATATATTCGAGTTCGCTTACATTTAATTTGGTTAAGCCCTTCCGATTAATTTATTTAACCAAGCCATTTGTATTGCAACTATTTATGTGTACCATTCGTTCTTATTACTGTTTGGTTTGTATGAGTTCAGATGACGTGTTCCACTTGTCATTTGACCTTGTCAACCACTCGTCGTTTTTATTTATTCATGTGTGTGCATGCCTATCTCGTTGATTACATGTCTGTCTTATTTTTGTCTGACTATATGTTCTTAGTCATGTTCTATCTTTTGGAGTTGGCTCAACGGCCTTCTCCAATTAACGTCGCTTCTTTCGTTTTCGCTGCTTCTCCGCTTCGCTTTGTGGTGTGTCCCTAATAAACTTATTCAACACTATGAGTTCACCTTCTGATTTATAAACCGTCAGCTACATGTATATATTATAATTCCTTCTTGCTGTAGAATGCTCATGTTGACGTTGTCTAGAATGATGCAAAAAGTTTGACGAATAAATCTTCCGTCCAGAACAGTGCCAAAAGACAAAAATTATTTCTGATTTAAAGAATGTCTGGAAAGGTTGACCTATATGTATTTACAATAACGTGTACTTTCAGGCTCTTTCTACACCATACCTTTTAAACCAAAGCATCTGGCCAACTCTAACACTTGGTCATAAAATTCGATGGAGGATTCAGTATCGACAGGAATACAATATCAGTTGTGTGATCTGTATATCAGACAAAGGAGACGTGAAACTTGCTTGATATTAGTATGAACAGATATACTGAATGCTAGCGGAAATTGTTTTTCTTCCATTGAGGATTGAATTACATGACCTTAGAACAATTTGAAATTTTCTCATACATATAATTATAGACAGAAAAATGATATGGCAGGATTTCAGAGTTAAAACTTCTCCGAATGTTCGATTTCAGTTGACGAAATTACCACTACGTATAGCGTTTATAAATAGCCATTTATTATTTATTCTCACATACACGCTTTCGCATGGTGATCATCAAACAAAAGCTTGTGCACCAATGCTTTTTCTCCCTGATAGGTATTGTTTTTATTTAGTAGTCATCAAGGAAAATCTGGAAACTACGATAAATTTTTTGAATTGTTTTTCACGTAGTTTATTAAACTATCTGTTGATCGACACCTAAACCATGGATAACAGCAATCTATTGAGGTGAAAGTAGTAATCTGAAGTGTTAAAAGTGTTCGTCAACACTTAATGGACCAAATAGCTCTCATATATTATAGTTAATCCTTTGCATAGATAATTTTTAAGTTTTGCATCTACAATAAATCCGATCTCCCGTCTTCAGCATTTAATAAAAATCATTCAGAGACACGTAGCTAAAGTTGTTTCTAAACTTTTCCTACAATGAAGTCTAGTAAAATTCTAACGTATTACTATTGGTTTGAGATATATTAAGAGTAAGAATACGAAATTATGGTGCGAATACTGCCATATTTTCTTCGTTATTTTATTGCGAATCAGCTATTTTTCATACTGGAGACTCAAGTTTATCCGAAGCCAACTCACTTAGGTCAAATCCTCAATCAGTATAGCAATAACCTAAGAACCCAGAAAAACGACCATGTACAAGCTTTATTGAAGAAGGCGAGGACATACTGCAGCACACAATACAGCAAAAGATAGATGACGAAAAATATTTGATGACGCTCTTCGAAAGAACGGTTTTTCACACAGCTTTATCCACAAATATCAGCCAAATTCATTAGTAAAATAAAAACATTCATTGAAATCAATAAACGGATTATTCTGCAGTATATAAGGGGCATACGAGAAATCCCAACGAGATCATTGAAGTCATTTGTAATAGACGCAGCATATTAAACAGCAAATTACTTACATTAGTCTTGTGCAAACCAAGGTGTTACATCTATCGGAGTGCCTAACAACACGTTTGAGATACGCGTGAAATAGAAGTTCAGTAAATACGGTACAAAAGGTTCAAAAAAAGATACAAATCTCAACTCGTGACGAGTCTAAGGCGTTTAATGCGTCTGAATGTTTATAAAGAAAAGGGCTTCCTATAACAATAAAATAATGAATGATATAATTACAATGTATGGTAGCGTATCTGACAGTTGATAGTCGTTTTTAATGTTTGTAATTTATCGAAAATCAAGCAAGAACTAAGAACAAACAAATATGGAACTTTTCGCGATTAAACAAAAATTCAGTGAGCGAATAAAACGGGTAGTAATCATTACGAGAGTTGAAAGGTGGTAGTTATAACAATAAATACATTGGGCGCTATTAGTTTATATAAATATTCTAGCATGTCACAACAATATATTTGTCTCTACACTACACACTTAGAAATTATCTAAGATAAAGTTATTTACTGAATATAAATAAGTAGTATAAGTCAGAACACAAGAAACTATAGAAGTGGGGTGGGGAATAAGGACATCAAATGTAAAACTCAACGCAGGGATACTACTCTTAACTCAGGTCTCATATGGTCACAAAATGAGATTTCGGGATTGCAAAAAAATCATTACCCAACATGAGACAAAGGGTATTAAGAGTGCTTGAGCCTATTTACATCGTCTCTTGCTATCCTATACCGCAATGTGAATACTATATGCTATACTACTATATAGAGCTGAAGGTTTCCTATGAGTCCAGAGATTCACTGTGAACATTGTGGATGGCTTGGCATTGCTTCGGAAAGTATTGTTAACAGTCTATATACAAAATTGGTTAGCAGGGTGACTGATTTCATTGATACTAGTGGTTGTTTTGCAACATTCCCGAGGGCCAATGTCACTGGGGTGCTGTATTGCAAATCAGCATTGTTAATAATAATGAGTTTGACAGTTTTGTAAGCGGGATGGATCGAAACGGCCCATTTATGCGGTGCATACTTATTAACGCTATCATGAATCAGAAATAATCACTATGTACGTACTGGTATATATAAAATGGTGTGAATGGTCCACCAGGGTATCAGGTACCTGTGTGGTTGCAACACGGGATTGAGCCGTGCTGTTCATGTCAAAATGCTAACACGTGAGCAGTCTCCTTGAATCTCCTGGAAACCAATGTAAAATTGCCTTTGACAGTAGACGGTTAATTTCTATAAAAATTTGTGAATCTTATATCAGTGCATGTGGGCAGCTGCTGACATACATTTCACTGGGAAAATGCTGAAATCCTGAACGGAAGAAATGCCAAGAACATTAGATAACTTTGATAAGCTTGGCTTCAAGCTCTGTCAGCAATCAACAAGCAAACTGAAGTCGATCCAGTATACCAAACAATTAAAAAAAATCATGCACACTTGTGAGATTAAGAATAAAATGAAAGGGAGTTATAACGAAATTATAGATGAAGATAGTGACATGTTTTAAGTCAACAGGCCGAATTGTCAATCATATATAGATAAATTCTAATACTTCACTTCTAGCTGAATTTTAAACTGATAATGTTGTTTAGCAGAACAATGAAAGCTCCACGATTAAGACATCCAGCTCAGAGAACGAAACTCTAACAAAAAATAAACGATTGATCATAAACCATTATGTACAATTTTATCAGTTAGTCTCTAGATAAAATTGTTTGCACTTGGAGATTGGTTTCTCATCTCAACTATTGAAATGGGATATTAAAAGCTTCTCTTGAAAATTTCAAATCAAGATAAGACTGAGAGAATTTCGAAAACTCATAAAAACAATCCATATTTTTTAAACTTGTTACTGGGTAATAAAACTTCATCGCGTTAGCATTGTAATTATGTTAGTTGATCTATATAGCTAAGTCGAATATTTATAAAAGTAAACAGAAATTGTCAGCCATTCATCTTGATGATACTATCCATCTACTTATTCTGTAAAACTTTTAAAATAAATGAATTATTTAATACAATTAACATTTAATAAAAAGTTTTATTCATTTAATGATAATCATGATTATCATAATAAGTAGCATGAATGATCATGATTAAATAAATGAGCTGTTTACATAGTTTAAAATAAAAAAAAGAAAAAGAAAATATGCTTTTGGTTAATAATCAGTAAAAATAAGCATGATTAATCATTTAATTTTATTACATTTGAATTTTTTTTTTGGTTTGTGTAAGCATTCATTTTCAATGTATTTTTTTTCATGTTTGAATTAATATAATTATTAATATTTTGTATTCTGTGACAATGAAGTAAAATTCCTGTCACTAACTATTTAACAAAATGATATGATTGTAAACTGTTGATTCTTACTTGACGTTTTAAATGGAAACAATTAGATATAACTATATCAAGACGTTTGGAGAATGTTCATTCTCAGTCAGTCAGTCAGTCAGTCAGTCTATCTGAAGTTTGTGCTGATGATGTTGTTCAGAAGAACAATGAAAGCTCCACAACCAAAAAATTCAGCTTAGAGGACGAAACACCACCACAAGCATCCACCTGAGCTACAAATGTTTCCCCACTAACTCAGAGTCAGTCAGTTACCCAGCTACAACGTAGAACTTTATACGTACGTACATTACTTCAAGTTGCCATATCAAATAAGCACAGAGACAGTTGCTAGTTCAAATATCACAGTTGTAGAGCTAGTAACAGTATAAGCAATAATAGAAAATATTAGGGTTAGAAGATATGATTCTAGAAGTATATAATCCGGTGAAATAGATTGAAAAAAGGTGATGAGACATACATAAGATTAAAATTTGAGAGAAGACAAAGAATGAATACACCTGAGCCATTGCATTATTTATTATAATTGTTATACCTTGACTAGTATTAGAATTAAGCTTATGTCTAGAATATGCTTTGAATTGTTCACTATGGCTATGTCAATTTTTCATTGTGGATAATAACTGAACTCTCGATTTCTTGAAAATTTAAATGTCAACTAGTAGGAGTACATACTGTTTCTACTATTCATTGAGATTATATGTAAGCGTAAAAAAAATGCGTAGCTCAGATTGTTTTTTTCAACCCAGTAAGTTATAATATTCTACGTTTAACAAAGTAATTGCACTATGATTTTACGTCTTGTCTTGATCTACTTACTAACTTGATAACTTCATTTGTAATCATAGGCCTCGCATTTTATCGGATCAAATAAAACTTTCATCACTTCAATTTTATAGTTTATTATTAGTTAATTTTATCTCTTAATATCCCACCACATAAAGAATATAAAATAACTTAGAAATAACACTCATCAAGTATAGGTTTAAAGTACTTGGGTTTGAATTACAACTTTTTGCAAAGTTCAATTAAATATTATCGGGCTGCCTAAAAAGAAATTGAGACATGCTGGTTGAAAATTAAGTTCTTCAACTATGAAGCCATCACACTGTACATGAAATAATTACTCTAGGTGATTCTTTTTTCTTAACCGAAACATTAAGCTGATCAACTTTATTTTCAGCTTTCTTTAACTATGTTCGAAAAAATGGTGTTGAACAGAACTGTGAATGTATAAATCTTTCAAAAATGTCATTTATTTAGAACAAGTGATTTTATTGCTTAAAATGTGTTAAGAAAATAATAAAACTATTTGATATTCTACATTATGGTTGTATTTGGCATAATAATAATAATAATAATAATAATACATTTGAGCTTTGTTCTTAAATATTCTCATAAATACTTTTTCGAAATTCTTGGCTTAAATTTAGTTTTCATTGAAAAGAATAGAACATTTTTTTCATGATTTCACATATGTAAAATGAATTTAAATACTCATCGTAATTTATAAATGATAATATTAAAAACAAAGAAAACTTAAGATGATGCCGATCATACTGATTGTATTCAACTATCAAGAGTTTTCTCAATATACCTTGGATGAATGACTCAATTCAATACAATAAATGATAAAATCAATTCTGTTCTAATTACTGTATATCTGTTGCTTCTCTGTAAAAGTGTGAGAAATTTGTTCTATTACTATAACTGAAGTAATAATAGTTATATCAATGATTAATACAATAATTTTGGTATTACAGATTCAATCAATAATTTCAATGAATACGTGTAAACTTAATAATATATTAGATGATAGAAATTGCCAGCTTGAGAAACATCATTCTCTTAGTTGTCACTAAGACTGTTCTTTGAGAGTGTATGGATATTTTTCTGTTATGGTCTGATGTTAATAAATCGTCTTTGTTTTATGAGAATACTTTAGACTCCTTTGGGGGGTTTAAGCCTCATATTTGTATGAGCGATCTCTGTGAAAAACATTTCAGTTAGCCTTTTTTTTGAGTAAAATTAGCTCCGCATTGACGATGCATCAAATACGTAAAGGAAGGAAGAGATCATTTAAAGAAGCTTATCAAAAAAGAATATTTCATCTAGGTTTTCTCTGTGAGAACAAAGGTGTTGAAAAAAGATTACTTCGCTCATCAGCATTCCTGTTCTAATGACATGATGACCATTTTTCGCTTATTTTATATGTGCATAAACGTTTATTTGTTCCATATCATTCCGTCAATGGTTTTATTACGACAATCGATAATTTATCTGCTATCTGAACATTTATTGTTTGGATATTTTACAATATCTAATAAGTACAATATGAATTAAGGGTAATCAAATATACTTTAGACTTATTGGTTGTTTTAGATATGATATTTAGGTGGTATAAATATAATATAAAGACAATTTACTCAGAATCAATTAATGCGTAAACTCGAAAAACCACTTGAAACAAGCAATAAAAGTACCTTTACAAAGTACTATGCATCAAAAATCTGCTTTTGTCACTATCGAGTACAAATAGTATTCACCAAATCAAATAATTACCTCTTTTCGTTTAGATTTTTTCTTACAGGGAAATCAACATCATCCCTATATCTCTAAATCGTTAATCTTGATACAAACCTTATTCTGGTAGCACTATACTTTATTAACGAACTATTTAAATCGGAGATGATGCATGGTAGATTTTTCATAGAGTTTCGTTTATTTTTTTTTGATATTTACAAAGTGTTTTTTTAGATTATAGCTGATGATGTGGTGATAACTCTGAGGAAAAACCTTCAAACATCATCCCTAAATACTTGCCTGAAAATTGTGTTGCAAGACATAAAAACTCAATGAGTCTTCATAAAAATTTGAGATTGCAATTAAACTGTTTTTATTTAAAAGAATTTACATATCAATACTTTTTCAATTTACAGACAGAAGTAACCTGTAAAAGATCATAATAATTTCACTAAATATATACAATTTGTTTACACTGTGGAAGGGTAAGAACTTGCTGTAACCCATTTGCTGTTGTTTTAAACCCTTCTCTAGGCTATACTCTCACCTGTTTATGTAACTTATAATATCTTCAGTGTACGATATTGATGAGATAAATTTTTATTGAAATTAGTCCAAAGCACCAATTTATTCTGTCTAACTCCAACAAAAGTCCCAGTTATATTGAATTTAATTATCCTTGTTATTCAGTTTGTTGAATATAAAAATTCATGAAAAGCTCATCAATAGCAGCTCTAGAATTAAGAAAATGATATTTAATCTGCTTGAAAAAGTATTCAAGCTGATATTTTCACAGTTGATTTTGAGATAAAATTATGATAATTATGTCATCGATTGAAGTTCTTTGTGGTAATTTTACACTTATTAGTGCTTACAAGAAGATAAGCAGAATCTGAAATATCAAAATCAATTAATAGCATCAGATGAAAATGAACATGAGCTGATTGTAACAACAACAACAACAACAAATCTTTGTGAAACTAGATATGATTTTGTGAACAATGTAGCATAGAATAGTGTGTGACATCAAAGTTTGGATCTAGTTGTTTACTCTTCATCTCATTTAAAACTTTTTTCATAATATAATACTCTGTACAGTCATATGCCATCGGTTCAAAATCATCATGAAACTTGTTAGCGAAAAATTCTATTCCTGATGTTAAATACGGAAGGTCATTTATGCCTATAATACAAACACCACGACGTACTCTGGGACTTTTGCAACCTTCATGAAACCATGTTACATAACGGGCTATAAATTTTTTCCTTGAATCTGATTTATTGGTACGATGAATTTCATTACAAGCACCAGGTGCACCAAGTAGTGGATTATGAGTTAGTGTAGGAAAAAATAATTCATCTGGATGTTTTTTTAAATGTTTTTCTGCTTTGATTGCTTCGAGTAATTCATTTGCTTTTTGATCAGTTTGATAAAATTGAACAAACTCCCGTTTTAATGCCATGTAAAAACTCCCCTTGTTCCAAATAATCTGGCGAAGAAAAAATAAATTCATAGATAATATGATTTTTCTATACATATATATTGATAAGCAAACAAAGCCGTATAATATTATATATTTTAATGTTACAAAATCTATTCATATAAGGATAAAAAGTGATTAAGTATAGTGTCTTCATCCTTATCCTACTGTTCATGCTGGTGTTCGACATGCCCGTAAGTAGTTTGAATACAGAGTAATATTAAAAAGTTAAAATATATGAGATTTAGTTCTTATTATCACAGTGAATGGCGTAATATACACATTTTTTTTATAGATAGATAGATAGATAAATCGTTTTAACCTTCAAATAGAGTTTTTCTCTCAACGAAAATCTTCAATGAAGTCACTGTGTCGCTTAGCATTCCAACAGCGGATAAGTGCTGACTTCAGACACATAATTCATTGTATTTCTTCGGTAAAAAATACATTATTTAATAGATTTTAAAGTAATAAACATTTGTTTTGAATGAAGCAGTGATAAGTTATACATGGCACACGTAATATTTCATTTTTTTAAAGAAAAAAGTTGTAGTTTATATATATATATATATATATATATATATATATAGATATATAGATATAATTGATATTCGAAGCATGATTTATGTATATCCTAATCAAAAAAAAATCGATGGCATCCTCATCTCTGTCTCTAATATCTTAAATGAACTCATTAAAAAAACTGCCGCATCAAACAGACTACTATAATGATGCTGACTGAAAATCAATTGAAAAATTACATACAAATGTAAGTATTATGAAGATCAATTCTATTCGTTTGATATTGACAGGTTTCATCAAATAACCAATGTTTTAATAATTATGACAAAACAAATTAACTTATTGATATGTTTAATCTGAAATCATGTGTTTGAAACCAGCATAAATTTTTAAACTGCATTATTTCATAAAATTTCAGATGGCGTTTTAAAGTTTAAACCCCTATTGTGGATTGACTTGGACAGTTGTAGGACAAACGCCTTTTATACCTTCAAGTATAGATGCATAATAATTTTACGGAAGGAAGTTAAGATAAGAATGATTAATTTCATATTGTAGCCTGGTTGGAAAATTTGTGATTATTAATTCAGGTTTTAGAATTAGTTAGTTGTAAGTTAATATTATTTAGTATCCAATCAAAAAATCAATTGATAATCTCCACTTTTTTTGGTTCTATAACAGAACTCTTCAGTAGTACATGCTCACATTGATAATGGGCAGTCGTAGTCGCTTTTAAGCTTTGTTCAGAGTGAAATAGTTTTATTCGATGCAGTTGTATAATCTTACCGCGAAATCGTTAATCGATTAGAGTTGAGTAAATGGACAATTGAATTTCAACCTAATGGTTTGAAAGGTGATACGATCTCAACAAGATATGAAGATCATGACGACTTTCCAAGGCCAGGTAGGTCATGAGTGCACACTCTTGAGGATTTTAATACTAGTATGAAACAGCTATCCACTTCTGTCTAGTTTTGAATGGTATTTTAATGGATGTTCATGCTCGAAGACTATTTCCAACAGACTTTGTATTATATACTTTAGTATGGACAGATGAAATTTTCAATTACAAAATAAGGATTGTACATTGACTGTTGATGAGAACAGTAGGTTGTCAGTTTCTAATTTAAAGTAACTTAAACTTATAACCAAAAACTTTTTAGAAGATTTAAGATCTAAATTAGACGAAAGCAATAATCATATTTCAGACGTTACTGAAACTTACAATGCCTGATCGGTAATTATAATTTTACTGACATTAAATTGAGATTTTGGTTTTCAATCTACTCACTGAATGGAATAATTACAATGTATTAAATATTTTTAAAATAGTACCGGTAGACTGGCATGTTGTTTTTGTAACGGGAGTGTTAAGAAAGAAGAGGTCTGACCGAAAAGTATCTGAATATATAATCCATCATGGATTTTTAATATGATGTAGTGATGAGCACTGGTACCATAGAATAATAAAGTAGGGAAATTAATTTTAGATCTCTTAAAAAAAGCATGAATAAAATCTGACAAATAATTATAAACACTATTAAGTCGATTGGAATCCTAATCAGTAAGTTTGGTTAACTTCCTGGAATAAAAAACAGTCAAATACACATATGAAAAACAAACAATTGAATTATACATGAGGCTTAGCAAACATTCAGAATTGTAGCATTGTTATAGTATTAAAAATTGTCTGCTAAATCATTATGTCACTTCAAGCTGGATAAATTTGATGAAATCTCATACGGGTATTAATTTATTAATATAATTCAGCAGAATATATACATAATGATATTATGTTACCATAGATCCGATTACAAAAATGTTTATTTTATTCAAACTATACATTTACTATAATGCTACTAGTTTAAGTTGTGAAAATCAAGGCTGTTAATAATAGCCTCAACTAGGCATACTGTGTTAATTTTTGGTGATATAATAAGCTTCAATAAGGATAACCATTATCGAAATATGTGACAAAACTAATACTTACGGGAAATGATAATTTCTTTTTAGGCCAACGTGATGGGTTAAACTTTGGTCCTAAGCCTTCAACAACATTTGACCCGTTTATTGCTTTCAGTGCTGCAACCAATTCCCAGTTTGTCCTCAAAGGCAATTCTTGACCATTCACATTAAGTAGATATTTCCATGGATAATCAGTATTTTTCATTAATTTATCCGCACAAAGAAGAAACGCTTCAAGTATGGAATAATATCCCCACCGGATATTTATACTTTCCGATCGATTCAACACTATAACATTTAAACCAAAACATTTGGCCAACTCTAACACTTGGTCATAAAATTCGGTTGAGGATTTAGAATCAACATGAATACAATATAAATTGTGTGATCTGTATATCAGACGAAAGAGACGTGCCACTTGTTTGATATTAGTGTGAACAGATATACTGAATGCAAGAGGAAATTGTTTTTCTTCCATTGAGGATTGAACGATATGACCTTGGAACAACTTGAAATTTTCGCATGTAAAAGGATTTGAAAAAGGCAAATAGCTTTCTTTCCAATGTGAATGAATACTTTCAAAAACTTCATCAGTGGATTGTACAACTTTGTTTCGGAACAAATATTCACAAATTCTTTGAACTTCACTGTATCGTTCTGAGTGAAAGCGATTTAAATTGTTTTTGATTTCAATGGTTGAATAAAGCAAATAATAAAATATAAAGATTGATAAAATCAAAAAACTTCCCAATTTTACACTTTTCACCAGAATGTAATTACGAAATTTAATTAAGAAGACTTCAAACCGTATAGTAATCGTTTTTATTTCATGTGAAAGCATTGTTCATCGTTTTATTAAAAATACACATCAACTAATCACAATTTAACAAAACGAGTGATAAATTGGATTTAATTTCGAATATGAAAAAAATTTCGTGTTTTATATGATGTTATAGTATTGAAGAGAAAATCTATAAATTTATGTGGAACGAATAAATAGCTATTTAACAAATTCACCATAAACGAGTGGTATTATTTTGCACAAAGTTTGAGTTTTAAAAACCACACACACACACATACAAGTTTATCTCAGTGTTTGACCTCGTTAAGTCGATTTTCAACTATGCTCATTTGCTATTTATGAATTAGCACTAATATGTGAATGATTACAGAATATTATTCGCTTCGCTGACTGACATTATATATATAGCTGATATTAATCTTATTTAATTGGATGAATAAAACACTGTTTAAAGGTGCCCTCTGATTTGACAAATGAATTAATTTTTAGTTTACTCATTTGTATATAACATTTGTATGGAAGAAATTTGAAAAGAATCTGTTGGACTACACTTTTTATTTATGCTTCTGATGAGTGTATCCATATGTTTAAGTTTTGTGCACATTCTAGAAAAACATGTCAGATCCAATTCTAAACTAATTCAAACTTTTTTTGTGTACTTAGTATTCACTTAGTGTCTGTAGTACTTTTCCCAATTTGCAAATAACAATCAACTAATAAACGATGAACCATTTACTGTATTTACGAAACATGTGCTCATTGTTTAGTTGTTGCAATTTGTAATTTCTTGCACGCTGTTGTCTACCAATTTTCATTGTAGAAATAAGAAATTTGTAAACAGAAATCTCAAAAGTTATTGAGGGACTCGTCGAACTTTTGCTTCGTAGCATATTTTGTTTTAGAGACCACCGAACTGCAAAAGTTCATAATATCAAATGTTTCTGTCGTTTGTCATATTAAATTTATGAACTATCGCATTTTGGTGGTCTCTAAAATCAAAAGTTATTATTGGTTTTAGTTTCTGTTGTTTGAAATGAAGATGCAAGAAAATTGTGACTTTCAAGAAAGGTTATGAACTTAAATAACTGAAATAAACAATCTGACTATTGACGTAAATAATGAGAAACACTATCGATTTTTTAATTATTTTTAATCAGTTTTCGTCAAACTATAGACAGTTCTACCGATTTTCATATTCGTCAACTAACATGATACTGTTTGATAAATATGCATTTATAATAGTAATAATCCTTTTCTTGCTCCAATATTTTAAATCTGATACTGAATAAACACAGTTGTTGTATGTTAAGTTTGTTATTAGACTCAGAAATATGCTTGATTGCATCAGACTGTTTTTCAGATCTACCTGTGATTTGTAATTGCAGAGTTTAAATATGTGTATATTTTTCACCTGGAGTCCTTCCAGGGTCACTGCCATTCCCAAGCACGGATAAATAGGGAGGAGTGGGCATGAGGTTAGCCGTCGCTCTCGTAAAAAACCGATTTAATAAAAAAAATGGTAGCCCTTACAAATAATTCAGACCACTTAACCTTTGCCCTGGGAGTTATAAGGTCTTCATTCATAAGAATTATAAAGACTCATGGTCAAGGCTGTGTTCCTTCGGAAGTCACGAGTTCAATGTCCCATTTAGTAACCAGAGCAAATATCAATATAGGTACAGGGAGTTGCACTGATAGTGTTCAAACAAAGACAAAAGCACTGATAAGATGGGAATCTCATGGATCAAGGGTAATCAAAGTATTCTTCAAAAAAATGATCGAGGGCGTTTCAATGAACATCATTCAATACACCAACGGACGACTACAATGAAGACGTTAAAGATCAATGCTATGAGAAGCTGCAATCAGTCCTCGAGAAATTCCAAACAAAGGAGTTGAATATTCTAATGGGAGATCTAAATGCCAAAGTTGGAGTAGACAACAGTGGACATGAAGAAATGATGGGACAACATGGTCTGGAAGAAAGGAACGGTAACCATGAGAGCAAACCTATATGCTTTCTTTAAAAAAAACTGGTCATAGGCGGCACCACATGGCCAAATAAACGCATACAAAAAGGTAATTGGATTTCACCAGATCACACTAATCAGGAGAGTAATGAGGGAACAATATGATGGATCAGTTTCATCGATTTAATACGAAAAAGCACGACTATTGGTAAACAAAACACAAAACATTTTAGTATCCATTGAGCTTGAAATATATTCTTAACCAAGAGTTGATTCACTATTCATTAAATTAAAAAGAAGAAATTATGTAAACGATTCAACAATCTAAAAGTAATTTAGTGGACTTTTAGTACACCATATGTGTTTTACATATTTTTATTCTCGAATAAACATAAAACACGTATGATCGGATTACCTTACAAACTATTTCAAAATCATTGATGAAGACACCCTACATTATATAAAATTAAAAGAAATCAATAAAGATATATGAAACTTATTCTGTACATTTTGTACAATTATCTCGATATGATGATATTTAACAATGAATTAAGACGCGTTAATCTCACAGATAAGTGATTGACCATGGTTGAAATTTCAATAATTTCAACGTCTCGTTACATAAACTCATCTGAGCTTTTCTAGAGCAATAATGAAAACAAAATGATAAAAGACAATTGATGATGTTTTGATACTTGATATACAATTTCTATTCAACTACATGATACACAAATGTTAACAAATGTTCAGATAGAATAGTTCTATGTTAGATTTACCTATACCATTTAATTAGAACTATTACAATCATTATGAAATTCAATGTACTTCAGTAGTTCACTAAGTTATTACGTCTAAACACCAATATATAATGAAAAAAACCTCGATTGCAGATTGTTTTTTTGAAAAAAAAAAATAACATTAATCAGAAAGTAGTTAATTATAATAACTTAAAAATATCGTACATAAAACATCGTTACAAATATAGGAAATTGTTACAAGTAAATAAAGTCCAAAAAGTGAAATAGAAAAATCAGTAATTTAAGTAATGGGTTATTTTATCATTTACATTGTTCACTGTTTAACCATGTAATTAATTTATTCATGAAATTATTATTAATTATTTAATATTTACTGTTTGTCATCAATTTTCAATAGATTTTATTTTATGAATGATTTTATATGGTATTTTTTGAAAAATTTCTATCGGTTATTTGAAATGTATTGAAATTGTGTTGTTACACTGAATTTCGTAAGCATATTTACTTGTAGATTAAATCGGTCATTGTTTCATTTAATTGTTTGTCATTATTTTCTCTTCAGACTTATCGATCCATTTTGTGTAGATAGGTCACACATGCACACAATTAAACGTTTCCATAAAGACAAATCAATACTTCAAAAAATCAATCTATAATTTTAGAAATACATTGAGTAATCAATTAATCATAACATACTGTAATTTGGTCACGCATCAACAAACTCTGATTAAACTATCTGAATCATGATAAAATCTGAAATAAATATTCTTAAACTGACAAATCAGAATAAACTAACTAAAATTAATACTAAAGAGTTTGTAATAATTCAGTAGTGCGTAATAACAAATAAAATATACCAAGACACGGAGAACACAATTTGAAAAGAACAAACGAACACACTGAACAAAAATAGAGAATAATATGGAAACTGAGAGTTAACAATAAGATTAAAAACATTTGCATATGATCCATTAAGATCAATTTTCATACAAACATTTTCACTAGTGATCATCTAGAAAGTAATGGAATAATCAGAGTTAAGAAGTTTTTGACTAAAATATTTTATAGCTTGCTGAATTTGAATTCGAATATTTGAATAATTGGTGAAAGGACTTTCAAACCAACTAATCGAAATAAGAGTACAACAGTTAAACAATAATATTTTTGTAAATAGATATTTGATAAAGTACTCTTTAACCTTTCAGTTTATTGTATATTGTTTTAAGTTTAATTTAATCACGTATTATGTTCATTCATTTCGACGTTTTAGTCAATGCATAAAGGAATTTTCGTTGAAAATAAAATTTCAATGAGCGTTCACATTTTCAGATTGAATCATACTTTATTGAAAATTAATTGATGAAGTTTATTGATGAGGTTAAGATTAAGTTCAACCTATATCACTGATCATATTTTGACTGAAATATGAACAATCTTAGTCAGTAAACGGTATTAAGCTAGAGTACTGAAGTGAGTCGCAACTCTGATAGGCAGGTGTATAAAGATGGAGGGTCCTAAAAAGGACAAGATGTGAGTTGTACATCCTAGTCGCAGTCAAATTACATTTATTCCATATGAAAAGTAAAGAGATGATTGTTCTATTCGTACCGTTAAATGTACAGTTTAGGCATTTGAAAATTCTTATCATAATAATAGAATAAACGTAAATGTTATTGAAAACAAAATCAAAGATAACGAGAAAAAATGAAATATGTACACAAAATATTTCGAATGATCAGATGATTTAAGAAACATTCACATAAACAGACAATAAAATTAAAATATGACTATATTTTTGTAAATATGTAAATAGGAAGTTCAAGGAAGCTGAAATACATACAATATAAAAACAAAAGTCCGAATGTAAAACATACGTCAATTCAGCAATGAAGTAGTGAGATATGCATTGAACAATGCAGAAAACGTTTGAAAATTCCAACTTATAATATAACCAACATAGATAGTAGAACCACAAAGATTGAGCAGTCTCTACAACTTGTACCAGTGGATTTATATCAGTTGACAAAATATGGTTAAAAACAACATTTAATTAAAATGCACTTAAACTAAACTTACACAAACGGAAACTCATCATGTCCATTTTCATCTTTGCATTGAAACTTAACATGAACAAATCAAGTACTGATGGCACTGGAAAAGATACTTAATCATGGATAATTTTCGATGTTCGAAAGTGTGTTGTCAAAAATTATTTCGAGACTATAAAATTTTATATGAGTTATGTATCTGTTTACCATGATAAGAAACATGAGTAACCCTGTCATTATTCAATTTCTTTCTTCGGAAATCTTCCCAATCGAAGTCACAGAAAATATTTAATTGTACTAAAAACTAAATAACTGAATAACCATTGAAAACATGACAATAACATACATTCAAATATTACGGTATCCTCAATACCACCAGACATCTGGAATGGAATTCAACTATTTTAACGTCTAGTTCCAGTCATATCAGTCCGCGTTGGATGAAACTTTCGATGCAAATCTACACCGTAATAGTTTTAGTGATTTTACAACTGGCTTGATTCCTAATAAATATCAGCGTGGTAAAGTGTGGACACTCTCGTGGATCGTACATGCAGTCTAAACATCTACCAAAGTTCATTAACACAATGTTTCAGGTTACTGTGGCGTTGTATTCTGCAATAATAACCTATCACATTATTGAATGGGAGAAGTGAAAATCTTTAATCCAACTGTTCATTGAGTGCCAAAACACTTTGATATAACAAAATAATATATTTAAAATCCATATACGGGTGAGTATTTGCAAAATTTGATGGGTTCCATTTAAACTCCTAGTTTGTGGACGTAGATGATTGAAGTCATGCTCAGTTCACCCATCACTGAACCAAGTTTATCTAATACTAATCGTCCTCAGCATGAACGTCTCAGAATAATCTGACAGTACTCAAAATTTTACAGATCGAAAGAGAAACAACCTTATACTTCATATTCGATTGAAACAATTTCTATGCTAATGATGTTTAGTTAGAGATTTCACATTTTTCCAACACCTAATAATGTGTGTGCACTTGGATACTTGCTTATTTAATTAGCGAAGCCTGTTATCCACCACACAACAGGTATCTACAATGAATTCCGTGCTTCTCTTGACCTGTGGAGGTTTTCGTGATTCAGTCAACAATCAGAAGAAAGGAAAAAGATGAAAGTCTGGAGCTTTCTCCGACATCAGTCTACACTCGGAATGGGTTTGTGAGCAGGCCTGAATAACTAACTTCGGCATTCAATATCTCTCTGGAGTTCCGTATGTGGGTGAAGATCCTCCTGATTACTTCATTGTGTCTAGCGAGAAGTTTGATCCCCAGAACACACTTGGAAAATTTACTAATTTTTCAATTTTAATCTGAAGTTTTTCATTTCTATGTTTTCGTACCAGAGATGCTAAGTTGACCGTCAGCTTACATTTCCCAGTCGGAAAATTCTTACCTATCATTGGTTGACGGATTATTATATAAAGCTATTTCGTGTCTCTCCCGAGGCCGTTTCTATCATTGCATAAATAAGCTTGATTTTATGCTTGTTGATTGTAGAATACCTTCTCTACGCTTTCTTGATCTAGTTAGCAGGACAAGGGACAAACCGATTAGAATAGCCTATCTTGTCACTGTATCGTTGGTCTTCGTTCCGTTTGCCGAGTAAGGTGAACTCGTAATAGTTTCAAGCATATCAGTGTTGAAGAGGATTCTACAAAAGTTTTTATTCACAACTTTAAGATCATACACAAGAAATCCAGTGCATTGATGTCGTATTGAACAGTCTTTGTGAACTTTGATAATCCCGAATTACAAAGACTTAAGTAAGAGAAGGCTTAGCTTTCATAGGTCGATAGAACAATCGCTGTACGAAAAATAATCACAAATTCAAAAGTAAAATGTGTAAGGAAGTGAGTAAAAAGGCGCTAGTTCTGATTATTTCAGCGTACTTTCTCCTAGTGAATATGATATATTGGCGAGAAAATTGGACGAAAGCAATTCTATTAGTAGTGCATCTGGGAGAAATTAGAGTGGAATATCATTTTTACCATGAAATATGATCAGTCACAACCGTACTTTAATTCAATGATACCGACAACAATCCACTAAAATGAACGATAATTCTAATATACTTATTCATTTGATCAGAAAATGCGTGTATGGCCGCTTGTGGAGAAAATACTGGTAAATTCCCAAAATAACATTCTATCTGCACATTTAATTTAACTTCATCGAAAAGAGTTCAAAAATTACCGTTTCCAATATTTCAGCAAAAGTTTGAACAGCCAAACCTTTTCTACAAGGTTCTATCCTGACAATCCGTTCATAAGTTTGTGTTATTTCGATGCCAGTGTGAGAAATGTTTCGAATACATCACTGTGCACAGTAGAATGAAGGCTGTTCGTTTACACTCACATGTCTTTTATGTTTCAAGTTACACTACTTGATGTAATAAAGTAGTTGGAGTATATTTATTCATCTCCATGAACAATATGTCCTAGTGGATGTAACACATTGCTGCACCTATCATCTACTTCTATCCAGTTATCCTAATTTCTCAATGTATCAATTTATTAGTCTGCCTACAAGTATACATCTTAATTCTCTACGTACTTATTATCCTTCCAAATAATTACACAATTCGCAGAGTACACAACGATTTAGTAGGCCAATCAGAAGAAGAACAAATCAAGTACTGATGGCACTGGAAAAGATACTTAATCATGGATAATTTTCGATGTTCGAAAGGGTGATGTCAAAAATCATTTTGAGAGTAATAGATTTAATTGAAGATATTTTGGAATGTATAAATATACTTGATTACTGGTGCATGAATCCACTAGCCCGTTTGTCTATTTTCGCTAGCTCTTTTCTTCTTAATCTTTATTCTATTGCGATGATGGCCCTTAACAGATTTTGTGAGTGTCTGACCACCGATGTTACATGTCATGACAAACCACACCCGTTTATCGACTGTAAGCTAATTGAAACTCATGTGACTTTACTTTCTATCATTACTAATACTTACACGTTTGGTTGATGCTGATCTAATTCTGTCCAAAATTAATAGACGTGTGACAAATAACTAACCAGTATCTATTATTTGAAATAACCAGTTTTTTCGACTGTTGAAATTCTACATTATTCTGACAAACACTGAATAATATAATCAACTGTAATCGGAAATCTTCATTTCATGAGTGATTGGAAAATAATTTGGAAGGAATATTTTTGATGATTGTGATGGAAGTCATTGTTGGTTGAACATGGATTTCAGCATCAAACAAACTACAACATCCACTAGTAGTAGTAGTTAGGTGATCTTTGAACCTACGGACCTAGATCAACACACTAAAAACAACTTGATATTGAAAATCCCAAATGTGTATTGCTGTCCGTCACATTGTTCGCCATACTGCCGACCGGATACTGTAGTTGGATGTTTCCTAATGGATGATAAAATTGACTAGTGACCTTAATTCAAAGTGTAATCAATGATGTCAGGTTTCCAACTAGTGAGATGTAAGAATTTCGTTGTTGGTTGCACGATTTCCACTTTATTTTCTAGAACAATAATACAAATGCCTAACGCAAATGTGGCAGACCTAACACATCGGATCATAATCTTACTACAATTACTCAAATTCGACATTTAGAATTTCATTTATCAAGCCGACAATTATGACCACCGTGAGAATTGAATCTCTAATAAAATTATTAGACAGATCAAACTGCATCAAGCAACTAACTGATGTCCGGATGATTTCATGGGTGTTGAGTCTTAACAGAAATTGTTTCGACACTCCCATGAACAGAACATGATAAATAATTACCTTGAGAAAGAAATGAAGACGAATTAGAACAAGGGTTGTAAAATATCAATGATCAATCATACAGTTTCACAAAATATTTTCCAAACATTGTCCATCTTACTTGTCTTCAGTGTACGTGATCTTGTGAACAATAGAGTTGTGAGTAAAAGCTCACATTAAAATTTGGATTGAGTTGATGAGTTTTCATTTCGGTCAGAACCTTTTCCATAATATAATTCTCTGTACAATCATAAGCGATCGGTTCAAATGTTTCACTGAATTTGTTAGCAAATAGTTCCATTCGCTCCGGAATGTATGGAAGAATGGAGATACCAATAAGACATATACCACGGCGATTTTTTCCACGTCTACAGGGTCTATCGGCCCACTTCACATAACGTCCTATGTATTTCGCTCGCACATCTTCGTAGGAAGTCAGATATGTTTGATTGCAGGAACCAGGCGCACCAAGCAACGGATTGGAATTCAATGTAGAGAAAAACAACTCATCTGGATGCTTCATCACATTCCTCTCTGCTTTTAACGCATCTAGTATTTCCTTTGCCTTCGGATCGGTTTGATAGAAATAAACAAAATCCCGCTTCAATGCCATGTAAAAGCTGCCTTTACTCCAAATTATCTGGAAATTGTGAACAATATGGTTGGAAACTTGTGATTACTCTAATTCGATGATAGTAGGTTCAATACAAAATTGTAGAATGACTGAACTGAGTTTTAAAATTAGAGAGGCTTGAGTAAGAGTTTCGACAGTTTTGTGAACTTATCAATAATACGCATGCTCAACATCACAAATTCTCCAACAAACAATGTCCAGGTTCACTGAGGAAGAAGGAGAGAGTAATTAAGCTAACGTGTCACTAATTCGTTAGTACTACACAACCAATAAGTATTGTGAATGTTCAGAAAACAAACACCTGTTCGAAATACTAGATAACATGTTTAACTATGAAGTGTGAAAGATGTTGATAACACACATATCACACATTCATCTTGTTTCGATCAATTTATTTGAATGATTAAAATCAAATAAAACAGCACTATGTATAGTGAATGAAAACAAAAAGATCAGACATACTGGAAACGTGAGATTCTTCTTTGGCCAACGTTCTGGATTATGCTTAGGTCCCAAATTCTCAACTATATTTGATCCATTCATCGCTTTCAACAATGCAACCAATTCCCAATTGGTTCGAAGTGGCAACTCTTGACCACTCACATTCAGAATATACTTCCAAATAATCTCACTGTTATTTATCAACTTCTCTGCACAAAGGAGAAACACTTCAAGCACAGAGTAATATCCCCACTTCACATTCACACTTTCTGATCGATTCACTACTATCACATTTGAACCGAAACATCTGGCCAACTGCATCACTTCATCATAAAACAATTGTGGCGACTTAGAATCCACATGGATACAATACATATTATGTGATCTATAGATCAAACGGAGAAGACGAGCCGCCTGTTTAATATTCGCATGAACGGCAAGACTGAATGCTAGAGGGAATTGCTTCTCTTCCAATGTCGACTGAACAACTTCACCATGGAATAACTTGAATTCGTTGCATGTGTGTGGGTTCGTCAGGTTTGCGAAATTCCGATGTAATGGTGATTGAATATTTCTCACCACCATATACTCTAACCAACTCAAATTCTTTGAGAATAAGTATTGACAGATGTGGTTATTGACTTGATTGAATTCCGCCAACATATACTCATAATAAGCTGCATATGATATGTAATATGTAACTGTAAGCGATGTGATGAGTAATGAGATGGAACCGATCCAAATGAATTTGCGTCTCAGACGGTTTGTTTGGTAGTTTGTATTATGTTTAAAGTTTAATTTATTTGTAGCTGAGTAACTTGATGACTTGTATTCCATGTCGAATTTCAAGTGATTTAGCTTGGTTTCCTGTGTGATTATATGATTATCTTTTGATTGTTCACAATGAATGATTGATGAAATGAGTTCATAATTTTGACTATGAATGTGTAATAATCTCGACCAACTGATTCTTTTTATCACCAGTTCTAAATTAACAATTTATTTTTTCAATTTTTTTACGGTATATAATTGTTTACATTTTCCGTTTGAATCATTACTCCAATCTTGTTAAACTTCACTCTAACTCTAAGTTAACAATCGTCGCATTGTTTTCGTTTCAAATTACACTTATTCAAATCAATATATTTTTTATCTTCTATACATAATAGCTTTTGTTATGGTTTCTAAACAATTAAAACTGAAATCGATTATAGTGTTGTTTTGTTGTTTGCTCATGTTATTAGTTACGTGCAAAACTAAATACGAATATGAAAAGAACATTTGTGCCTTATAATTTTATCCAAGACTTGAGATAATTGGTGGGATAGGTAATTTAAAACCCTGAAATGGCTCTGTGCTGCCAAGGGTGGGGAGAGTTCACGCTGATTATCAAAATACTCTTATAGGTCTTAGCTTTAATCGCCACTACCACTGCCTTCACATGGCAAAAGACGTTGTTCACAAAATTTCGACAGCCAAATGTGAATGTCTGAGGCATGAACTAGGTTGGTGTGTATAGAGCATCCATCTAGGGTAATTGGAAATTCCTGGTTCTATACCACTGGTGTATGTGGGCTCCAGGATACTCGATGAAATAACATAGTGATCCTACCGCTAGCAACAATCTAGCAAGGGATCGCATTGCTTAATGTTGTGGGTTGGACCTGAAGGGTAAGTCCCTGAGGAGGTCGCTTAAAAATACTACCCACTTTGGTTCAGGCATCCGTGCAAACAAACTAAATGTTGACCCGATTTTCTGTATTTTCCTTCTTTTTAGATAGGTAGTTTAGCTGTCTAATGTTTCTGACGGAATTTGTATCGCTATTTATTTATTAGTACAAGTTCTGATCCATGAAGTTCCACGATAGTTGACGATATTGTCCAACTTTCTGGAGTATTTCCTGAATTAGTTGATATTATCATGATCTTTGTATGCTACCATATCTTGCCTGCGAAAATTGGATAATAAAAGAGAATTACAAATTGTTTCAGTTTCTCTAAAATAAATTGAAATTATTATTTTAATAAATTTTGGTAAGAAGTAGTTTCTAATGAGTGTAAATGTTTACAAACACAATAGCTATGGGGCTTATTCAATTTTCGTCTTTAAAGTATTCATTCTGTTGTTATTCATTGGTTATTGTCAGTTGACCAAAATGCTCACAAGTGCATAAACAAGTACTTCCTTATGTAAACAGAAATAAATTTACATTTACATACGAGTTAAACCATAAAGAAAGGTACATACTTCAAATGGTTACTTCCAATTCAGTCGCTCTAAATGCATATTGATTTTTACATTTATCATACCTCCCTCTGTTCTATAAAGTGATATTTAATTCACAATTTTACTAGGCAGTGCCTAAGTTTTTTCACATATTAATTTTCATGAATATCTACCTTAAAACATAACAAAGACTTTATAGTTTTAAGCGCTGAGTGACTCTAGTTAGACAGCCATTAAAATCCAGATGGTTTTTAACGGCTACTTTTTATGGGACCCGCCAGAAGTACAATATCCGGGAATATGACTCAGAATCGAATTCAGATTACTCAAGAATCAAGATGAGTACTTAACCTTCATATCACTAGGTTGACGTTTAGTAGCTTACATTTCAATCTTGACTCGTCATATTGTGCGATCATAGTAAATTGTTCTTGGTGACACCTGTTTTGCTCCAAACATTTTTGACTTTCATCCGTCATGGTTTCTCAGTATAACTCCTTGAGTTTCCACTCTAATTTAATCATGATCACCTTTTTGTCGTTATCTCATAAGAATGTAAATTTGTCCCCTACAGCAGTCACCAACACTTCCTGTCGGAAAATCTCATACCGAAAGGAAATCGAGGTCTTATGTTTCTCGGTTTTCAGTAGTTATCTAGCCAAGGTCATTCCATGGTGTTAACTAATAGCTTGCAATTCCCCACGAACCTCATACATACATCCGCCCACCAGTTTTCTCCATCCAACTCTGTCCTGGGCTTCCCTCTCCAGTTCTGTCCAATGTTTGTTCATTCCTCTCATATCTTTCTCTATTTCTCGGCGTAATGTGTTCCTTGACCTTCATCTTTTCCTTTTGCCTTAAGGGTTCCAGGTGCGGGCTTGTCTCGTGACGCAGTTAGGTGCTTTTCATAGTGTGTGTCCTATCCACTTCCGCCGCTTCTTCCTGATTTCCTCCTCCATTGGAATCTGACTTGTTCTCTCCCACAGTTCGTTGTTGCTGATGGTGTCTGGCCAACGAATACGAAGTATTTTGCGTAGACAACTGTTAATAAACACTTGTATCTTCTGGATGATGGCTTTGGTAGTTATCCAAGTTTCCATTCCATACAGTAGAACTGTCTTCACATTTGTATTGAAAATCCTGATTTTGGTATTTGTTGAAAGTTGTTTGGAGTTCTAGATATTTTTCAACTGTAGAAATGCAACCCTCGCTTTGCCAATCCGCGCCCTCACATCCGCATCGGATCCACCTTGGTTGTCGATGATGCTGCCCAGATATGTAAAGGTGTCAACGTCCTCCAAGGTATCTCCATCAAGAGTGATTTGGTTGGTGCATGTTGTGTTGCATCGGAGAATTTCGCTTTTTCCTTTATGTATGTTGAGACCTACTGCTGCAGAGCCTGCTGCTACGCTGGTCGTCTTCTCTTGCATTTGTTGTTGCGTATGCGATAGAATAGCCAGATCATCTGCGAAGTCCAGATCGTCCAGCTGCGTGCTAACTGTCCAGTTGATACCGTGCTTCCCTCCAGATGTCGACGTTTTCATAATCCAGTCGATCACCAGGAGCAAGAGAAAGGGTGAGAGTAAGCAACCATGCCTGACACCGGTCTTCACCTCGAAAGCGTCTGTTAGCTGTCCTCCGTGCACGATCTTGCAGTTGAATCCATCATAAGAATTCCGTATTTTGTCAACTATTTTCTCAGGTACACCGTAGTGTCGAAGAAGCCTCCACACTGTTTTCATATCAACGTTATCGAATGCTTTCTCGTAGTCGATGAAGTTGATGTAGAGTGGTGAGTTCCATTCAATTGATTGTTCCACAATGATCCGTAATGTAGCAATTTGGTCAGTACATGATCGATCTTTACGAAATCCGGACTGTTGATCTCGAAGTTGGGAGTCTACGAAGTCCTTCATTCTGTTTAACAATACCCTGATGAAGAATTTGCCTGGTATTGAAAGAAGAGTGATGCCTCTGTAGTTCTCACACTTGCTGAGATCGCCTTTCTTTGGTATTTTGATGAGGTATCCTTCTTTCCAATCTGATGGTACTTGTTCCTCATCCCAAATCTTCGTGAAGAGGATGTGAAATATTTTCGCAGTTGCTTCCACATCTGCTTTCATTGCCTCTGTTGGAATGTTGTCTGGTCCTGTCGATTTGCCACTCTTGATTTGTCTGATGGCCATATTGATCTCCTCAATTGTAGGTGCTCCGATATTAATTGGGAGGTTCGTGGATGCTGCTCCGATTTTGGGTGTGTTCAGTGGAGCTGGTCATTTCAGGAGTTCCTGAAAGTGCTCTACCCACCTATTTCGCTGTTCTTCAGTGTTACTGATTATTTTCCCTTCCTTGCTTTTCACTGGTCGTTCTGGTTTACGAGCTTCTTTGTTATATCGTACAGTTGTCTAAACTTTCCCTTTCTTGAAGCCTCTTCTGCCGTCATTGCTAGATCTTCCACATATTTTCGTTTGTCAGCTCTGATGCTCTTCTTCACTTCCCTGTTTGCTTCTGTGTATGCAGTTTGTGCGGTAACTTTCTCTGCTCTTGTTCATCTGACATTGATTTCTGCCCTCTTGTTGCTCCTTTCTTCAATTTTTGCAAGAGTATCAACAGACATCCAATCCTTGTGATGGTACTCCTTGTGACCCAGAACTTCGTGACATGTTGAAGTGATTGTCTTCTTGATGCCTTTCCAATTGTTCTCCAATGTTGTGTTCTCTTCATTGAGTAGATCCTGAAGGGCATGGAACCTATTGGTGAGGGCTATCTTGAATTCGCTGAGTTTTAAGATATCCGGAAGAAAGGCTGTATTAAACTTCTGTGATATTGTCTGCCCTGTTTTCCAGTGCTTCTTTAGTGTCAGTTTCATTTTGGCGACCAGCAAGCGGTGATCTGAGGCTGTTTCAGCTCCTCTCTTGATTCTGACATCTTCCGTAGTCCTTCTGAATGTTTTATTGATACAGATATGGTCAATTTGGTTTTGAGTAGTGTGGTTTGGTGAAATCCATGTGGCTTTGTGTATGCGTTTGTGAGGGAATATTGTGCCACCGATGACCAGTTTGTTGAAGGCACATAAGTTTGCAAATCTCTCACCATTTTCGTTTCTTTCTCCCAGTCCATGTCGTCCCATGATGTCTTCATATCCAGTGTAGTCCATTCCAACCTTGGCATTCAGGTCTCCCATAAGAATCGTCAAATCCTTTGATGAGCATCTGTCGACGATTGACTGAAGCCTTTCGTAGAATTGATCTTTAGTCATTGGTAGTGCATAGCATTGGGTGACGTTAATTGTAATTTCGTCTTTCTTTGTTTTCAAGGATGCTTCAATGATCCTGGGTCCATGAGATTCCCATTCTATCAGTGCCTTTTGTGCATGTTTGGACAGCATCAGTGCAACTCCTTGTGTATGTGAAGCAGTTCCCCTGAAGCTAGTCTCAGTTGTCCTACCTGTGTCCAATGCGTTTCTTTGATTCCAAGCACCTTATTTCTGCCGCAACTTGAAATAGTCTTCCAATCTCTCACAATGTACGAACGTTCTATATATCTAAAAGAATGATTACTCTGGTTGTCAGAAGAGGCATCGGCCTCGTGACTTCCGAGGTAACTCGGCTTTTATCACACGACGTCATAATTCTTATTCCGACTAGCAGGGCAGAGTTAAAATGGTCTGATTTATTTTTTCTAGTTAGCGTTTTTTGGCAAGTTAGTTAATAGTGGGGATGGGGGCGCCAACCCTATGTTCAACCCCTCCTCCTTTGTTCGGGCTTGGGACCGGGAGAAGCCCCGAAGGTTCTACTGGCGGAGTCCGAAGGTTACCGAGCCGAACATTTAATCTTTGGGTTAACTTGTCCTCGATTGAAAAACATACACTTATTTAATAGCTTTATTGACAGGAATCCATCAGAGCAATTAATAGGGGTGTTAAATTTGAAACAGCATAAATACATGGATAGTTATGAAATTGAAGATGACTTATGATGAAATTAAAATAATGACTGAAATCAATACACTTTAGTATCTTTATTATAGACAAGAAAATTTCGATTTTTTTTAGGACTGAAACATTGATTAAAGTATGGTGATTCAATAAATAAGGCAAGTTGTTGATAGTTTTTTAAAATGTTTGTTTTACACTCATAATACAGACAGATATAGAAGAGTAATTTTTCTTTAACTAACGTATGGAAAACCCAGATACTATTTATAAATGCTACCATATAATAAATTTTTTCAATCGAATCAAAAAATGAATAATTTAAAATGAAAAAAATTGACTCAGTGAATTAATGATTTTGGTACGAATAATTATAAAACTTAAATTCAACTACATTAAACAAATAATTATGCAACCAACTCGAAATGCTTAAAACAGTAACACATAAATAAGATTAGTTAGCAGAAAATAAAAAAACAAAACCAAGCATTCGTTACATTTAATAGCACTGTAGAAAACAACATTATGTTTGTGAAAACAATCATTCATGCATACACATGCTGTGAATCATTGAGATAAGTGGATTTGACGGTAAATAAACATTGATATGTGGAATATGAGTACAAATGACTTCAAGTAGAGTTTCAGTTCTAAAGCTATTTTGCATCAGTTTAAAAATACAAAGTCCATAAACATGATTATATAATTTGAAAAATCATCATTATTATCGATACAAACAGTCAAAATTATGAACTCATTTCATCAATCATTCATTGTGAACAATCAAAAGATAATCATATAATCACACAGGAAACCAAGCTAAATCACTTGAAATTCGACATGGAATACAAGTCATCAAATTACTCAGCTACAAATAAATTAAACTTTAAACATAATACAAACTACCAAACAAACCGTCTGAGACGCAAATTCATTTGGATCGGTTCCATCTCATTACTCATCACATCGCTTACAGTTACATATTACATATCATATGCAGCTTATTATGAGTATATGTTGGCGGAATTCAATCAAGTCAATAACCACATCTGTCAATACTTATTCTCAAAGAATTTGAGTTGGTTAGAGTATATGGTGGTGAGAAATATTCAATCACCATTACATCGGAATTTCGCAAACCTGACGAACCCACACACATGCAACGAATTCAAGTTATTCCATGGTGAAGTTGTTCAGTCGACATTGGAAGAGAAGCAATTCCCTCTAGCATTCAGTCTTGCCGTTCATGCGAATATTAAACAGGCGGCTCGTCTTCTCCGTTTGATCTATAGATCACATAATATGTATTGTATTCATGTGGATTCTAAGTCGCCACGATTGTTTTATGATGAAGTGATGCAGTTGGCCAGATGTTTCGGTTCAAATGTGATAGTAGTGAATCGATCAGAAAGTGTGAATGTGAAGTGGGGATATTACTCTGTGCTTGAAGTGTTTCTCCTTTGTGCAGAGAAGTTGATAAATAACAGTGAGATTATTTGGAAGTATATTCTGAATGTGAGTGGTCAAGAGTTGCCACTTCGAACCAATTGGGAATTGGTTGCATTGTTGAAAGCGATGAATGGATCAAATATAGTTGAGAATTTGGGACCTAAGCATAATCCAGAACGTTGGCCAAAGAAGAATCTCACGTTTCCAGTATGTCTGATCTTTTTGTTTTCATTCACTATACATAGTGCTGTTTTATTTGATTTTAATCATTCAAATAAATTTATCGAAACGAGATGAATGAGTGATAGCTTAAAATTATTACGTTTTATGTGCAAGAACTTCCTTTCAATTCGCATAGTGCTAACAGTAAGTTGCATCCTTTATATTGGTGATTTATGGGCGTAGTCATATAGAACATTACGTGCGCTATTCATAGCCACTCGGATATTTCTTAACATCATAAATTGTTTGTACATTGGCTATCTCTTCGGATAATATCAATGAAGAGTAAATTGAGTGGGATGAGTCTCAATGGCATTCACTGGATTAAATGGACCTTGTATGCTTGAGCTTCGGGAAAGATGTCTATATAATTATTCAAACACAATCTTTCAACACTCTGTGTCTACTCTTGAAATTCACTCAAAAATAACGAAACCCGTGTTAAATGTTTGGCTTCAAGTCAGATCAAGCTGTTAGGAATGATGACTAATAATTAAGGATTAAAATGCAAAACTTGGATTGGTCTCAAAACACATAACAGTTAAAATAAATGAAAATACAAACAAAGCAACAGGTATATTTCAATAACAGACAGAATTATGTCTAATTGTATCGACAAGATTTTGTGACACTACTAAACTTCTCAATATGTGAGTAGTGCAATAAGTAGCAAGTCGATCAGCTAACGATGTCGAATTTGTGTTTCAGTGAAATTTGCAAACGTCAGTAAACAATAGAGTTCCGATTATATTTTCTTTCAATAAACAAATACTACTAAATAGTGTACGGTTCATTCGCATTAACGAAATGCAATAGTTATCAACATCTTTCACACTTCATAATGAATCATGTTCTCTAGTTTTTAGAAAAGGTGTTTGTTTTCTGACCATTCACAGTACTCATCGGTTGTGTTGTACTGACGAATTCGTGACACGTTAGAGTAATTGCACTCTCCTTCTTCCTCAGTGATCCTGGTCATTGATTGTTGGAGCATTTGTGATGTTGAGCATGCGTATTATTGATAAGTTCACAAAACTGTCGAAACTCTTACTCAAGCCTCTCTAATTTTAAAACTCAGTTCAGTCATTCTACAATTTTGTATTGAACCTACTATCATCGAATTAGAGTAATCACAAGTTTCCAACCATATTGTTCACAATTTCCAGATAATTTGGAGTAAAGGCAGCTTTTACATGGCATTGAAGCGGGATTTTGTTCATTTCTACCAAACCGATCCAAAGGCAAAGGAAATACTAGATGCGTTAAAAGCTGAGAGGAAAGAGATGAAGCATCCAGATGAGTTGTTTTTCTCTACATTGAATTCCAATCCGTTGCTTGGAGCGCCTGGTTCCTGCAATCAAACATATCTTACTTCCGACGCAGATGTACGATCGAAATACATAGGACGTTATGTGAAGTGGGACAAAAGACGCTGTAGACGTGGAAGAATTCGCCATGGTATATGTCTTATTGGTATCTCCATTCTTCCATACATTCCGGAACGAATGGAACTATTTGCTAACAAATTCAGTGAAACATTTGAACCGATCGCTTATGATTGTACAGAGAATTATATTATGGAAAAGGTTCTGACCGAAATGAAAACTCATCAACTCAATCCAAATTTTAATGTGAGCTTTTACTCACAACTCTATTGTTCACAAGATCACGTGCACTGAACACAAGTAAGATGGATCAATCAGTTACTGGTTGACATTGTTGTTGCAAACGTTTTTGAGAAACTGTGTGATTGATCATTGATATTTTACCACCCTTTTTAAAATTCGTCTTCATTTCTTTCTCAGTGCAATTGTTTATTATGTTCTGTTCATAGGAGTGTCGAAACAATTTCTGTTAAGACTCAACACCTATGAAATCATTCAGACATCAGTTAGTTGCTTGATTCAGTTTGATCTGTCTAATAATTTTATTAGAGATTCAATTCTCACGGTGGTCATAATTGTCAGCTTGATAAATGAAATTCTAAATGTCGAATTTGAGTAATTGTAGTAAGATTATGATCCGATGTGTTAGGTCTGCCACATTTGCGTTAGGCATTTGTATTATTGTTCTAGAAAATTAAGTGGAAATCGTGCAACCAACAACGAAATTCTTACATCTCACTAGTTGGAAACCTGACATCATTGATTACACTTTGAATTAAGGTCACTAGTCAATTTTATCATCCATTAGGAAACATCCAACTACAATATCCGGTCGGCAGTATGGTGAACAATGTGACGGACAGCAATACACATTTGGGATTTTCAATATCAAGTTGTTTTTAGTGTGTTGATCTAGGTCCGTAGGTTCAAAGATCACCTAACTACTACTACTAGTGGATGTTGTAGTTTGTTTGATGCTGAAATCCATGTTCAACCAACAATGACTTCCATCACAATCATCAAAAATATTCCTTCCAAATTATTTTCCAATCACTCATGAAATGAAGATGTCTGAAACTACTACAGGTCAAAAATTACCAACTAAAGTTGATTATATTATTCAGTGTTTGTCAGAATAATGTAGAATTTCAATAGTCGAAAAAACTGGTTATTTCAAATAATAGATACTGGTTAGTTATTTGTCACACGTCTATTAATTTTGGACAGAATTAGATCAGCATCAACCAAACGTGTAAGTATTAGTAATGATAGAAAGTAAAGTCACATGAGTTTCAATTAGCTTACAGTCGATAAACGGGTGTGGTTTGTCATGACATGTAACATCGGTGGTCAGACACTCACAAAATCTGTTAAGGGCCATAGTCGTAATAGAATAAAGATTGAGAAGAAAAGAGCTAGCGAAAATAGACAAACGGGCTAGTGGATTCATGCACCAGTACGCAGGTATATTTATACATTCCAAAATATCTTCAATTAAATCTATTACTCTCGAGATAATTTTTGACAACACCCTTTCTAACATTGAAAGTTATCCATGATTAAGTATCTTTTCCAGTGCCATCAGTACTTGATTTGTTCATGTTAAGTTTCAATGCAAAGATGAAAATGGACATGATGAGTTTCCGTTTCTGTAAGTTTAGTTTAAGTGCATTTGAATGAAAGGTTGTTTTTAACCATATTTTGTCAACTGATATAAATCAAATGGTACAAGTTGTAGAGACTGCTCGATCTATTGAGTGGTAAACTCCATGGAAGGAACATGTCTGTTGGTCTACTGAGTTCGTGGACATATACTCACTTATCATTACACAAAATCAATCGTTTCTTTAGCCGACATGATACACTCGTCCTTTATGGCATATCTGTTTAGCATCAAGTGACCATCTGATTTGGATTCTTCTGATTGGCCCACTAAATCGCTGTGTACTCTGCGAATTGTGTAATTATTTGGAAGGATAATAAGTACGTAGAGGATTAAAATATATACTTGTAGGCAGACCAGTAAATTGATACATTGAGAAATGAGGATAACTGGATAGAAGTAGATGTTAGGTGCAGCAATGTGTTACATCCACTAGGACATATTGTTCATGGAGATGAATAAATATACTCCAACTACTTTATTACATCAAGTAGTGTAACTTGAAACATAAAAGACATGTGAGTGTAAACGAACAGCCTTCATTCTACTGTGCACAGTGATGTATTCGAAGCATTTCTCACACTGGCATCGAAATAACACAATTTTATGAACGGATTGTCAGGATAGAACCTTGTAGAAAAGGTTTGGCTGTTCAAACTTTTGCTGAAATATTGGAAACGGTAATTTTTGAACTCTTTTCGATGAAGTTAAATTAAATGTGCAGATAGAATGTTAGTTTAGGAATTTACCAGTATTTTCTCCACAAGTAGCCATACACGCATTTTTCGATAAAAGGAACAAGTATATTAGAATTATCGTCCATTTTAATGGATTTTTGTCGGTATCATTGAAGTAAAGTACAGTTGTGACTGATCATATTTCATGGTGAAATTGATATTCGACTCTAATATCTCACAGATGCACTACTAATAGTATTGCTTTCGTCCAATTTTCTCACCAATATATTATATTCACTAGGAGAACGTACAGTGAAATATAATGAGAACTAGCGCCTTTTTACTCACGTCCTTACACATTTTACTTTTGAATTTGTGATTATTTTTCGTCTAACGATTGTTCTATCGACCAATGAAAGCTAAGCATTCTCTTCTCCAGTGCCATCAGTACTTGATTTGTTCATGTTAAGTTTCAATGCAAAGATGAAAATGGACATGATGAGTTTCCGTTTCTGTAAGTTTAGTTTAAGTTCATTTGAAAGAAATGTTGTTTTTAACCATACTTCGTCAACTGATATAAACCAACTGCAACAAGTTCTAGAGACTGCTCAATCTTTGTGGTTCTACTATCTATGTTGGTTTTATTATAAATTGGAATTTTCAAACGTTATCTGCATTGTTCAATACATATCTCACTACTTCATTGCTGAATTGACATATGTTTTACATTCGGACTTTTGTTTTTATATTGTATGTATTTCAGCTTCCTTGAACTTCCTATTTACATATTTACAAAAATGTTGTCATATTTTAATTTTATTGTCTGTTTATGTGAATGTTTCTTAAATCGTCTGATCATTCCAAATATTTTGTGTACATATTTCATTTTTTCTCGTTATCTTTGATTTTGTTTTCAATAACATTTATGTTTTTTCTATTATTATGATAAGAACTTTCAAATGCCTGAACTGTGTACATTTAACGGTACGAATAAAACAATCATCTCTTTACTTTTCATATGGAATAAATGTAATTTGACTGCGACTGGGATGTACAACACGCATCTCGTCCTTTATAGGACAATCCATTTTTATGCGCCTGCCTATCAGAGTTGCGGCTCACTTCAGTACTCTAGCTTAATACCGTTTACTGACTAAGATTGTTCATATTTCAGTCAAAATATGATCAGTGATATAGGTTGAACTTAATCTTAACCTCATCAATAAACTTCATCAATTAATTTTCAATAAAGTATGATTCAATCTGAAAATGTGAACGCTCATTGAAATTTAATTTCCAACGAAAATTCCTGTATGCATTGACTAAAACGTCGAAATGAATGAACTTAATACGTGATTAAATTAAACTTAAAACAATATACAATAAACTGAAAGGTTAAAGAGTACTTTATCAAATATCTATTTACAAAAATATTATTGTTTAACTGTTGTACTCTTATTTCGATTAGTTGGTTTGAAAGTCCTTTCACCAATTATTCAAATATTCGAATTCAAACTCAGCAAGCTGTAAAATATTTTAGTCAAAAACTTCTTAACTCTGATTATTTCATTACTTTCTAGATGATCACTAGTGAAAATGTTTGTATGAAAATTGATCTTAATGGATCATATGCAAATGTTTTTAATCTTATTGTTAACTCTCAGTTTCCATATTATTCTCTATTTTTGTTCAGTGTGTTCGTTTGTTCTTTGCAAATTGAGTTCTCCGTGTCTTGGTATATTTTATTTGTTATTACGCACTACTGAATTATTACAAACTCTTTAGTATTAATTTTGGTTAGTTTAATCTGATTTGTCAGTTTAAGAATATTTATTTCAGATTTTATCATGATTCAGATAGTTTAATGAGAGTTTATTGCTTCTTGACCAAATTACAGTATGTTATGATTAATTGATTACTCAATGTATTTCTAAAATTATAGATTGATTTTTTGAAGTATTGATTTGTCTTTATGGAAACGTTTAATTGTGTGCATGTGTGACCTATCTGCACAAAATGGATCGATAAGTCTGAAGAGAAAATAATGACAAACAATTAAATGAAACAATGACCGATTTAATCTACAAGTAAATATGCTTACGAAATTCGGTGTAACAACACAATTTCAATACATTTTCAATGACCGATAGAAATTTTTCAAAAAATACCATATAAAACCATTCATAAAATAAAATCTATCGAAAATTGATGACAAACAGTAAATATTAAATAATTAATAATCATTTCATGAATAAATTAATTACATGGTTAAACAGTGAACAGTTTAAATGATAAAATAACCCATTACTTAAATTACTGATTTTTCTATTTCGCTTTTTGAACTTTATTTACTTGTAACAATTTCCTATATTTGTAACGATGTTTTATGTACGATATTTTTAAGTTATTCTAATTAACTACTTTCTGATTAATGTTTTTTTTTGCAAAAAAGAACAATCAGCAATGGAGCTTTTGTTTCAATATATATTGGTGTTGAGACTTAATAACTCAGTGAACTACTGAAGTACATTGAATTTCATAATGATTGTAATAGTTCTAATTAAATGGAATAGATAAATCTAACATAGAATTATCCTATCTGAACATTCGCTTACATCTGTGTATTATGCAGTTGAATAGAAATTGTATATCAAGTATCAAAACATCATCAATTGTCTTTTATCATTTTGTTTTCGTTATTGCTCTAGAAAAGCTCAGATGAGTTTATGGAAGAAAACGTTGAAATTATTGAAATTTCAACCATGGTCAATCACTTATCTGTGAGATTAACGCGTATTAATTTATTGCTATATATCATCATATCGAGATAATTGTACAAAATATACAGAATAAGTTTTATAAATATTTATTGATTTCTGTTAATTTTATATAATGTAGGGTGTCTTCATCAATGATTTTGAAATAGTTTGTAAGGTAATCCGATCATACATGTTTTATGTTGATTCCAGAATGAAAATATGTAAAATGCATATAGTGTACTAAAAGTTCACTAAATTACTTTCAGATTGTTGAATCGTTTACATAATTTCTTCTTTTTAATTTAATGAATAGTGAATCAACTCTTGGTTAAGAGCATATTTCAAGCTCAATGGATAATAAAGTGTTTTCTGTTTCGTTTCCCAATAGTCATGCTGTTTTATATTCATATCGATGAAACTGATCCATCATATTGTTCCCTCCCTCAATAGTTCGAAATTGTAAGTGTAGATTCGAAATATATGGTACTTATATTGCCTTCATCCAAAATGTCTCTACCTCTAAACGTCGTGTAGAAAGGAGACATAAGAATAATAATGACAGCTGATAGAACAAATATTTTGTCCAAGCTAGCGCATTACATCAATCTGAAGGTTTCAATATCTAGTTGGTAATCAATAATAAAGAGATGGATCAATTCAATAATAAATTTCAATATTGTTAGCTTAACATGTGCAAAATTGAAGTTAGATTTTGTTACAGTTTTACGTTTACCATAAAGTTACTCATGTCTTTTTCCCCCAATGGAGCATTGGCCACCAACCGGCATTCTTCAGCCAACTGTGTCTAAAGCCTTCCTTTCTTGTCTTTCCCAATCACTTTTCGTTCTTTTCGTGTCTGTTTCTAATTCTCAGTCCAATATATTTCTTGATTTATCTCTTTTCCGTCGACGTCGATAGTTCGAAGTAGGGGTTGGTTGGTGATTCACTTCAGTGATTTCTGCAATTATCTACCCATCTCCAACACTATCCCAATTTATGCCTCAGGTGTAGTCTGGTCTGCTCTTTTGGACGGAGGTTTTTTATACCCTGTTGAAGTTATTGTTTATTTTATCTCTTTCTAGTTTGTTCTTCGTCACCTATGACCAGATCTTGAAAGGCTTGGAAACTGAGTCTGAGAGCTTACTAGTTTAATGATCATTCGATAATATAAAATGCAAATAGTTTTAATGAACAATATTTTGATCTTAATAGTATTCGTTAGCAAGATAACAGGCTATATCTCCGCATCGTTTCCTCTTCTAAAAATTTCGCAATTATTGTAATATTATTATTACTACCATTATTATTAATATTATTATTATTGTTATCATAATATTTTATACAGCAAACGAAAATCCTGAAAACATCTCAAAATAGATGAAAGTCAACTAAAATACGTTTATTTGAAACACTTGTTATCTGCATAAAACTTTGTTCAGAAGAAATAAATGAAAAACATGTTCTTGGTTTTGATGTGGCAGTTAAAGGATTTTACTGCGTAGCTTTCATTGTTTCTCTAGACAATATTATCAACGCCTACTTCATACAAACATGGGCTCTTTAAATATTAAGTAACTTTGTACGTATGCCATACTATATGATTAGTTGTACTCCCCTTATCCAATGTAATGTTTCTCGATGTTAATGCTATTTATCTTGTAGATAGTATAACGCTTGACTTCGTTTTACGTCGCATCTTACTGTCTGGATTGAATTTAATATGCTATCATTGAAATTAAAGGGCGTAGACTAGTGTGCAAATAAATTGGATAGAGAAAATGCTGAACGTCCGGCTCAAGTGAATAGTGAGAACTCTAGTGAATGTTTACAATTATAATTTTCAGAACAACAAGCAATCAATAAACACAAAAATCAAACGGATCTTCTGCAGATGATCAATCAAATATGAATAATCTAGTTCCGATAAAGCCATAATGTGAGGGCTTGATTAGATCTTTCTAGAGTAGGTGATCTATTTTAATAATAATAATTATTATTTAATCGCAAGTAACATCGTGTTACATGTGTCAAGCTAGTTTTCAGGTAAAGTTTGAAAAATGCTAACACATCGTAAAAGGTTTCGCAGTTAGTTGAACATATTAAAAGATACACTAGCTTTCTATAGACTGTTAATATTTTTCACATAAGATTGTAAATATTGCTTCAGACTCTGGAATGTACAATGCAACAGCTGGCGACAGTTACGTTGGTCTCGTTGGTTGCGTTGCGACGAACGACTGGTGGTCGAGACTTTATGCAAATTAAACCAAGGTCTATATGTCACAAGAATCGATGAGGTAAATGTCTACTGACCCTCGTGGTCCTCATTCACCATTTTTCAATTACGCAGGGTCTTTGGTGAAACTCCAGCTCTGCGGGAATATCAGGCATATTACTTACGGCGTTGAGTGAGATGGTGTAAAAGAGAAAGAGAAATATGCGAGAAGCGGAACATGAGTCATGACTCCAAACATACTTTCCTGAGTAAAACCTTAAACGTATGATTAATTAGATCTTTCTTTTATTTTATTGGATCATTTACTGCACATCTGCGTTTATGTAGCTAAATGAACAAAAGTCACTAGTAAGATAACAAATAGGCAAAAGATCGCATAAATAAAAGAGATTCAAAAGAACTAAATTGTTAAAAATTATATAGATCTAAGGAATATAGTGAGGAAGATAGTGATTTGATGCACTTTTGATGTTACATTTGTTGCTTTTATCACCGTTACATAAGAAATCACGAGTGAACTCCTTCTCAGCCTAATTTCTCAGATCCGCTGGGTAGGAAGTGAAATCATTTCAAGCTGACAAACATGAGTCCTGAACTTAGTTAACTTGAAAAATAACATCAATATAATCGATTTAGTTACTTTTCACTATGTCGTAAGGGACCGTATGCAAAAGAATGTCCTACCTCACAGACATGGGTAGATTGAGGTTATCGCCCCACTGTCTTGTTTACTAGTCAGTTACAGTTTGTGATGCTCAGCTCTCTTACGTGTGAAATGTTTCAAATGTCGTTTTGATATAGGCTCCATCCGTACACACCTAGTCGGAATACACTGTCTCTAGCAGTTCCAAGTTACAAGCAAACCAGACAGATTTCACTTCTTTATAACAGATTATATATCCATGTGGCATATCACATTGATATGAAATGTAGTTTCGAAAGAGGAAGGATAGGCAGCTAAATGAAGAAAAAGAGGAATAGTGTTAAAAATTCACGAGTAAGGCGATAAATAGGCAAGAAAGCAAGGTGTTTGGATGTTAAAAAATTGGGGGAATAAAATTTTTTAAACTGTTAATAGGTGAACAAGAAGGAACTCATAATGATACAGGAAGTTTGGGTTCCTTGTGATCCACAGCCGTTGAGCAGTATATACAGGCTTTTCAATATATAGATCTGCTAGAAATATAAACTTAAGGTTATGTGAAAGATGAGTAGATAGTGATGCGAATTTAAATTTTCAGAAAACTCCGAATGCTGAGGATAGCGTCTCAATGACGTGACCTACTACTATTAGTAAGAGTAGGGAGATTCGTTTGTTATTTCGTGATACCTATACCGATGGTATTGCAGATGCAATATATTCATGGTCTGTTATTAGTTTCTAAGGTTAATCAAAATATTTGGTGGACCATAAAAGATTGCCTCAAGACTTTGTGTCAGTTCCGGGAATAGTTGATCACTCTCTTTAGAGTCGAACAACAGCATTACAAGTTTATTAAACTTTGTGACAGTATTACAGATACGGATAGAAATTACTGATCTGTTTCACAATAGGCCGTAACGTGTTACAAAGGATTTACATCGCAATGATTTTTTATGTTTTGCCATTCTTAGTGTATATGTGTTGTTTCCAAGTCTATATTTTACGAACGAGAGGCCATATACTATTTTATAGAGAAGTAATAGGTTGTTTATCGACCAACGCCGACGTAGAGGTTCTCATCTTTCTGTGTAGTCAAGTTTATGATTCCATCCTAGCAGTCGCCAGGTGAACCTTCTGTGGACATTTTTTACTCGTATCTTGTCCGTGTTACACATGTTTGAAAAGATACGTGAGGAGTATTCAATGGAGGGTCTTACAAACATTTTGACGATTATAGGCTTTTCCTCATTTGACAAGGAGTTCTTATTAATGTACCCCGTAAGCCGTCTAGATTTTAGAAATAATAGAAGAGGCATGTTCTCAAAACTTTGGAATTCCTGAGTTATGAGCAATTAAATTATGCGCTGATATGAGAGCCCAAACCCTACGTTTTTTGTAAGTAGAGGGGTATTTCATAGTGGTGCTTACTAATATGCATGATGCCACGTTTGTTGTGGTGAAAAGGTAGGTGCCATGTTTCGCTTCAGGTAGATAGGTTGTCATTGTCACTTTGAATTCAGGCTATAAAATTATTCATACCTTCGGACTTATAAATGTTTACTATTTTTAGGTTATCTTCGTATCATTTTCTCCATTATCCTTGATGGACAATAGGTGACATGAATTAGCCCATCGTTTTGGATTAGCTTTTGATAGGGACAATATTGCTGAAGATTTCTGCCTTAATATTTCCGGATGAGATGAGACAACCGAAGAGACATCTGAAAAGTTTGTCGACATCTGTTAAAAGGTATGAGTCATGGACACTGGAGGACGATCAACCTTCCAATTCATGTTCTCATATGGGAGTAAATATATAATCATTATCTTGTTTCTCTTAGTATGCATGACGTTTTTCGTCCCTCTTTGTATATACTCATATTGAGTATATATTTTATGGTCCATCTTTTGTCATATTTTATTAGTGTCTACAATTTCCGAACGTGGGAAAGTTCTCAATGTCCTTTAGGTTGCTCGGGAACTGTTTCACCCTCGTTTAATGACTACTGTTTCTGTGTAGCTATCATATTGGACTATCGCACTTCAGCTGCTTGGGTTAGATTATTGCCTCCGCTAGATTCCATTGAGAATAAAAGGCGAAAACACGAGAGTTTCTAGCTATATTGAATACAGAAAAGCCACACGACGTATTTTAGTGGGCTATTATTTCCATGTTACCTGCTATTCTGTATGGAAGTCGTGAGCTTGCATGGCTGAATGTGTCTCATTTTGAAAGTATGCACTTCTCCAGAAAGTAACCTTCAAGTCGAACGAGCCAAAGTTGTGGATTGGTTATCCTAAAAGCAGGAAGAAAAAGCCTAGGGGACCTCACAGACAGCGTTTGTGGAGGACCTAATGTGTCGTTATTTGAAGATATGTTTATGTACAATGAGCGGCACACGAATAAATCAATCTGTATATAGACGAAGGAAATCGAATAGACGGTAATAATGCTAGGAACAAATAATGCAACATTATAACACAGAACAGACTTAATAAGCCGCATCCATATAACAATGGTATGTGGGATGTTATTATGAGTGATTATCAACATTGTCAAAATATGTTCAACAAGGTTTATGAAATAATTTACGAGTAATATCAATGTGGTAGTAATAATTCACAGTAATAATTCGAATCAAGCAGGAGTCAATTCATTTTCATATTCCTATCGAATCCTGAAAAGCTTCATTGCGTTCACCAGTCAGGCTTACCAGTTCTGTGAAGGTGGATGGTCAAAATATTGTTAAAGTTCTTGTACCGTTCGTCCGTATAACCATCATTTTAAATTGCGAATGCTGGTTGTAATGCAGTTTTGAGATTCAATAGTGACAAACAACTTTACTATCCCAAATACAAAAATGGTTGATGCAGTTATGGAATAATTTGAACCACTAACAATAAAGCTAATAGAATAAATATGTACGTAGGAAGTAAGCAGTGCTCAAACATACATGCTCATACGAGCTCAATAATAATAAATGTGCAGTGGTATAGATGAGTCGTTGTAAGAATGACGCTCTATTAAATTAGCCAATATAGGGCCTAACGAAGCTAAATGTAAACAGACTGTAATGAATGTGTAATGTTATAAGTTTATCCGTGACATTTTTCCCACATTCATTTTCAGATAACGTTCGTGTCCATTTAGTAGGTGGAATACATTTTTATAACAGTTCAATGTACTTACTCGCCCAAATGAACTTATTCATGAGGTTCCTTGTGGTCCTGTCAAAAGAACAAGAATCAAGATAAACGGAACCAATCGGTTCATACTAGCTTGTGTAAAAGATATTGGATATCTGGTACCGAAAGTCTTTATTCGAGGGTATTGATGTGGATGAGAACGAGTAGTGCAAAAAATATCTTTTTGATCCGCCTAGCTCCAACGTCAATGGTTCACATGAAAACGAATATTAAATAGGAAACGAACTTCCTCAACAGAAACATGGAACTGAATAAAAACCAAAAAACACCATATATCTGTATGGATGGATGAAGTTGGAAATGACATTTCGAAAATACATAAGTTACATCTAAAAATTATTTTGGTCCTGCATTTTGTGCGAGTTCTCACACTAATTTCTGCGTAATAGTGGCTGTTGAATCAACGGAATTTAATACGTTCAGAGGCTCATAGTCCTAAACCGCACTGTGGTAAATACATCCTCAGGTCTTCAGGACAACCTCGACACAGTGGTAAGATGTTTCAAATTATGTTTAACGACCAAGAGTATTACTACACGCATAGTGTAAATAAAGATATCAACGACTATATCGATAAGGAATCATGAGTGTAACAAGTCTTGACTGAAGATGATTTTACGACACAAAACTATGCTATCACTATCACTATGAAACTATAACGAATCGAGATAAAATACTGCTTCGCAGGATAACAAATGTTAATCCCGTTAATCTAGGAATCAGATAAAAGACGATTCTAGATGAAGAGGTATATTTAATGCTAGCCTCTTGACATCGAAATAACATTAGGGAAAGAGGGTATACAAATAGCTAACGATCAGGCAGGAGTCGCGCTGGGAAACAGAATGGGAATAACATGCTTGGCGCGGGAAAGATAGTCTTTTTTACAGATAAACAAAAGGAGTACAATATAGCAATTATTGTCAGAACAAAGTACAATAATAAATGTTTATATTTTAGCAACTGTGCTTTCTCCGTAAAAGTATATCACTACATTAGCCATCCCCCCTAGAAAGGGTTTACATTTTCGATACACAGTGGTTTTGTGCTGAGGGGGGTACTGGTCGGCTAACGGGCGATTTTAGGGCGAAAGGGTTACTGGACAGGAAACGACCACTAAACCTCGAGTTATCATCGGAATTCTTTTACGTTGAACTGTACCAATAGTGATGTGCTACGTTTAGTGTTCAGGTTGGCTTGCCACACCAGCGTGGCTCGTATCCAGAGTCTGGAGTTTGAATTCGTTGCCGTCCGGACCAGAAAAATACTGCAGACATAGGGCAGAACCAGATTGAACGTGGGAGCCAGAAACGACTAGAACGATCAAGTTCGAAACCATACGTATACAAGAACACTCGAAACCAAAACATCGACTGAGTGCTTTGCCGGAAACGTCAATGATCAGGCCAGCTTTCACCAAGATTGACTGCAGTAGACTGTACCAACAGGGTGATAGTCGTAGATATGGACTCAGGATACAAAATGAAAAAAAAAGAGAAAAGTATATCATACATGTAGTACGAGGATCGTGTAATATCACGTACCGGTTGTTGCCTGGGTGGTCATTCCAGAAAACGTACAGCTAGGCGTACGCGGCGACCGGAAAGCGAGATGGTAATCTCGTGTCTACCTCGTGAGCCGTCAGTTTTATCCGTAGTCAAGCACGTCGTGGTCTGCTGATTCGTAGATAGTGCAGATGACGCGTGTTGTTGACTGGGATGTGGGAATGAGGACTCTGATTTGTCTGGCGTGGGAAAGGAAGTAGCTTTAAGGATCCAGCTAGCATGTTTGATATGTCTAGCATCGGGTCTGGAGTTAGCAAGTAGGCACTGTCATCGACGTGTGCTGGCTTAAGACGATCGATGCTGACTATCTCGACGCGGCAATGTTGAGCAACATTGAAGGCCTTGTCGTGAAGAGAAATCACGTTAATAGGTCCTTCGTAAGGCTGTTGCGAAGGTTCGTGTACCGAATGGACTCGTATGAAAACATACGAACAGGTAGATAACTCTCGAAGGAGAGCGACCTGTCGATGTTGTACTCGAGTTGACACCGGAGGCAGTGCTCGCATAAATTCAGACAATCGTTGGACGTGGTCTCGTTTATTGAAGTTACCACTGCTCCGTGGTGCGAAAAATTCCCCAGACAGACGCAATGTTGTTCCTTATACCAATTCAGCTGCGGAACATTGAACCTAAAAGAACGACGGTAATGTTTCGTATCAATTGTTATTTTCGTGTGCTCGAAGAGAACTTTTGATTTGGCGATGAAACTGTTCGACTAAACCATTCGAAGCTGGGTGGTAGGCGGTAGTGCGCATGCGCTTCATACCAGGCAGCCGGGCTAGCGAAGAGAATAATTCGGACTTGAACTGTTTCCCTCGGTCAGCTGTGACAGCTGAGAGACAACCATAATGCGCTATCCATCGTCCTGTGAAGCGGTGAGCAACTGTTTCCGCCGTAATAGAAGTGATGGGAATTGCTTCGGGCCATCTTGTGAAACGATTGATGCACGTGAGTATGTGATCATACCCATCTGATGGTGGCATTGGTCCTACAATGCCAATATGAACGTGATCGAAGCAAGCTTCAGGCGTAGCGAATGTGCCGATAGGGGAGACTACGTGCCTGTGCACTTTTGATCGCTGATATCGTGAACACTGCTTTACACACATACGGACATCTTTATTCATGGTTGGCCAGACGTATCGTGCGGCGATGAGACGAAATGTGGCTGGGATACCTGGATGAGACAATCCATGGAGGTCATCGAAGATAAGAAGATAATGAGCAGAAGGTACAGTGAGTCGGGGTAAAACTAGTAGAGTTGTCACACAGGATAGTACCTGAGGTGGTAGCTAGTGGTACTTCAAGGCACTGGAGGGATGTAGATTATTCTGCTTCTGTACAGAAGGGATCATTTGCTTCGGCAGCGGCCATAGCGGGAAGATCAAGCACCATTAAATTAACTGCATTCACCTGAATACGTGACAGAGCATCGTCAACAGAGTTCGACTCGCCTTTAATATGACGAAGGTCTATCGTGAAATGAGAGATGTAGTTCAAATGTCTGGACTCTCGTGGTGAGTAGTGGTCAAACGTGGTATGCGAGGCATACGTTAGAGCCTTATGGTGGGTGAAGAGGATAAAATTACGACCTTCTAATGTTTGCCGGAGTTTTTTAATGGCTTAGTAGGCTGGTAGCGGTTCGCGATCAAAAGCGCTATATCTCGTCTCAGTGGGAGCAAGACGTTGTGAGAAAAATTCGAGAGGTCGCCAACCTCCAGAAATATGCAGTGTGCGCTGCATCATTCAACTCTAATTTACGTGGGTCACCGCGAAGTAAGTCAGTTAGTGGTCTTAACAGTTCCGCGGCGTGAGGGATGAAACGTCGGTAGAAGTTGAACAAACCGAGAAAAGCCTTCAGTTCCTCGAGTGAGGACTGTTACGGGAGAAATGAAGACATTTGGCTGATTAAAACCTTTATATAAAAATCATTAATATACTGTGTTTTTGGGGTATATTTGTTTTACTTAACTTATGAACTTGTTTGATTTATTATTTTCGGACATTTTGGTTTCTGTTTGTCTTCGTTTGCTAATTGGGAGTTTTTGCTCCAGGAACCTATAAAATTGAAGGACGACATTTTTGTCGACTATTTGCGAATTGCGAACGACATTTTGGTCGACTATTTGTGAACTGCGAATAAACTTTGGTACCTAACTTTGGAGTTAAGGTTTTGTAGTTACTTTGGGTTCGTGAATTGCAAATAGATCGACATACTGTACTTCAATAACCGGAAGGAGCAAAACTTGGACGTAACAAGGACGATACAGTGTAATCCATGATTGTACGTACTTTATCTTCACAAGGTAGAATACCCTCATGCTTAATGATGTGACCCAAGAATTTTATTTCTACCTTGCCCAACTCACACTTGTCTGGGTTAACTACTCTTCCATTATCCGAAAGGTGTAGGAATGAGAGCGTAAGATGTTGATAATGTTCATCTACGTTTGATGATGCGATTAACAAGTCATCAATATAGACGTGAACAAAAGCAAAGTCTCGTACTATGCTATCGATAAACCTTTGGAAAGTTTGAGCAGCGTTCCGTAATCCAAATGGCATTCGTAGGAAGTCAAAAAGCTGGAAAGGAGTCGTGATAGCATTTTTCTCGATATCTTCAACGGCGACTGGGATCTGATGATATGCTCGTACCAGATCAATCTCAGAATAGATAGTCGTGCACTTGAGTGATGCCATGATGTCGTGTATGTGTAGGACAGGATAGCTATCGAAACGTGTTGCTTCGTTTAATGCTCGCTAGTCACCACATGGTCGCCAATTTATCCCATCCTTTTTGCGAACCACGTGGAGTGGTGAGGCCCAAAGACTGTGAGAAGGACCAATATTACATGTGGCCAGTAAATTGTCAAACTCACGTTTAGCGGAAGCTAATTTTTCCGGTGCCAGTCGGCGAGGTGGTGACGTGACTGGTGGTCCGCGGGTGACGATGTGGTGTACCACATGATGAGTCACCGAAAGATTCTCTTCGAATGAAGTGGTTAGCTGGAGAAATGTTTCTAGTAAAGCGTGGAAAATGTCATCACGCGAATGAAATACCCTTGTAATACGGTACGCACCTGCTGAGCTCGAAAGCCCATAAATTTGCTGTTAGACGAAGCATCGATTTGCTGCAGCCTACGTGAATCGACTAGCGAAACATCATGCTGTAAGAAAATCGATTCCGAGTATGGCTGTGGGAACATCAGCAATGATGAACGTCCACAGATACAGTTGTCGGTTTCCCAGGTTGACCGTCAGCTGTCGTGTAGCATAGGAAGGAATGACAGGGCCATTCGCAGCGCGTAGACGAACCATCATAGGTTGAGACTTGCTGCTACCAAGTGTAACGACAGATACCTGGGCACCTGTGTTAACGAGGTATCTAGCGTTAGTGCGAATATCGTGCACGTAAAATACGAGACCAACTTGAGGCGAGGGGTCGACGAATACGTCCGCGTTTACTGGTTGGCTTGAAGTTTCCCACCTTGTATGAGCGGGGGTCTCGACGATGACGGGCGCCAGACCTAAAAGTCTGGTGGAACCAACACCAGCCGGTACTCGCTTCCGAAGTCGCCTTTTGGTGTGGCTTGGAATATGCACGCTCGGAAATAGTACTTTGTGCCTTTCTTGATCGAGAACGTGCTCGTGGGGTTTCGGAACAGTAGAACGATCTTGGAAATTGAGACGGCTGTGAATACAGCGACCCCTATCTCCTTGAGCATGAACATGATTGGCATCTAGGTCCACGCTGGTATGTGACGTGGAGGCAACCGTATATTTGTCTCGCGAGCTAGTCCGCTATAATTTTGTCTGCAATAAGGGCAGACTAGCTAATTGTCATGTCCCCAGGCAGAGCGGTGATCGTAGGCTGCATGTGGGCTGGTAAGGCTTCTAACAACAATTCTCTGACTGTCAGAGTCAGATGCCGCTGGTCCCGCCAATGACTGAAGTCGTGTGAAGTGGTGGCTTGGATTAGTATCACCCAAGGGGTGATGTGCTAACAGTTGCCTTCCTTACAGACTCACCGAATTTAATGCGTATTCGAAGTTGTGGCTGACCAGGTATAGTGAATCGAGATAAAATACTATTACAGTCAGTAAATCCGCGACTTATTTATAACAGTGTGGCTTGCAAATATAAGCGTTTTCGTGCTGTCGCATAGTAGATTAAGAATCAATGTAATCTTGTTTCATAGGTTTTTAGAGATGATTTTGATCCTATATTACCTGACAAAGTAATGATAGCAAATTCAACTGAATCACTTTAGGAGAAATCAGACACTCACAGAAATATACTAAAGAAATGTTAGGGTTCATTTGTCAGATTGAGTTTGAATTCGCACAGTACTTTCACTAGCGAAGAAAAGAAAATTCACCTTTTTAATCCTTTTTGTAAAATGTTGTGAACCATGGACTGGGTTCTTTGTTTTGATGTACCAGTCTTATTTAATGTTACTAAGATAAATAGAGATCCCTTAAATAAATGTAGTCACGCAGGTATGACTTATCGCTCACACTTTGATCACCAGTCATAGAAATCCATACATTCAAATATCTGTTTTAACTTAGTCGATTCAAATTCTTATTCATATATTCAGGACAGTTTCTGAATCCTTTTTCAACAGTCATTAGAAGAAAACCTATGTCTATCTCCCTAAAGATGGACAAAAATAGACAAAAAGTCATTTTTATGCTGTATTTTTTAACTCTAGTGTCAGGGTATAACCCAATATCAGAAAAAGTAGAAAGACTGTTGTTGTCATTGAACAAACTTATCAGTTATTACGAACAGCATAGCAGTGAATTTAATTTTGATGGTATCTTTGGCCTTATACCGTTAAAAGGTAAAGAATCTTCTTATAAGTTTTTCAGGAGCTCTTGAAAGTATTACTAATGATTCCTTGTATGAAAATCTTGGGGAATTAAAATTTATCTTGTCACCACTGACGAGGAAGTTCAAGATGCAACTTTTGAGGATTGATGCCATCATTGGAAAGAGTGTGAAAGCATTAAGAAATGCGGAAGATCCTTACTTCATGGAAATGGGTAAACTTTTGACACTGAAATGGACTTTCCCCAGTCAAGTCAACCCGTATTTTTATCCATCAGATGTAGACTTCATACCAAGCGTGCAAAATGTTTCCAGTGATGACTGTATCATCCAGTTGCTAAATGCAAACCGTCAAGGAACTCTTGATTGTCATCTTTCGATGAAATGTGTTGCCAAGCTTATGAACTTCCAGTCTCGCAGTTATGAAATGGCTCACCAAGTTCTGTACATTCTCATTTCACATCAAGTAATATCATATTATGTAGTTTGATAAACAGGTTGATTGTACTATGTCCCTAAGTCGTATGTTGGAAAATCTTTCGGTTAGCCTGGAAAGCTTGAAGAATAGACTGTGTTCTATTATGTTTGAAGATTTTTTAAATTACTATCAACATGTGGAAACGATCCCTCAAGATCGAGATATTTTCCTTGAACAAAGTGAGTTTTTGGCTCTAATTTCACACAAAACTTGATCTCGTTATTTCCACCATCTTGATAGTTAAGATGAAAGCTATGTTTTGTCACAATGCTTAGAGGATTCGTATAATTTTAATGTTATTAGCCAATTTAGGAATTTTCTGAAATGATGCGACTTATAAGTAAATCGTTTAGTAAAGAAGATCTAGCCCTCAAACCTAGAGCATGATTTGAAGCCAAGTACACGAATCTGTTAAGGATCCAGTCAGTAAGTAAGGTAAAAAATGAGTTTTGGATTTTATCTATACTGCAACCTCTTTTTAGGCAGGGTATAGACATGAGAGATGTACACATTTATTTCATGAAAGCGTTTCCTGTAAGTGTTTCTTTAAGCATAGTTTTTAAGTTACTTTTCTCGGATTTCGGTAAAGATTATCATTCTACTTATCAGTATTTTTGAATCCGTTCTGAAGACCTGGTTTATATCAGAAGGGGTAACCCTAATTAGAGCTCTCTAAATGAGTTTCATCTGATAAACTATATCTCCCGTCTACATATCATATTACTCCATTACTCGGTATCTATGGAATTCTTACGTAGTTTCACTCACCCACAGACACATTACTTTTGGTCGTTACCAACTTATTCTGTTATCTCATATACACTACGCAAATTTATCGGTCGTCTCCATACTATCGTACCACGAAGTTAGGATGATCACTCTTTTTTAATCGGACTAGCTATTATTGAAAGAATAAAACTTTATTTTATATTTAGTGAACACTTTTCAGCCTGATAGTGAAAATCAATGTAGTTGTATTTTATACACACTTTTTAAACAGATTAACTCACATCCAAGCAACAAATAAGGTAGATATATTAGCGGAGTTCAATCAAAATGTCCATATCTGTCCAGCTTTTTCATGTGAATTGCTTTCGCTGACTTCAAAATAGCCTGTAATCTTAGGATAACACGTCTACTAAAATCTTTGGTGAACATTTATAGTAAGAATCGTGTAACTGCTACTTAACTGAAAAGACTAAAGATGAATTTAGTTATGTTATTTCTAAATTAGTTTTAGTGGGTGACTTCAAATACTGCATGTAATTATTAAGGGATGTTTTGCATGTAATTCTGATTCTAGTGTTCGTGTGCGGAGGTCTTGGTTATGAAAAATTTATCCAGCTTTCTGTTCTCAACAAATTTTTGTCGTGGCAACGGCCTTCTGGATGCTTTACCATTTCGGATTCCGCAGTTGTAAAAAACAGACAAAGAAATGTCACATTCATGTCTCACAAACGCAAACTCCTGGTGGAACGCAGACATGCAGGTTAGACTAAGAATTTTCATATCTATAGCACACAATATTATTCAGAAGACAGATAAAATTAGGTTTTTGTATGAAAGGTTGTTGGAATCAAATGTTTGTAATAAATTGCTGTTTATGGGTTCTTTTTTTAAGTTGATTTTGTGTATTCTACTTTTTTGATTGTGTTTATTATTGAAACTTTGCTTCGATAAATCATGCAGTCTAACGAAATGGTAGAATGGAAATAGTCTCTAAGTACTGATTTTGAACCTTATCAGTCCGTAAAATGTCATTTTCGGTACTTATCAAATTCTAAACGTTTGACTGGGTTATACAAAACAGCTTAGTGTTTATCAAATGTTGCTTGCTGGGTTGGAAACAATTAGGTCTTCAAAGTGCATAATCCATTTTCCACGTATGTAAGTCAGAATCCGGACCTTTACGTGGTTGCTAAGTTGTCTTGTTTTTAATTTAATAGACTGAAAATGTCAAATAATTACTTCTCTTTTTCGTATTTGTCTGTGGTAGTGGGTGCAAGTCATGACTAGATTAGTAGCATATTAGGCACCGCAGCCAAATGAATAGGCAAGTTAATGACTTTATTATTGCTTGTTACTGAAATAAGTTCCTAATTAATCATCAAAATATTCAGTCAGTTATTCAGCAACAACATCGTACGTACATCAACTCAAATTGCAATATAACATTAGCACACAGAGATGCAATTGTTAATTCGAATCCCATAGTGGAAGAGGTAATATAAGTATAAGCGGTAATGGAAAACATTTGAAGGTATTATTCAAGAAGTCGTGTCATTCAAAGCCTTCAAACATCGGTTACTATAGTCTACACCTACTAACATGATTTAGTTCACTTGTCAGTGATTCCACGGATTTGTGCCATGTTCTGGTTTGACCGCCCCTAGCTTTATTCCAACCTACTACTACACTACAAAACAGCTTGACGAGGCAGTCGGTGGTTGTGCATTCGTAACACATGTCCTAATCAACTCAACTGATAAAGTTTCACTACTTCATCTACTGATCTGTCATCCTTACCAAATACCTGTTCCCTAACAATAGCACTGCTTACTCGATAGTACCAAGATATACAAGCAATACTTCGGAGACATCTATGATCGAAAACAAGCAACCTAAGAACATTTTCAAATCTGACTGACGTTGTTTCACAGCCATAAGTAGGACGAGCACTGATGCGCAGTACACCAAATCTTTGGTTAGCAGACAGATATCTCACCTACAAGTTGGAAAAAGCCAATCCATGCTGAGATTTCGTCACAAACCAAGGCATCACCGCTGATAAAACTCCCAAGATAAATGAAGCAGTAAACACGCTCAACTACTTCACTCCCTATCAATAGCTCAGGTGCAGATACAACCTAATCTTGAAGCAACATTTTGCATTTCCAGGGGGAAAACCGCATCCCGAACATGCTTGCATCGTTGCTTAGGGTAGTCAGAAGACTGCATTTAGTCAGTGTCGTCACTGAATAGAACTATGACATCGACATGTTCTAAGTCAGCAAGCGAATTTCCCGGCAGATGTTCAATTCCTGAAAAGTCAGATGATGAAAGCGTGGTATCTGAAGGCATGTCAATCACAAAAATAAATGAGAATGGAGAATGTGAACGACCTTAACGGACACCACCTGAAGTAATCGATTCCGATGACAGTTCGTCATAAGTTCTCACTTGACCAATGGTGTTAGAGTAGAAAGCTTGTATAAGGTTAATGTACTTCTTTGCTACACCTTTCAATGACAGACAATGCCATAGAAACTCAAGATCCACTGAGTCAAATGCCGCCTTAAGGCCCAGGAAAACAACTATTGTCGGACGCTTAAATGCGTGTGAATATGTGGTCTATACATCCATGTCCAGGTCCGGAACTAACCTCGTTTTCTCTAGTCTGATCTTCACGAACTTCTCATTTCGTGTAACTTCATAAAGAGTCGGAGGACTTGCGTTGATTCGCCATTCAGGTTGACTTGAGATCGTGGGCAACCGAAGTGCAGCGAAGGCCCAGCTTATAGTAACGGTCCGGTGTAGGTCCAACGCTCAAGAGCTATCCATTTTCATGGCTGGTTAATTCGGCAGGCGGGTTGTTACATACTCCTTAGCGGCTTCCGACCTCCATGGCCACTGTCCTGCTGTCTAGACTAACCAATACCTTTTGTGGTATCTCATGAGCATCGCGTTAGGCACCTTAACCGAACGTTTTGTTCATTACACAGCGCCACTTCTGCTTACCAAAAATGGCCCACTTGGCACTCACATTCAATGCAAAACTCCAATTAAGCGAGTTAAGCTTCTCACCCAATATGTAGTTTAGAACGGGGTTTTAGGAGACCAGGAATAACGTTCCTTGAACTCGAGTCGTTTGCATTAGCGGTGTGAGGTGATAGAAGAATGTGAGAAGGGTTGGTCGTGGGAAGAAGACAGATGTTAAGGGGTGTAGGAAGGATTTGATTTTGACCAATTCGGTCTCGTATGTTGTTACGAGTATGAGGGCGGTTGTCACTTCCCGGCTGCCCACACCACGGAAGAGTGTTTCCTGAGGAACCTGAAAAGAAAGGTAGATTAGTGTTGGTCTTAGGGAGCTAGGAGTGTGGCTGCAGAGCCTAAGGGACAACTGCTTGAGGCCGGTCACTCACGGCCTTTTGTGAAAAGTTTTTAAAGTGTTAGCTCCGCTCTTTTTTTGAAAGGCCTTATCACTGGAGACAGAAATCTGTGAGATAAGTTGAGATGCGACATTTTAGGGTCGATCTTTTCTAACAAATTTCTTCCTTGTAAGGAGGCAGCATCACTGCAGATGATAGTTGTCCAGGGGGAACATCTTACTGCTGTCACACCCCTCGACAGTCAGCAGTAAGACTTCGCCTTCACACTTTGAGTTGCTGCTTCTAGTTTTGCCGTTCTGCATTCTACCTGCTTAGCATGGTAGAACCTACATGAACATATGTTCTAGCCAACATAGTTTGGTTAGGTCATCTTGATAGGCAAGCTCGACCGCTACGTCAACGTAGCAGTTACGATCGGTCATCAAAACAGTAAATTACCCAAAATCCAACTATCTTTTTCAGACTAAGTAGAGTATTCTTTGGTGAATAACTACACAGAGGAAGTAGCTTTGTAGCCGCTGCAGACTTCGCTGAGAAAAGGGTGATGTTGTAAAGTAGGTATCTGAAATAGTTTATTCCTGATGGCTGATCGCTCTCTGATATTATCTATTGGTTCAATTATATTACCTCAATCCGTAGAAAGCATCTAAAGCTAAATGTTATGAACTTACACATACCACTTGTTTCCAGAGGTTAGTCTTCACAGACATAAGATCAAGTCACAAAGACGTGTATGTGCTCTTTAGTAGCCAGACTGATATCTCAACTGCGTCACGAGTGACTAGTAAGAAATTAAAGATGATTTAGGTGATTAACACACTGGAATATTTTACCGTTCCTGAAGAAACTGCTTTTTGACGTCATATAATCTTGGATATAATGTTTATATTTGCGTGAAGATAAACGTATTCGAAGCGACTTTGCTGTGTCGCTCAAAATCCTAAGGAGACTGTTTGTCATCGTTTCATCAAACAGTACTGTACAGTCTGGGTACTTCATATCAGTGAGTGTATTTCTAGAAACTAATGTCAAGTAGTTTTAGAACAGTCATGATATTAGCTAACTTTTTGACCCATATATTTGGGTGAGTTTAAACAACTTTTTGGTGTTACTTTTTATCCTCACTTTCTTTTCCTCTTACTTTTCTAGGCCCTGCCGCCTTTGATTGCATACATATCTTTTTTCATTACACCTTTAGGTTGTTCTCGTATATTGTTACGGAGGCTATCATTAATCAGTTTAATAAAAGTTACTAACGTCCACTGTCTTTACTTGGAACTTCTGTACAAGTTACCGACATACGTAAATGCTGTTATTACAGTTGCATAAAAGTCTAGCTGAGTTTTCTCTGATTGAATATTCTCATGTATCCTGGAGTATTTAGCTAGTTCTTCCACTAATACATACGTGAAATTTTTATTGAATCACTGTGCATGCATCAGAACACAGTCAAAATGTAGGCATAAGTTAGATAAAGTAGGAGTCTTCAGTTAATTTAAATACAGGCTTTCATTAGACTGTCTAATATCTATTTACTTTATGGTCGAGTAAATTACCATGACACCAGATCAAATGAAGCGTTTATCATTCGATTAGATGTCTCTGTTACTTGTTATATAACTGGCATATGGCGACTATGATGATTCGCGCCATTTACCTGTTCTTTACTTTCAATAATTCGTCATGATTTTACGTCAACCTTAGCACTTCAAAGTTACAAGCATCTTTAAGAGTAGTTAGTACATAGACAGTTTCAAATGTTTGACTCACAATTCTGAAATGTTGTGCTTACCTAAGGTTCTCAGTAATGTTTAGATCACTGAAATACCAGAAACGTATATGATACACCTGAACTAAGTGATATAGTATGAGGAAAGCCGAAGCACTGAAGGAGAATCTTTACCAATTTCAAAAACTAAGAGTCTGTAATAATCGTAAAAATATATGTAACTTAGTTTTAAGTTTTCTGAATAGCATTTACTGTCTTCTCTATTCTACAATCAAAATTACATCATAATCACCGTGTCCTTTGAAAAAAGACCATTTTATCATATGATTAAGCTGAATATTTTTGGTGTTAACGTAGGTGCAGTATCTACTGTTATTACCTGTTTTAATAGCTGATAATTACATCTACCGAAGTATTTGTTTCTTGTCAATGAAAATTAAACACAATTTAGTCACTGCACTAACTATTTTGTGGATTAAAGTAGGTCAAACAAGTACATTTGATTATTTTTTTTATTATTTAACAAGCAATCTATTATTCAGATTGATATCTAGTCGAAATGGTCTATCATTATAATTATAATTATTATTATAAGGTCTGCTACTCGCAAGGCACGTGTAATTTTTTCTAAATATCTATCTGAACAGTTAGTAATAGACTGAAGATAAATAAAATGCTGTGTGAAAACTAAGTACGAATAATTCTAGAAATGTATTCATAATTCGCTCTTTTTTATCAGAAACTGACTATAATTGCAAACATCAGTCTAGTTTCAACGCTCATCCTGTTAGCTGAAAATAATCGATTATCGGCAAGTTAACTAATAAAGGCCCACAGAATCAATAAATCTGAAGTTATAACGTACTAATAATAGTTAACAATATAAGTTTACAATTAAACATTTATTTTACTGCATATTAGTAGCAAAATGATTGTAACTCCGCGTGGGGTCTAGAGTTGTACAAAATCAGCACAAAATACACTTACAGGGTGGGAATCCAATGAATCCAGGATCATCAGAGCATCTTTGAAAGCAAAGAAAGAGAGGATTACAATAAATGTCATCTAATGCTATATACCTACTAACGATTACAATAAAGATGTAGAAGATCAATTCTATGGGAGGCTGCAGTTAATCGTCAAGAGATGCTCATTAAAAGATCTAACCATTCTGATGGAAGACGTAAATGCTAAAGTTGGCATGGACAACACTGCATATGAAGACATCATGGGACGATTTGGACTGTGGGAAAGGAACTAAAATGGTGAGAGATTTGTTAACCTATGTGCCTTTAACAAACTGGTCATCGGCAGCACAATATTCCCACACAAACGCATGCACAAAGATACATGAATTTCACCGGATCACATTACTCAGAACCAAATCGACCATATCTGCATCAATAAAACGTTCAGAAGGACAATGGAGGACGTTAGAACCAAGAGAGGTGCTGAATAATGATAAATAACAACTATTTGTTATTTTTGTTACTTTCATCATTATTGTTGACTAATCGTGTAAACCTATGTATTCTACTCAAATACTGTTCTAGATGGTTGTCTGTCACACATGACGTCTGTGGCTGCAGCTGTGATCGGTCTATACTTGAGGGCGTTTTTCTTTCCAACAGAGTACATGGATGCATATTCGTTCAAAGTAACACCTATTGTATGGAAATTGCTTTTGGTGAAATCATATACGTAAGCATGTTAATATTTATTTGCGAAAAATTATTCTTTTAGCTATACAGTAATGTATTATTGCTCTTTAATGCTTAGATTTTACAAAATAGTCAAAATTCATTTTGTAATATCGATTAGATTTACTAAAAACCAACAAGGATAGAAGTAATACTAATAGTTTGCTCTTAAAATTAACGTCACTGATAGCGCGAACTCATCTTCGTATTTCTCTGTGTTCAAGATGATTTAAAACACAGACAAATCAGTTTGGTCGTACTATGTTCTTGGACATGCTTTATCTGTAACCCCCAACGGAGCATACAATGCCGACCAGTATTCTCCAATTTACTCTGTCCTGAGCTTCTCTTTCCAGTCCTGTACAATTCTCGTTCATTATTCTCATGTGTTTCTCTATTTCTCAGCCTAATGTGTTCCTTGGCCTTCCTCTTTTCCTTTGAACTTGAGGACTCTAAATCAGGGATTGTCTTGTGATGCAGTAAGGTGCGTTCCTCAATTTGTGTCCTATACACTTCCAGTGCTTCTTCCTGATATCCTCCTTCACTGGAATCGGATTTGTTCTCTCCTTCATCATGTTGTTGCTGAAGTTGTCTGGCCAACGGATGCGACGTATTTTGCATAGTCAACTGTCAGTCAATACTTGTATCTTCTGGATGATGGTTTTTGTAGTTCTCCAATTTTATGCCCAATACAGTAGAACTGTCTTGTGAAGGTTCACTGATTGCAGTGAAAAATATTACTGACACCCACTTCATACAGAAATAGGCTGAACAAGTTGGTACTTGAGGCTTTATTGGTAGCTGATCATCTGCAGAATATCCGTTTGATTTTTGTGTTTATTGATTGCTTGTTGTTCTGAAAATTATACTTGTAAACATTCACTAGAGTTCTCACTATTCACTTGAGCCGGACGTTCAGCATTTTCTCTATCCAATTTATTTGCACACTAGTCTACGCCCTTTAATTTCAATGATAGCATATTAAATTCAATCCAGACAGTAAGATGCGACGTAAAACGAAGTCAAGCGTTATACTATCTACAAGATAAATACCATTAACATCGAGAAACATTACATTGGATAAGGGGAGTACAACTAATCATATAGTATGGCATACGTACAAAGTTACTTAATATTTAAAGAGCCCATGTTTGTATGAAGTAGGCGTTGATAATATTGTCTAGAGAAACAAAGAAAGCTACGTAGTAAAATCCTTTAACTGCCACATCACAACCAAGAACATGTTTTTCATTTATTTCTTCTGAACAAAGTTTTATGCAGATGACAAGTGCTTCAAATAAACGTATTTTAGTTGACTTTCATCTATTTTGAGATGTTTTCAGGATTTTCGTTTGCTGTATAAAATATTATGATAACAATAATAATAATGTTAATAATAATGGTAGTAATAATAATATTACAATAATTGGGAAATGTTATAAGTGACAACGATGCGGAGATATAGCCTGATATCATGCTAACGAATACTATTAAGATCAGAATAGTGTTCATTAAAACTATTTGCATTTTATGTTATCGAATGACCATTAAACTACTGAGCAATCTCATACACATAGTGTAGTGAAGGAGAACACAGGTGGGGCAACCGAATTGTATTTATCGCAAATTACAGAGTTACTCAGTAAAATAGGAAAACCATATCGTGACCGTTCATTTCTAAATCTTCAATTCATCGTCAATCCATTGTCTGACAATTCACTTATTCATGCGTTTCATACAAATTCCATTGTGTTCCCACTCTTCCTTTCTTGATCTTCCCCCATCTTTTGCTGCCAGACATTACGTTTACACTCACGTCATATACTACTTATAAGTAGCGCGCACCACAATAGTGCCTTATATCATCTTGAAGTGAGCAAGAACAAAGATTCGAGCAGAATAGTATGAATTCATTTCATTTCGTTTGATACTCGTCAGCTGCTGACAGCATGAATAGTTTAGTTGTGAATCGCGATGATTATAAATCAGTATAACATAGCAAGTGTGTAAATAATTTTATTAGACTGAATAAACGACAGTAAACAGATAACTTTTGCCGAAGAACATTCTTCAACATGGATAAAGTCCCAGAAACAAGTGGTTACGTAATGAATAAGCTCTGGCAAATTTTAGGACTCTAAAACAAGTAAAGCCCACTTAGTTAAAACTAGACAACTAATCTAAAAGACAGTCGAAGTGAAGACGTAATAACGTAATTAGTTTGGAGAAAGAGTTGACCAAGATTTTATGATATGGTAAAGGAGTATTTGTCATGAAGACAAAGAAAGATTAACAATCATCTTATTTCGAACACTTAAATCAGGTTTCAAGTGCCTGATCGCAACGACTTAGGTAAGCTTCAGAAGACTAGGGCTCGACTGTTTATCAATTACCTTGATAGATTGCTAAGTATCAACTTGATGTCCTTTAACCTAAATATGTTTGGTGATTGCACTGTTTACAGTAGATCATTGCTCTGTTAGAAGGCATTTAGGAAGATATTCAAAAAATCTGAGGTATCTTCTCCTTACTGTTCGGCTTGAGAGACATAGTTAGACGACCTTAAATTTGGTAAGTAAACGTATCATTTTGCATATTCATAACTATTTGGCTACTGGGTAAGCCCTGACTAACGTGATACTAAGCCTCCTGTTGACTTTGACTATTCTTAGTGGGTAAACATTGTGAAGCATTTGCATTTGACTTGTTTGTACTAAATGTGGACGACGGATGTCATACACAAATTAAATAGTGTTCATCTTAACGTCAGTCATTTTATTAAAACCGATTACAGTTATTATTACTCATTAGTCCTCTGTTGTATTGACCGCATATATTACATATAGACTGGACCTAAACTGTTAGCATCCTTGCAGTGAATAGAAATAACTTCAACTTTAGAATTTGATTAGAATTAGAAACATGACAATTGCCATTTTAATATGGTGGATTCAACTCCGTAAAGACTACCTATGAGATTATTGCCGGTCCAAAACCCAGATAAAAGAGGAGGGTTGGGCTTGGTGTTGGTGGCTCAGTTCCATACAAATCTGACTCTCTAAAAAACTCGAAGCAGAAATCATAATTCAAACCAATTTAACTGTGCCCTCTGAGTTAGGAGGTCTTCTCTCAGAAGAGTTATGACGTCTCATGATGAAAGCCGAGTCACTTCGGAAGTCACTAGGCATCCTTCTACTATCACAACCAGTCAGAGTCTTCAACAGGGTATTTTATAACAGAATTACGGACTTCGTAAACACAAAACTTCGAGATCAACAGGCTGAATTTCGTAAGCATCAATTGTGTACTGAACAAATTACAACAGCACGGATCATTGTCAAGCAATCAATTGCATGGAACTCACCACTCCATATCAACTTCACTGACTACGAGCAAGCATTTGATAATGTTGATAACACAGTACTATGGAGTCTCCTTCAACACTACGGCGTGCCCGACGACATAGTCAACATCATACGGAATTGTTACGATGGATAAAACTGCAGAATCGTGATTGAAGGACTACTGACGAATTCTTTCCAATTGAAGACCGGTGTCAGGCATGGTTGATTACACTCTACCTTTCCCTTTCTACTGGTGATCGACTGGATTGTGAATACGTCAACATGTGAGTGAAGGATTGTATACAGTGGACAGCCAGGATGCAGCTTGACAATCTTGACTTCGCCGATGATCTGTCTCTTCTATCGCACACGCAACAACAAATACAAGAGAAGACGACCGGTGAAGCAGCAGGTCTCAACATTAGCAAAGGGAAAGCCGAGATTCTGTGATACAATACAACATGTGCCAACCGAATCACTCTTGATGGAGATGCTTTGGAGGACGTAAACACCTTTACATTTGTGGGCAGCATCATCGACAATGAAGGTGAATCGGATGCAGATGTGATTGCGCGGATCGGAAAAGCAAGGACTGTATTTCTCAAAATGAACAACATCTGGAACTCTGAACAACTAGCAACTAACACCAAAATCAGAATGTCAAGACATTTTTACTGTATTGGGCATAAAATTGGAGAACTACAAAAACCATCATCCAGAAGATACAAGTATTGATTGACAGTTGACTATGCAAAATACGTCGCATCCGTTGGCCAGACAACTTCAGCAACAACATGATGAAGGAGAGAACAAATCCGATTCCAGTGAAGGAGGATATCAGGAAGAAGCACTGGAAGTGTATAGGACACAAATTGAGGAACGCACCTTACTGCATCACAAGACAATCCCTGATTTAGAGTCCTCAAGTTCAAAGGAAAAGAGGAAGGCCAAGGAACACATTAGGCTGAGAAATAGAGAAACACATGAGAATAATGAACGAGAATTGTACCGGACTGGAAAGAGAAGCTCAGGACAGAGTAAATTGGAGAATACTGGTCGGCATTGTATGCTCCATTGTGGGTAACGGATGTAAGTAAGTAAGTATGTCGCATTTGTAAAAATTAACTTCTTTTGAACAGAGTTCTATCATGCTTTAATTGACCAGATATATATTTCTGGCTTTTAGTTCACTCCCAAAATTAATAGAAGATGATGATGATGATAATAAAAATAATAATATTCAAACTGGAATTTCAAATCAGAATATAATAAACTCATTCTCAAATCGTTTGATACTTGTTAAACAGCCTATTTATGTGCCGACTGGGATTTCATTTGGTTTAAATTATTCAACACATTTTCAAAATGAACTGAAAGCAATAAATTCGGAGTTTTTAATTTTCAGCATTTTAATTCTTTGTTCTATTTGTATTTTCCTCTATTTATTGTTTCGTAGTTTGATTGTTGGTTGTAGGTTTTTTGACTCTTCTAAGCCAACTTTAAAAATATAAGTAATTAATGATTGTGTTTTTTTTTTTTAATTATCATCCAGTTCTTTCTTTTCAATTTACCATTTGATTGTTTCAAACAAAATTCTGTAAAAATGTTTACTTGTGGTAAGAATTTATCCATTTTTAGAAAACAATATTATAATTTTTAGTTGAAAAGTATCATTTTAACATGCACTTTTAATATTCGTTATTAACGATGCGAGCAAATGTCAGAGAATGAGTCGGACATATGATTTAGTAAATCACTTACTTTTGTTACATATGATTTCTTTACGACATAATTGATCAAAAAAATTTTATAGTCCAAAAATTTGAATTCAATTTGTAGGAACTTCGGTATATCATTCTTAGACGAACCAAGTATATGCGAAAGCGGTGATAAAAACACAATACAGTTTATATTTTGAATGAATTTATTGCATACATTTGCTTAATCAGACAGACAATAAAGAGAATCGTAAAAGCAAAGCAAAGTGAAGCGGGGAGAAGTTGGGTGCACCAAGTCGATGTAATGACCAAGTATTAATAATCAGACAAAAATAGGCTAGACATGCAATAAGCGAAGTAAGTAATGTGCATATGCACTCAAGTAAAAGCAACCAAGATTGTAGGAGAATAATTGACAAGACCGAAATACATGAACAATAAGTCGGTCAGAAAAGGTTAACTACATTGTCCGAAAGCTAGGACAAACCATATGGGCTCAGTATATCAGTTCAGTTTACATATAAATGATTCAAACTAATTCATAATTATTCAAAATTCGACTGTACACCAATGTAGAATAAATCAATGTGTGAAATAAATCTGTTAGGGAAAATTTATGACGGTTTGTATTTTCTCTTTGTTTATGTTGACTGCAATCATTCAGTGTCAATTGACATGTGTGCATCCTGAAAGGATAACGTTGATATACGACATACTTAGCAGTTTTGATGTATCCAGTAGACGAGTACTGTGTAGGATTAAACAGACTACTGGAATTTCACTACTAACCATAATCCAGAAATTACCAAAACTTGTATTAAGATAAATCTGTTTTCAGAATTAAATGAACCCATAAGCTCATCTCAAATCAATGCCTAGAAACGGTATCGATATTTATAAACATGTATGAATTCTAAGTAGTAAGCATGTTTCAGTTAAACAAAGCAGACCTAACAGTGTAAACAATTTCTTGTTATTTTGAAGTTATCAGTTGACAAAAAATTATTACTTTTTATCTTATTAGATATCACACTTAAAAAACTGATGAAAATCACAATTTTTTATGTCCAACACTTCAAAGTGATGTTTATTACAAATGAATAAAAGGCTCCACTTTAATTAACAATACTATGAATGTTAGTTACAAACATCACCGTGAGTAACTATAAATTTGTTACTTATTATTTATTCAAATGTTAAACATCAGAGTCTGGCTTATACACTCTACTTTAATGAATATAAATACAGATTGTATTCATAAGAAGGGTGACATGTGGGGTTTACAATAAACGAAAACCCTCATATCAGAGAGTCTGTGTCATTACAAAGACATGATGATAACAATACAATCTGATAAATAAAGTGTCGGAATTCTTCCTAGTACAATTCACCTACCAGTCTATAATCTTTAAATCTTTCTTAATGTCAGAATGATATTCCTAGACGTTTTAGGTTTATCAAGATTAAAATGATAAACAAAATATTCCGTTATTTTTTTTGAGCACCGCTATTAGCGACGTCACAAAGTTTAAATGGCATGATATTGGTTATCAAATAAAGGTTTCTTAGTTAATTCTGTAGTTAATTTTCTGAAATTATATATTCACAAGTAATATATGCATCAAAATTCATCGATTATTTGGCAAAGGAGATTTATTTACTTCACATGTTAATGTCTAATAAGTATAAACTGATTAAAAGACTGGTGAATAATTGTTGACAAATGAAGTAATCATAAGTAATTCAATTTCATTATAACGTTATTTCGTTCATTTAACAAGAATCAATCATTTTATATGTTAAACGTTGAAAATAAATCTTGTCGGTTCAAAAACTCACTATACTACTACCTACTATCAGCATATAGTTAATGAATATTTCAGTAATAAACCATTTTAAAAAAAATAACCTGTCTCATACATGAATGATATAGATACATAAGGAAGGCTTAAACAATAAATATTATTTTTGAAACTATATATTTTTTTCATTGAATAAAATATGAAATTAATGTGATATTAACTGTATTTCAATTTTTATACATTTGCACATTATTCACTCGTTATTCATTAAGTCTATAAAAGAATATAAAGTCTGCTGCAAACGGAAATCATTTCATGTGCGAAGTTGGTCTATATCTGCTTTCTCATATATATTGTATAATACATAACCATAATTGGACCATCTTCATATACATTACATACGAACAATGTTGTTTAGTTTTTAAAATAAAATTATATTTTAATTATTGATGACAAGAATATTAATTTGAAAGATAAAATACATGAAAATATAAGTTAATTTAATTAATTTTTGTAAAATTTAGATGCTTAATCGATCACTGCGATGATACTACACTTAGGCAACTAGTTAAAAAGAATGATTTTTTTGGATGATGCTACTAAGACTACATTTTTATCACTTCATTCAGTCGATTTTCAAATATTTGGAGGATATGTTTTTGTTGTCATCAAAAAGTGTAAGGAATATTCTTTTTAACGGTGTACAAATTTACTTGGAGTTTAGTAGGTTACACTGGTCCACTCTCAAAGTATTTTCACAGAACTAACTAATATACATGATAAGGGCACATTACTTTGTATGAAGCCATACTATAATTGTAAAAAATGGTGATATTATCTGACTGAACAAAATAAAATAGGTTAGTACGTTCGTTGGAAACAGTAAATTGACCGTTACGGTTCAACTCTTCCTTGGTCTTTCATAAGACAACTTGTAGGAGATTTTTCTATTCCTTGATGATAGTGAAATACTCACCAAATTACTCTTAAAGGCTACTGTTTAATGAAGGATATTCTCTAAAACATATATTCCATCTGAATTGGTTGAAAAAGCTTTGCTTGTAACTAATCGTATCTGCGGGCCTCAGAATCTCGATGAAACCAGTTGTAGGACTGAAAATTACTTTTTACTATATCTACTCATGGGTGAATTTCCAAATTTAATTTAAGCAGCCACAGCTTTCATCATTGTCCTGATAATAAACAAATAATCTTTACTCATTATTTTTAACGGATAAATATCGATTAGTTTAAGAGCTCTTACAATGGATGTACAGTTTTATTTGTATTCATCTAATTAGTTAAGAACTGTTTTTACTTATATTCTCAGTTCAAATTTTAGCATACTCTACTAGAACAGTTTGATTGATCAATTTTAATCAGCCGTATAGATTCATTGCCCTCTACTGAAAATAAATTATCTGCTATATTTGATTAACCTTACTTGATTGATAATCAATATTGAGATGTTAATAATTTCCAAGTAAATTTAATTCAAAGCGATTCAAACCTTTTAAACGATTGTCTCACGTTTCATTGTAAGTAAAATGTAAGATAATGAAAATTACCCAATAAACTAAGAAATTAATTGAATTAGAAAAACGATTAGAAGAACAGATGTTTGGTATATTAAATATTTCATGCTAGGAGGTCTCATTTTGAGAGAAACCATTAATTTAATATGCTTCTTTCTGCAGTACTTTCTAACATAATAATAAAAGTTAAAGTAATAAAGCCATTCAGATTAATGAACAAGGAAGTATTTTAGTTTACTGCAAACAAAGCCCAACAATTCTCAATTAGTAATTAACAAGTTTTTTTTTCTTTTCTGTACAGCTCGATGTTGTTAACTATTTTTTATCGATCAATCAGTTCATCTTACTACTCCTGTTAACTAACTGAAATTGACCATTAATTGTTAAATACATGCATAACAACAGTTAACTCGTAAAATTTAGGTTAAAAAAAGCGGTCGATTCACGACGAATCACTAGTTTAAAAAATCTAAATCAAATTCATTTGTTTGCAAGACAAATTATTTGTAATCGAAAATTCGATACAAGGGCAAAGCGCAAACAATTTATCAATAAGCTTATACTTAAAATGAAAACAGTTCAATTAAAAAATAATTGAAATCAGATAAAAACTTCACATAATTATTTACAAATATTGAACCATAAAAATATAATCATTTCATATGGAGTATTACTGTTTTGAGCATTTTCTAAAAAATATGTTGTTTACTGTCTAATAGTACATAGGTGGTTAAATAAAGAGAGGTGAATACCTGAATATATTTTCTCTGTACACAATCTAGCTTGACAACAATCAATTATTTGGTTGGCTTAGAAACCAAAAAGTATTGTCAATCATAAGTTGGAGTACATATTAAAGTTCAAATCTATAGAAAACCAGTAATTGGAGTTCTTTAAAATGAGTGATGGACAAGGCTAAATATTTATGTTTATCGATTAAAATAAATCTTTTATCGATATTTTTATAAAATGGTCTATTTTAGCGAAACTTTATGAAATACTGTGTCAAATATTATAAATAGTTTGATTAGACATTCGTCTAATTGTTATCTGTCGAAATGTAGTTCTGTTGCCTATAAATTATTCAAGTATGAATGTGATATATCCTAGGATTGTCGAGTCCTATTTGACCAAAATAATTTGCTTTGGCGGTGATCGAAATTATTTAGTTGAAAGTGTATTGCTTTTATTTCTTTACTAGAAAAATACCAAATGATGACAATATACACCACAATCGATTCATGGAGTTTGAATTTCAGTACAGACTGATATTATCGTGTTGAATAAAAGTCAAAAATTTATGCCAGTTCTTTATGAAGGGTCTATAAGTTATGGGAATGAAACTTAACATAAAGTGAAATATTTTCTAATGGTTTCTAATTGAGGTGAACACATTCAGTTTATTGATACAAACCAATTAGTTATATTGAGAAATGTAATATGATTAGGTTGTAGCGTCTCACTGTTCATTCATTGTATTTCAATGATTAATCGTTCAAATTATTCAATAAATGTATCGACCATTTTTTATATTTGTAATAATTCGATTACAGTATCGATTATTCTACGTTTGATTGTGTGTGTGCATGCTTACTCGCTTATTACATTGTCTAGCTTATTAATGCTTGACCATAAATACTTAGTCATCATTCAGCACATGGACAGTTGGCTCACTCTCCTTCTCCAATTCGCTTCGTTTTGATTGTACACTTTCCATTCTTATGCCTGTCTGCATAGGTGAATGCATGAAATAAATTTATTCACAATGCCGTATTTGGCTTCTTACTACAGCCATCGCACGAACGGAGTTTGCCTAAGTATGATATACGGAAATGGACAGGAGATTTATTTAATAGCATAGTCGACGTCTCGTCCAAACTGGATCGTGGTCCACCAAAGTAGTGAACCCTACGGGGAATCTAACGCAGCCACTGTATGTACATCTTGTTTTGAGCTAATTAATAAATATTGAACTGCCTCCACCAATATTTGATGAGCAGCGAAATTCTTTGAATCAATTATTCAATGAACTTCCTTCCTACTAATAAATCGGCCAGCCATTGCGTCTCTTTGTTCAGTTCAACTATGCAGACAGGCATAAGAATGAAAAGTGTACAATCAAAACGAAGCGAATTGGAGAAGGAGAGTGAGCCAACTGTCCATGTGCTGAATGATGACTAAGTATTTATGGTCAAGCATTAATTAGCTAGACAATGTAATAAGCGAGTAAGCATGCACACACACAATCAAACGTAGAATAATCGATACTGTAATCGAATTATTACAAATATAAAAAATGGTCGATACATTTATTGAATAATTTGAACGACTAATCATTGAAATACAATGAATGAACGGTGAGATTCTACTAGGTGATATGATGAATTTATTTCAGTATTATAAAACTTACAGGTGGAAATTATAGTTGTTAAGTCAACTGAACTGATTTCGGTTACCTAATTTTTTGGAATAAACGTGACATTTTAAATATAGGAATCAATACGAATTCAGGACTCTCGATTAACTGTACATTGACTCTAAATGAACAACAAATATTTAATCGGGTGAATCAACTACTCTAGAATTAGTAAAACGATTATGTCATTCAACGATCGAATATAAAGTGTTACTATTGAATGAACGAAGTAGTTTAAATATTTTCTTTACAGCAAATTTTGTTCATCTCTATGACTAACTTAAGATTATTGACTGTACAGTTATAATATAATAGACTGAGATACAAATATATATATATATATATATATATATATATATATATATATATATATATATCAGTGAGAATCTTGAGTTTATCATTGTTAATGTCATGAAAATCAATATGATTTACAATTTAACGAGAAACAATGTGTTTATTTGTCACAAGCTTTAATCTTTTTACATCATCGATGTTCATTCGAATAATCTGTGTTTCGAAGTGTAACCGTTTGCTTGTGACATGATTATTTCAAGAACTACGCATACACACACACAGCTGGTTTCTCAATCGTCCTCACGTTTACCTATCGAGTATCATGTTTTTTGGATAATTTATCTGTATGAATACAATGCATGGTGCAAGCTAAAGGTCGAGTACGGAAAAATGACCTAATTTTTTGAAGAATCAATAAGCAATGAATTGATAATAGTTAGATTCTGAAACGTTAGAAACAAAAATCGATCGTACTAGACTCTATTAACTAATAGTTTATTTATTGTATAGAAGAAACGATATCGTATGATTTGATGTTTAAACCTTGTTCACCTCGATAACAATAAATATATAACGAAACACCACCACAAAATAATCTGCTGTCAGTGATAACAGTGACATGAAAGTACTGCCACCATTTAAATCAATACTGTGAGACAAAAAGCAGATCAAATGTTGTTCAGCTGGTAGCTTTTATAATTAGTCAGATTGATAGTTATTGATGAATACCAGTCATGAGGAGATGTACAGGAAAAGTAACTACCTTTTTAGAAAAACTTGAAAGTTTGCAAAAACTTCACTAGTTTGCACGTTTTTACAGTGGATAATTTCGAAATTTCTCCAAATTGATAGATGTGTCCAGACAGCCGTATTATAATTCGGCTTGCCCAAACTTCGTCACTGTTTCTTGAATCAATGAGACAATCACATAGGTTAGTTTATGTTTAGTTCAAGGAGAATGTACCGAAATGGCATGCCGTCAATAAAAGTCCAATTCATAAACTATGAGATGTATGAGTGAATGAACGATCATGGTCTATCCAATATTTCATGCTTTGCACAGGAAATAATACGGCAAGATGCCACTACGAATATAAAGGTGGATGTATAATAATTTAAAATATATAAACACAGATACATAACAATTTATAAGGACACATAAATTCGAGTGAAAATATTTTTCTACAATTGAGGTTTTATTGCTCAGATAGTCAAATAGATAACATGAAACATAAAGTACACATTAAAAGTGTTATTATGAACTTAGAATGTAGATAGGGTGAAACAGAAAATCAGCATAGAGAACCAATAAGAGATGTTATATCTTAATGTGATGACTTTCTACGGACGCTGCAAATCCGTATATAAAGCTGAAATTTTAAATAGTAATGGTAATAATAGTGTAGTGTACACACAATAAACATTATCAATGTCTTCAGTATGGTTAACAATCAAAATAAACTTTAAATCTATGAGAATCGATAAGTTCAGGAGTTTTATAGAAAATTAAATGAAGGTTCAAAGTCAACAAATTGATAATAATAATAATGGCTTTATACAGTTAGTCAACAACAACGTAGAACTCCGTACGTACATATATCAGTTCAAGTTGCCACACCACACTACCACAGAGATGAAACAATTTGTTCAAATCCCATAGTGGTAGATGTAGTCAGTGTTAGTAGTAGTGGAGAAGATTAGGGTTCAAAAAAAATTATTCAAGACGTATAATCCAGTGAGACAAGTTTGAAAAGAGAAAAATAAAGGTGATGGGGAATTCTGAAGAATAAAATTTCAGTGAACACTAAGAGCGGATACACCTGCGCCATCGCGAATGATTTTGAGCCATGCCATTTAAAGCCTTAAACCATCGGTTATTACTTTCTAGCAGAACCCAACCAGATAGTTGAAATTCACCAACATGACTCAGTTCACTTGCCAGTGACCTCATGGATTTGAGCCATATCTTAGTTTGGCCGACCTAGGCTTTCTTCCAACCTACTCCTACAGCACAAAACATCGCTCATCGAGGCCGTCAGCGGACATACGTAACACATGCCCTAACCAACTTCACTAATGAATATTCACTATTTCATTAATCGACCTGCTATTCTTTCTAGTAACCCATTCCTGATAATAGAAATGCTTACTCAGTGGTCTCAAGATATTCAGACAATACTTCGAAGACATCTAAGTTCGAATATTAGTATCCTACCAATGTTCTAGCTCTTACCGACTATATTTCACAGCCATAAAGTAGGACAGATTGAACCGATGCGTAGTAACCCGGTATTTGGTTTGCAGACGGATATCTCACCTACACCATAAGTGATCCAAGTTGGAAACAGCCAATCCATGCTGAGATTTCGTCACACACCAAAGCATCACCGCTGATAAGACTCCCAAGATAAATGAAGCAGTAAACACGCTCAACTACTTCACTCCCTATCAATAGCTCAGGTGCAGATACAACCTAATCTTGAAGCAACGTTTTGCATTTCCAGGGGGAAAACCGCATCCCAAACATGCTTGCATCGTTGCTTAGGGTAGTCAGAAGACTGCATTTAGTCAGTGTCCTCACTGAATAGAACTATGTCATCGACATGTTCTAAGTCAGCAAGCGAATTTCCCGACAGATGTTCAATTCCTGAAAAGTCAGATGATGAAAGCGTGGTATCTGAAGGCATGTCAATCACAAAAATAAATGAGAATGGAGAATGTGAACGACCTTAACGGACACCACCTGAAGTAATCGATTCCGATGACAGTTCGTCATAAGTTCTCACTTGACCAATGGTGTTAGAGTAGAAAGCTTGTATAAGGTTAATGTACTTCTTTGCTACACCTTTCAGTGACAGACAATGCCATAGAACCTCACGATCCACTGAGTCAAATGCCGCCTTAAGGCCCAGGAAAACAACTATTGTCGGACGCTTAAATGCGTGTGAATATGTGGTGTATACATCCATGTCCAGGTCCGGAACTAACCTCGTTTTCTCTAGTCTGATCTTCACGAACTGTAGTCAGGCGTCGAAGTATTATCGAGCATAACAATTTAGAAACTATATTATTTGAACAGATTCTTCCGTGATTGTCACTAGAAGACTTTTGTCCTTTCATATAAATTGAGACAATCAGCGATTGAGACCAGTTGTATGAGACTACGCCCAGTTCCCGAATTCTACCCAAGATCTCAGTCAATGTAACTGCTAAAACTGGACCATCAACCATAAAAATCTCAGGGGTCAATCGATCAGGACCCACTGCCCTCCGACACTTCCCATTTCGTGTAACTTCATAAAGAGTCGGAGGACTTGCGTTGATTCGCCATTCAGGTTGACTTGAGATCGTGGGCAACCGAAGTGCAGCAGAAGGTCAGTTGAACTGATCCTTGAAGTGTTCCGTCCATCAACCCAATCTCCCAGCTTCTCTGATAAGTCTGAATACTTGTCCAAAGTTGCCTATCACCGCTGCCTTTTCCATCGCTTTTGCTTTAGCTATCCACTACTGTTCTCAATCACTGCGTTGGCATTTTATCAGCATGCGCCTGAGCTAACTTTGCTCTCTCTCGCTTTCGCTATCCATCAGTGTTCGCGATCATTTCTTAGGCGTCCTATCTAATCACGCTTAAGCTGACTCCACTCTTCATCATTTTCAGAGCCAGAAAGGATGAGCTTTCGAGTATCCATCAGTTCGATGGATTCGAATGAGATCCACGGCTTCTTCCTTACCTTATGGTCTACCTTACTGGCAGATATCACTGCTGTTTCCACAGATTTGTGGAAATCATTCCAAGCTGCCTCGAGATGGTAATCACTTACATGTCGCCCAACTGTCTTACCAGTTGTTCCTGAAATATATTCTTAGCTATGCCATCATTAGGCAGAACCGTAAGAGATTTCCTCGCAGTGTCTTTTCTATATTCAGTAAGAAGCCGACAAATATGTGCTCGTACTAGGTCATGGTCTGAATCTAAGCATGCACTCCAGAATGAGAGACAGTATTTTATCGAGCATCTCCACCGATGGCTGGAAGGGACGTGATCTAGTTGAATCTGTCGTTGTGTCGGCTTTTTGGGGTGGCTAGGTGAATAAATGCTTTTCTTTGTGCTTCAAGTTAGTGTTTGCTAGAAATAAGCGATTATTTGAGCATAGCTGCAATAGGTGGTCGCCATTATCTGACCTTTGAGCCAAGACACCATAAGATCACCCTAAATGTCTTTCCGTTTCACTTGGTCTACCTACATGAGCATTGAACTCACCAGCCATTAATACTAAATCAGAGCGTCTAACGTTTTGAAGAAGATTAGAAAGATTACTGTAAAACTCACCTTTCATATCTCGTCTGAACTGCAGTCACTGGGAGCGTAGGCAATTACGACGAAGAGGAATCAGTGTGTGTCCCCATTTTTCCGAGTCCTTACTGTCCGTTTTAGTCGGACAGCCTATAAGTGAGTGTCTTTCAGGATCCATTCTAAAATAGTCATATGAGATACAGTTCCTTTTGTCTGAAGTTGATATGCTGCAAACAGGTGATTTTCTGATCATAGTTATTACAGACGGTGGGTCTCAACACAAAAAGTTCCGACTAGGTGTCCTTGCGTTTCATATAGTCTTCCTACTGAAGCATTGAACTTACTAGCCACAATTACTACATCAGATTGCGTAACTTTTCGGATGAGGTTGAGATTGTTTCTGTAAACTCATATTTTACATAATCTGAGCTGCAGTCACCAATTTTCGAGATCAACAGACTTAATTTCATAAGGTTTAATCGTGTACTGACCAAACTGCAACAGCACGGATCATTGTCAAAAAATCAATTGCATAGAACTCACCACTCCACATCAACTTCATTGACTACGAGCAAGCATTTGATAGTGTTGATAACACAGTACTATGGAGTCTCCTTCAGTACTACGGCGTGCCTGACAACATAGTCAACATCATACGGAATTGTTACGATGGGTAAAACTGCAGAATCGTGAGTGAAGGATGGCTGACAAATTCTTTCCAATTGAAGACCGGTGTCAGGCATGATTGATTACACTCTACCTTTCCCTTTCTACTGGTGAATGTGAAGACGTCAACATGTGAGAAAAGGATTGTATACAATGGACAACCAGGATGCAGCTTGACGATCTTGACTTCGCACATGATCTGTCTCTTCTATCGCGCACACAACAACAAATGCAAGAGAAGACGACCGGTGAAGCAGCAGGTCTCAACATTAGCAAAGGGAAAGCCGAGATTCTGTGATACAATACAACATGTGCCAACCGAATCACTCTTGATGTAGATGCTTTGGAGGACGTAAACACCTTTACATATGTGGGCAGCATCATCGACAATGAAGGTGAATCCGATGCAGATGTGAGTGCGCGGATCAAAAAGCAAGGACTGCATTTCTCAAACTGAACATCATCTGGAACTCTGAACAACTAGCAACTTACACCAAAGTCAGAATGTCAAGACATTTTTAGTGTATTGGGCATAAAATTGGAGAACTACAAAAACCATCATCCAGAAGATACAAGTATTGATTGACAGTTGACTATGCAAAATATGTCGCATCCGTTGGCCAGAGAACTTCAGCAACAACATGATGAAGGAGAGAACAAATCAGATTCCAGTGAAGGAGGATATCAGGAAGAAGCACTGGAAGTGTATAGGACACAAATTGAGGAACGCACCCTACTGCATCACAAGACAATCCCTGATTTAGAGTCCTCAAGTTCAAAGGAAAAGAGGAAGGCCAAGGAACACATTAGGCTGAGAAATAGAGAAACACATGAGAATAATGAACGAGAATTGTACCGGACTGGAAAGAGAAGCTCAGGACAGAGTAAATTGGAGAATACTGGTCGGTATTGTATGCTCCATTGGGGGTAACGGGCGTAAGTAATTAAGTACGTAAGAACCGCAGTCAGCAGTCAGACAAAGAGGTGACGACGACTGTGCCCATCTTTCTGAGTCCCTACTGTCCCGTTTAGTCGGAGAGCGCACAAGCCACCATCTACTGGAATCCAGTCTAACAGAGTTAGTTCTGCCTTATGACTCAAGGCTTAATGCAAACATGTTCGAGATGGGACTCTCCCACTCGAAATGCAAAATGCTGCTTCAGGATTGGGTAGCATCGGCACCTGAACTAGTGATAGGGAGTGAAGTAGTTGAGCGTGTAAACCGCTTCACTTATCTTGGGAGTCTCATCAGTGCCGACGGCCTGGTGACTGACGAAATCTCAGCTCGAATACAGAAGGCTCGATTAGCTTTTCCCAACCTGCGTCACTTATGGCGTAGGCGAGATATCCGTTTTCTAACTAAAGGACGAGTGTACTGTGCAGTAGTTCACTCCGTCTTACTTTATGGCTGTGAAACATGTCCATTGACAGTAGAAGATATTCGTAGGTTACTGGTTTTCGATCATAGGTGTCTTCGAAGCATTGCTCGTATACCGTGGGACAACCGAGTAAGCAATGCTGTCGTTAGGAAACGAGTACTAGGTAAGGATGGCAGATCAATAGATGAAGTGGTGAAACTTCATCAGTTGAGGTGGTTGGGACATGTCTTGCGTATGCCGAACCACCGACTGCCTCCACGAACTTTGTTTTGTAGTGTAGGAGTAGGTTGGAAGAAAGTTAGGGGCGGCCAGACCAAAACATGACAGAAATCCATGAAGTCACTGACTAGTGGACTGAGCCATGTCGGTAATTGTCGACTACCTGGTTTGGGTCCGCGAGATGATAATAACCGATGGTTAGAGACCCTGAATGACTTGGCTCAAAATCGTTCGCAATGGCGCCGGTGCATTTATTCTTTGTGTTCTCTCAAACCCTAATCTTCTGCATTCTTCAACACCTCTAGTTTCGACTCTCTAAACTTTTCTCACTGAATCATACTTCTTGAATAATATCTTCTAACCCTAACCTCTCGGATTACTTCTAATTCCGTTACTACCTCTACTACTATTGGATTTGAATTGACAATTATATCTCTGTGCTGATGTGGTATGGCGACATGAACTGATGTACTTACGTACGAAGTTCTACATTGCATCTGACTGACTGACTGACTCAATACTTTGCATACATCAGCGAAGCTACAGGGAACTGTAACAGTGCCCGCAGATACGAAAAGCGTATTTCTACTTCATTCTTTTTTCGGACCAGGTCAAGTCCAATCAATATCTGTTTTCGGATTCTATATACCCATCTCTAAGACTAAACATACATTGTTGGAACGGATTTCAGAATCCTAGCTAGTTAAGCCTGTAGTTATATGTGGCAGAAGTTTGGAACATTTAAAGCTGCAATTTGTAGTTTAGAGCGTGGTTTCAGAAGACCAGGAATTATGCATTGTGAAGTTGAATCTTTTGCAACACTGACGCGAGGTGATAAAGGGATATGTTTTTGAGGAGTTTTTAACGTGTTTGCCTTACCCTCGGAGATGAAAATCTGTGAGTTAAGATGAGATGCGAGCTTTTACAGCCCCTTCCTTCCTAATGAGATGGAGGCATCGCTTCAGACGTGGGTTTTCAGCGGAAGACACCTCTACGGTCAGCAGTACGTTTTTTCACACAGACCTCTATTTTATGCTTTTAAACTTAAAGGATCATGTGTTCCAGCCATTATAACTCGGTCGACTCATCACTATACTTAAGCCTGATCACCTCATCAAGGTAGCATCTACAGTCGAGTGATTTAGTCAATACTTTATACCTAGTACGACGTGGAATTCCCACTGCTGAATATTTCAGAAAGCTTCTTTTTCGATGCAATTCGACAACCCCCACAATTTCTTAGATTGTACTTATTATTACCTTGTGAAGCAATAAGCCCTAAGCATTTTTTTATACGCGCCTGAATAGATTGTGCTATTAATAGATATGATTGACGTTTTAATGTGTACTACGATGTCAAGCCCACAAGTCTTGTTAAAGCCTTCAGACAAATGAACTAATCCATTATTCGTCAGTCATTATTCACGTCTTTCAAATTTGGTTGTTTTTATTCGAGTGTGTGAGCCACTTACTTTCATCATTACATGTTTAGTATATTCTATCTGAATATAATTCTTTGTCATGCCTCATCACATGAAGTTGCCGCACTCAACTTGTTCACTTATCTTCGCTTTGCCTTTACGCTTCTTATTCTCATGTATGTCCGCTTGAACGACTGCATGAAATAGATTCATCTGTAACACCGTATTTTGCTTCTGATTACTGCCGTGGCACAAACTGGATTCATCTACGTATGATAAACGAAAATTGAATGGACGATTTATTTCATAGCATTTCATAGTGGACCGTTCGTTCAAAAAGGAGTCAGATCACGGGCCACTGAAACGTGTTAAAACAATCAAAAAAGGTAATATGTTGAAACATTTTTTTGATGAAAAACAAGTAACTCAGAATCAAATTTCATCTAAACCACAAACTTTCCAATATCGAATGAAATAACCAGGCTGTAGTCAGTATGTCTTATTCAATCAAAATCATTACTAATCATAGAAATCTGTTCCTCAAATGAAACATTTATTAATAATAAGCTTTTAAGAAGAATTCACAAACAAAATCTAGCTAAATGTAATGAAAATGGTTGTCCTCAAAATAACAAGGCTGTTTATTAAGGACTTTACAAGCGCAACTTGGAGGCTCATTTGAATATCTAAGGTGTATTTTTATCGTACCGAAAAGAATTTACAAAATTCAGGTAAACATTTGAAAGGTCTTATTAAGAAGATCGAATTTATGCCATTGTGCACTGTTCAGTTATTAATTCTAAAGCAGTGAGAAAATTATGGCCAAAGAAGTTCATTACTTTCTCCTTGATGTTAAACAAATAATCAAATAAATAATTATACGAAGTTAGTGATCGTCTAAAAGGTAAAGCGAAATTCAAAATATTGATTTTCACATCCAGTTTTTAAACGTCTATGGTATAGTTATAACATCACTTTCTCAAGGAATCTATCATTTAATTACTAACTCTAGACAAATCATAACTAAATATGTTTTGGTTATGACTCGAATTATTAGAAATAATTGACGCAAATAACCACTAAAATATCGCATGTATGTAAATTTTGCTGCTCACTCTGAAGGAGTGAAATCAAGCATAAGCCTTCTGGATTTTGTAGTATTAGTTTAAATCTTGCGTACATAAGAAAAAATTTCTAAAAATATATTTATATGAATACGTAGTTTAGGAAATCTGTTGGCGATCATTTTGTGAGTTGAATAATTAAACGAAAATCTACGTATAACCATACCATTATATAAGTCATGTTGTTTAAAACACGTGCTTTTGGTAAATTTCAAAAATAGCATGTTAACTGCTTTTAGCAACTTAAAAGTTATCTATTATTGAACATACTGGTTATATATACAATGTGAGTTGCTGTAAATTTTAGTTTCTTCTCTTATAATTTAACACAATTCGGAAATTATAGTCCTGTCACGGTCGTGAAAACTAAACATGAATGTTTCTCACTGTCATAGTATTTATCCGCTTGTCATAATTCACAATTAAGCAAGACTCTGTTTGTTAACGTCTTTAAACGATAGTGTTTGTGGTAAACATTGGTAGTTTACATTTTTACACTTATTTAACAAATCCATGAAGGCAAAAGTGAATTCAATACAACAAATCTCAAGTAAATTCTTGCCTATTTTAATGTTGAATTATAATTAGTACCTAAAATACTAACGATAACCCCGCTGAGTAATAATAGTTAGTGCTTGGATTCTGTGTTGTTAATTTTTCAAAACTAGCATCATATCCAAAAATACATGAAGAACATTAGAATCCCTTTTATAGTATGTAAGCATAAATCACAAATGATTTTTAATCACATCAGCTGATCTTTTAAAAAACGCAATCATTTTCATATACATTGACTTCATCGGGAAGTACTAAATTTAGCAGTTTTAAATAAATAATTTTGAGTTATCCCATGTATATCTCTTTTTGTTTTATGCCACCGGCTTTAGCATTTTTTACTGGTACATCAACGTTTAGTATCTAAAAGTTGACTAATTATAACAGATCACTTTCAGGAAGTCAATTAGCAAATTGATTGATTTTTTTATGACTCTTTATATAGAATTAGGCAAAAATGATACTGTATACCATTCTTATGCAACCTGATTAGATCCGGAAATGAATAATTAACAGACTGTATTCAACCAATACTGTAAATAAACTGAAACAGGAAATTATACTCCAAAAGTTTGCTTTTATGATCTGTTATAGAAAATCAGTGTGTGAATTTTTTATGAATGTAATGAGGATGACTTTAAGATAAATGAATATGAATACATACAACCACAGTATAAATTTGACATGCTTACGTTTTCGAGCCGGCGAAATCGTTCATTCTCGGAATACGAATTGACAAATAGACATTAACACGGTTGGATGCCGGCCCAGTGGTCCTATGGTTAGGCTTTCACGCTCAATACCGAAGGTCCCGGGTTCGAATCCTGTGAGGTGCAGGAGTCGTGGATGCTCACTGCTGATGAGTCTCATACCAGGACGAAACCGCCATCCACTGCTTCCAGGTTTCCAATGGTGGTCTAACAATCATTGATTGACGATTCCAAATGTGTAAACACACTGATCTCCATAACTCTAAATGAAAAGATTTTAATAATGTCTACTCGTGATTCAAGATAAATATTCTATCTTATTTAGGACTCATTAATTAAAAATGTCTTCAACATCTTTGTCTCAATACAGTATATCTAAGGCTAAATTCATTACTTCAAATAGCAAAATACCATGCATTAGGCTGTTGAGATGTGATAATCATCTTTTGTTATTCGGAAATAAGTTTTAATTGATATATGCAGCTTAAAACTACAATTCAAACTACAAAACACTCATTAATATAATCTATCATAAAAATTTAACAAAATATTCAATCATTTAGTACTTGGTGCAACAGCTGATAACTTGATTTTTCTCGAGTTGTATAACATCTGTCATTTCATAGCATTCAGACAAACACTGTTTCATATGAATAGTATTCAAATCTTTTACAACTTTTTACTTGCTAATCATCGTTCTACTAATCCTAGGTTAAATCATTTGAATAACTAGTACTGACTAAAAACGAATAAATAGACTAACTAATTTTATAGAAATTTATTTAATTATTCTTAGGAAAATATGAATATGTGAAAAGAACAAAGAGTTGAGAAGAATAACGGGAATTTATTAATCTTATATCAGACATGTTCAGTAAATCAAAAGTCAACAAGTAATCTATGTTCAAAATTCTTACTCTGGCCTTTTGAAAGTATGATAAGTTGATAATTTCACAACTTTTATCCGCATAACGAGAATATCAAGATTTTACAATCCGAGACCGTATATCACAAAATACCAATAACCTGTTCCATCTAATCATTACAATAAATGTCTTAACAAAGCTGTAAAATCTAGGTATCTGAAGTCAAAATACGAAACTTCAAACGAGAGGTATATAGAAACTAAACTTTCAAAGACAACATTATGAGCGAATGAAGTCTTGTGCTTATATAATATGAATTTATCAAAAGGTAGTGAAAGGGGAACTATACAAGGCAGCAGTTTATATAAGGTACATTGAATACTTTGAGTTACTACCTTTATAATGTACATATTTCATGTTACCGCTAACCGTCCAGAAACTTAAACATGCTTTTGCTGATTATTTTAGTATTATATCGTGTCAGTCATGATTATTCTTTGTGTGAGACCGGACTGAGTGGAATTGTATGTTTGTTGATTAACTCGAAATGCCTCAGATTACTTTAAAACAATTTAGAAGCCGACCAGTGAGCATCTTCTATTTTTGACATTAAAGGGTAGACATGTTCAGAATCTGCACAAAACACAATTGAACCTTCGTTTATAAGATTCGTCTAGATATTCGTAAATATTCTTGTCAACTCACATCATTTCTCATGATGTAATTTTTCAAATAGTGGAATCATGGGATAGATGTCTGTCTACAAGAGTTGTAATTTGACAATTTATCAGACAACAGTAACGAAAATATTTTCCTTTTGAGATAAATTCATCAAATCAAAAACCATAATAATAATGGTTATAAATTTGTTGATTAATTTACACCACATTGATCCCCTATTATATCAGTTGATAGTGTTGTAGTTCTGTATTAGTTTAACTTATTACTAATTCTGTAACGTTCATGAAATTTCATTAATTTGCTTATTCAGGTTTAGGACAATCAACCATATGTTCTACGTGGTCGGTAAAAAAAATTGTAAAATATACTTTAAAAAAATATAAATTCGGAAATATTTTGGAATATTTTCACACTCTAATAGATATTTTTTTAAAATACCAATCTTAGCTCAATTTTTTCTTTGTTATGCTTTTCTCCCTGTGAATCAATTATAAAAGATTGTTCAATTCTATTCAATAAAAGCATATACTTATACTCACGGAATGATATTGGATTAAATTCTCAATAAACTAAGGTTAATCCTTAATTCTAACAAATTGTAAATTTTAATCTCTATTTATTAACTGTTTTAAAGAGTTCAAGCTTTGAAAAATTATGATCAAAAAGTTGACTGACAAAAAATAAACGAGAAAGAGAGAGTTTATCATGTTCTCACCACAGTACAGCTGGAGGATGGTAAAGTGAAAAGTGATCGCACCATTTGTTTTATGTGTTTTATACATTATTCAATGTTTAGCTGTTGTAGGCGAAGATTTCTTCAACGATTAATGTACAGCGGATCGATCAGAATGATCATGTTCAAGTAAAAACAATTTCAAAAAAAAAGTTTATGGAATATGTAATGATCTATTATCACATGTTTAACACATGATCAACATAATCGCACATCGACATTTCTATTTTTAATTAATGAATCTCGGTGAAAGATAAATGTATACTTAAAGCAGTTTGACGATGTGCAATGTGTAGAGAATTATAATCTATGGTTGATAGAGGGATTGATATCAAATCAGTGGTTGAATTAGACTGTGAAAATAATGCAATAACTTTTATGTTTTCGGATTTTTGCCCCACTGTTTTTGTTTACGACTGCCTTATTTACTCACGGTCATTCAGAGAATTACAACAACAGCACTCAATGGGTCCCTGAAGTTTAATGTACGTCTCACAGAAGCGAACACAAGCTTAGGATTTGATACAAATTGTATACAATCTAATAGATATCTTAAAATATATTGGAAGTTACTGAGTCGGAACAAAGTCTACCTCAATGCAAAAACACTAGGAAGACATCCGTCGAATGAAATCTACAATTTAAAAATGAATATCAGCGACATGGAAGGGAATCTTCTCCTCAGAGAACATTCCTTTGGTATCCTGCCTTCGCAGGTTCAGTTAATGTTCATGGACTATGTCAAAAAAGTTTCCAAGAACAGATCTGAGGAAACAATTACAAAACTAGTGAAAACTGGAAAGTCAAAAACCAGAAAAGAAATTTCCTCTTTACCCGATTCGGTATTTACATAATTTTTCCGATATTGAACCTGATTTAATACAGTTAGGAGCTTGGTCTCTGGGTCCTAAATTCTGTGATAATGGGCATAAAAGCAACCAACTAGATACTGATGTACAGTTAGAGAATTTATTCTCACAAACAATTGACTTGGTCCCTACCTCAATGGAGGATCTAACTAGGTTTAAGACTGCGTTAGTCGATAGCTACCAACAATACAAGAATAATTAGTGTTCCCATTCACCAAACTGCACCACGACGTTTTAACAAAACTTAGAAAAGATGAAACTTTGATCATGAGCAAACCAGATAAGGGAGGAGGTATGGTTCGGATGAACGAGACCGACTACATCGATAAAAATATTAATTACTAGCCCTTCATAAGTACAAATAAATCCAGGGTAAAGAAAATATTTGAAGGAGAAAGTGGGCGACATAACGAGCAACATGTTATGAATGATGGAAGCAACACAAAACAGAAAGTTGGGCGTGAGTAAGCGTTTTTTGTACAGTTAAACCAAAGGAGTACAATGAAACAGTCGTTGTTAGAATTTATAATAATAATAGTTTCCTTTTCGCCATTTGCGTTCTCTTCGGAGAAGCATTGCATTAAAACCTGAAAGGACTGCTCTTAAGATGTACAATGAATGTCCATTTCGTCTTCAACAATACTTATTATATACAAACAGGCGGGATAGCTATGGACTGACCTCTAGGCCCAATTCTAGCTGACCTTTTCCTAGAGAAGATAGAAAATGGACCACCTAATGAGGCTATTAAGATACTTGATCTATATTGCTGGTGCGTTGATGACACATACATTATCGTATATCAGTAAAGAAAAACGCCTAGAGCAATTCAACAGTGTACACCCGGCAGTCACTTTAACTGGTGAAGAGGAGTATGATTAAAGGCTGACTTTCCTTGACGAAACACTAAGCAGGCGAAGTGATGACTCGTTAAGTGGAAGCGTATACTGGAAAAGTCCAGCTGCTTGCTAATACACTAACGTTAGTCATTTTATTAAAACCGATAACAGTTATCACTATTCACTATTCCTCTGTTGTATTGACCACATATATTACATATAGACTGGACCTAAACTGTTAGCATCCTTGCAGTGAATAGAAATAACTTCAACTTTAGAATTTGATTAGAATTAGAAACATGACAATTGCCACTTTAATATGGTGGATTCAACTCCGTAAAGACTACCTATGAGATTATTGCCGGTCCAAAACCCAGATAAAAGAGGAGGGTTGGGCTTGGTGTTGGTGGCTCAGTTCCATACAAATCTGACTCTCTAAAAAACTCGAAGCAGAAATCATAATTCAAACCAATTTAACTGTGCCCTCTGAGTTAGGAGGTCTTCTCTCAGAAGAGTTATGACGTCTCATGATGAAAGCCGAGTCACTTCGGAAGTCACTAGGCATCCTTCTACTATCATAACCAGTCAGAGTCTTCAACAGGGTATTTTTTAACAGAATGACGGACTTCGTAAACACAAAACTTCGAGATCAACAGACTGAATTTCGTAAGCATCAATTGTGTACTGACCAAACTGCAACAGCACGGATCATTGTCAAACAATCAATTGCATAGAACTCACCACTCCACATCAACTTCATTGACTACGATCAAGCATTTGATAGTGTTGATAACACAGCAATATTGAGTCTCCTTCAACACTACGGCGTGCCTGACAACATAGTCAACATCATACGGAATTGTTACGATGGGTAAAACTGCAGAATCGTGAGTGAAGGATGGCTGACGAATTCTTTCCAATTGAAGACCGGTGTCAGGCATGGTTGGTTACACTCTACCTTCCTCTTTCTCCTGGTGATCGACTGGATTGTGAATATGTCAACATGTGAGAAAAGGATTGTATACAATGGACAACCAGGATGCAGCTTGACGATCATGACTTCGCACATGATCTGTCTCTTCTATCGCACACACAACAACAAATACAAGAGAAGACGACCAGTGAAGCATCAGGTCTGAACATTAGCAAAGGGAAAGCCGAGATTCTGTGATACAATACAACATGTGCCAACCGAATCACTCTTGATGGAGATGCTTTGGAGGACGTAAACACCTTTACATATGTGGGCAGCATCATCGACAATGAAGGTGAATCCGATGCAGATGTGATTGCGCGGATCGGAAAATCAAGGACTGCATTTCTCAAAATGAACAACATCTGGAACTCTGAACAACTAGCAACTAACACCAAAATCAGAATGTTAAGACGGTTCTGCTATATGGGGCAGGGTTAAATTTAAACAATATTTTTGCAGTCAGTAACAGTGATTGTATAAATGAAGTGAAATTATGAAAATGTGAATGAAAAAATTATTTACTTAGTAAGTCTATGTTAACCACCTCCACAGTCATTTTTCATGACCCAAAATAGAAGCCATTAAAGATGCTTCTGTGCATTTTTAATACATTCTTTAAAAATAGTAAAATAAATCTGCTGAAGTGAATGAGATTTTTTCTGGTTTTTGTATTTCTAATTGAATCTCTTTGATCAATACCAGTCCTGTTCATGTATTTAATGACCATATGACCTTTGTCCCGTTTAGTTCCTTCTCAATGTTATTGATCTCACTTTTGTGTTATAAATTCATATTGTCGTCATATATTATCAGAAGATTTTATATGTTATGAATAAATAAATGATAAAACTCTAAAGATTGTCACACTACTGACTGTTTATTATTCTAAAAATGACCATCATACATTTTTTCCTTCTTTATGATACTCATCGGCAAAGCATTCCTATTGGCCTTAGGTAATTCATACTACATTAAAGATTCAAACCCACTCTATACAGAAGTATAATAAAGCCTAGATAGAATAGATATAATATGGCTAGCTGTGAAATCCAAGACGTACGTTTCTTCTTAGTTGGGACTCATCGGCTGGACTTAAAGTGTATACTACGTCCAGTAGACACTATAATCATTTTTTTAAATCACAAAGTGATTTGTATATTCATTCAACTTAATGTATGTAGATAAAATCGAAAAATAATGATGTAATTTGTTTTCTATTCACGGGTTTATTGTGTCTTGGAGCACATCAATTGTTCTCTCGATGAAATGCCAAACTACCAATGAAAGCCTCGTGGAGATTTCTATCAATAAATGTATATAACATTTTGTTTTTCTGGATGTTATTTTTCTGTGAAGAAAACGTAATCGTATTTCTCAAAATTATTTTATTTTAAAATTAACTACGTTTCCTAATTTCCTAGAAAAAATAGATGTTTTAATTGTTACTGTAAGAGAATTTCGGTTAATATAACTATCTCATAAATCTATGTTTATATTTGTCAATATTTGAACGAAGTTTGGCAGAAATCGGGTGTCGAAAATCATGCCGATACACTGTTGTAGTTTTACACCTATCCGCTACAAGAGAAATTCGGTTAGATGTCTCATTAGCAGAACAAAAATGATCCGTTCAGTGGATACTTTCAGTCAGGGGCTGGAGTTTATCGGCTATATGTGCATTGATAAATTCATCTGCTCCTATGGAGATAGCTATATCGGGCGTACTACCAGGCAACTTAACCAACGAACGAGTGAACACCTCCCAGTATGGTTTAGGAAGGGCCAGTTAAAAACAATAATGAGTTCTATCTTAGCACACCTGGTTGATAATTGTCATATTGTAGATAAATCTGCATCGTTTCGAGTGATCTAACGTATACCTCCATCATTTCCCAACGGAGTTCTATCCCGTACCCTACACATAGCAGAATCCATAGGAATTCGTACATCCAACCATAATTTATGTGTTCACAAGAAATTCGTGACGCCCCTATCTCCTCCATGGCCGGATATGACTTAACTAACGCTTAAAAAGTTTTTTTTTGATTTTATTTTGATGTTATTATCATTATTTTCAGATTTTATATTTGTTTGTAATTTTCTACCTCTTCCCGTTTATTTTCTTCACTATCTAATTATCTACACTTTTCTCATTACGTAATGGTTTAAGGTTTTGTATCCACATAAGACCAATTATTGATAAAACTGTTGTTATCGTATTTTATTTTTATGGCTACTATCAGTAGACCTGTCTTCCTACTATTAATCTAATCGAAATTCACAATGGGAATCTTTAACATTCAGAGAATGTTTGGAACCCAGACCAAAATTTAAGCTAAACCATCAAATTCTTTTGTTTAGTGTTCTCCTTGTTCACTAGATGATAACAATGAAAGTCATTGAATAAAAATACATTATGATGCTGAAAAAACACCATCAAGGCAAAGTTATCCATAAGCTTTAGGTATTTTTACGATTAATTCCAGCTATTCAGAGTTTGAAAATGTTCTTATTAATGCTTCGGTAGATACACAAGTAAAATGAATTAAGAACGGGCATTTATTAATTGTTCTCTGTTTGAAACTATACACAGTAGTCATATATTTACTACTAACTAAAAGGATCATTAATATTAATTGGTCTAGTGATAAATATTCACTACTGACTTATTGATTAATAAGTGTTAACAGCAGACTGTACGAATTCAAATATGCACGTCAGTTTCGCAAATGCATCATTCTATCTGGACGTTTATCAAATCCGAAAGGATTTGGAATTTTATATCATATCATATACAAATGTCAGTAATGTTAAAATTAATGTCTATTTTATATTGTACCTGTATATAGGTCATTGTAAGATATTGACAGTTGCATTAGGTTTTGTCTCATCAACTTGATTTAAGATAGTACGATTGACTGTTTAACAAGCATTTGAGTGTCATTTGTATCGACATGGTAGAACATACTCTCACTAAAATATTGCTGGTTAACAGTAATAAACGGTAATTAAAAGGATAAATACTAATAAACATTTAGCTAATGAGTGATTATATAATCATGCTGACTAGTTGAATGAAAGTTATGATGAATGTCATGAATGCGTTTTCGTAGAATATTTAAGTATAAAATAACGAAATTATATAATAGACAAACACTTTACATCATTGTGTATGTTTTACCGTGGTAATGCGAGATATATGAGTCTTTGGTTCTATGAATAAAAGTCTGATAGAAAGCACTTGAAGTCAGATGCTTCTATAGAAATATACTAGGATCATAATTTTCTGTTTTTGTGTTATATAAAGCAACTTTGTGATATTCACTAAGTGTGCCTTGTGATCAAAATTATGAACATTTTACTTCCCTTCAAACATATTTCGACAAATATCTTCATAAAACCTTGAAGATAAGTTTTTTAATTCATCTTCATGTAATCGGAACTATAAGTACACTCAAATTCATGAATGTAATTGTAAGTGAGTTCCAATGTATATCTATCCATTTATGACGTGATATTTGAATAGATAAAGAAAATATGGTAAACCTGTCATCCTCACTTTCTTCTCCTTTTACTTTTCTAGGCCCTGCCGCCTTTGATTGCGTACATATCTTTTTTTATTACACCTTTAGGTTGTTCTCTTATATTGTTACGGAGGCTAGACTTCATAACTGAAATATTTTCATATCATGCCATTTCAAATAACATTGAAAAAATTACTGAATTTCATTGAAATCATGAATCAGTCATTGTTTGACCACCATTAGAAACCTGAATGCACTGGGAGCACGCCAGTTTCACCCTGTTGTGGGACTCATTAGCAGTGCGCATCAACGGCCAGGCAAGTTGGACCTTCAGTTTCGCCAGGGAATGCATTCAAAGGTGGTTATGTTTCTCTTTATTCAATAAAAGGTATTATGCAACCTTACCCATTGTCTTCGGTGGGTACTGTTTCATACCCTATACGATTGATCTCCACTAGTCACGGCCTTTCCATAGAACTCCGGTAATTTACTGACAGAGCTACTCACTAGTGAGGACTCATTAAAGTTTTCATTATAGAGTTATTTAGATTGTTGAGTTTCACTAAAATCAGGTTTCTAATGGTGGCCTATCAATGAGAGATTCGCGATTTCAATGAAGCTGAACAATCCCCAAAGCTCTTTAATGAAAATTGGATTCGTTCTCCAGTTAATCATGATTTTTGATGATATTAAACCCCATGATTTAAGAAAGTATCACCAGTTGATCTGAAATCTATTACTCTTGTGATATCTTCCAGAATACTTTCTTAGTCTGACTCACTATCATGTATAGTAGTTAAGTAGTAGAATTTATACCTGTCTCTCTCTTTATATCAATCTTTATCCGGGATAGTGTGTTATACAAGTAATTCTATTTTTCAAAACTATGCTAGACTTAACAGTTGAAACAATAAGTTAGTTATAAACAATATATTTAGATAGACTTGTATACTTGACAACATTTTTCCATGATAAACGAAGCTAGAATTTTTTTTATATGTCACATTTACATAAATCAATACGGCTAATCACTTGTGAGAACATGAACAAAATGTTACATAAGTAAAGCATTAAAAATTCTTGTTTGTTTTTTAGGACAGTAGAACGTGAATACATAACTGCATTACTTACACTAATATAGTCATCGATTTAAAGTTCCTTATTTGCATAAGGCCAAGGTAGATAGTAGATAAGCGATTATTTGTGGTATGTATCGTTTTTTTCTTTTTTAAATAAATTCATCTTACTCTGATTAATTTTATCTAATTAGTAAGTTGTTTTTGTCTACTACAGAATAAATAGATGAGAAGATAAATTTGTTGTTCAACCATAATTGAAAAATCAAGTAAATAAAACTAGTCGACTGTTGAAGTTTGATTAGTAATGATGATTTAACAACTTGTTTTTTTCCTTTCTATCTAACTCTCATTGTACATGTAAGCATTTTTCCTACAGTTTTCGGTGTGTCCTTATTATTTCATTGGATATTTTTCAACTACTAATTCGTTGCAGACTGATGAAATACTGAAACAGTTATCTGTTATATCCTGTTGATTCAATCAATTATTTATTTCTGTATGACTTAACAGGAAATGATACAGCTCAATGTGAGGAAGAATAAAAAACCGATGATAAGAGTTTTAATCACACTAATCTGCAACAAGCAAAATCATTGATTCAGAAACAATTTAAAAACTAGATAGAATTAGATATGATTTACTTATCTGACCAGTATGCAAATTTTAAGTACGCTGATCTAGGCAATGGTTAGTCTGAATTAATACACAAATGCACGGTCGTATTTTACAATGTTATTTGGTCTAATTGCATTGAATAACATTACAAACAAATCACAGAGTTATGTATTAGCTTCTTCCTGATAAAATCAAATTAGAAAACTCAGAAAAAATGTGATAAATGCACTGAATAAAATTCATGAATGATAAAAGACAATGTTTGATCATAATTCATAATAATTAGAAAATAAAGCGTACAAAATAAAAACTTCTGAACAAAACATTTTATGAACTGATAGACTAGCTGAAAATATACTTATATATAACGTATTTTCTCTCAGAAAGTGATATTTAATGTGTCAAGTTTTTTCCTGTTTTCTTAAACACAGTATAGCACTTCACATACTTTTGAGCTTAGTTACGTTTAGTGTGGTTGAGCCCTTTCGATAACTTATTTAGCAGAGCCTCATTCATTAGGCAACAACTTATCTATGCCATTCTACTTTGATTATTGTTGAGCTTGTATGGATATGTATGCTTGAGCATTGCTTACCGCCTACGTACATATTCTCTCCACTGGTTTTTAGTGTTAGTCGATTAAGTAATTCAATGATTCAGTTATTTTCCTATGTATATGTCTGTGCATTTCATTTGTTCGCTCTCTCGCTCCTCGTTGCGCACATATAAATTTGCTTTCGCTTCATATGCCTATGGTTTTACCATCGGCCTGGTGTGACAGTAAACGTCATCAGCGCTTTGTACTCATCTTTTAATTAATACACTGTTGGGTGTTATATTGTAGTATTCATCAGAACGAGTAGTAAACGAAGTTTGAGAATTATATATAATACCCTTGACCACAATCGGAATTATTACAGTTCACAACCAACGACCTACATCGAACGTTTTTTTCTTGTGTTTTGAGAATTTAGTTTTAAGGGCATACAGTTCATTTAGTTACATATATTCACATTCTAATTTAATTAAAGTTTTTTTTTATTCCCGTAAAAATGAACTGAATACCTCAACAAAAGACCATTGTTTAGAATTGTTACCCAATAGATACATATGTTTATCAATTGTTCTTTTCATATTCTAACTGAATATTGGACACACCCTAAAAAACAATTAGAATGGATGCTTTAGCTTATTCCCTCTCATTGTATTTCACTGAATATTGAATCTATTATCTGTTACAAGATTTCTGCAGCTGATGTAATTTAGGAAGTAAAATCACTATGAGGACAGGTTTGATTCACCTTCTTAAAACTATTTACATTATAAATACATAAACAGGTAAATTAAATGATGAGATTTGTAAAACACATTTAGACTTGAGTAAAAAGACTTTTTGAAAAACATTAATATTTTCAGCCTAGTCAACAGTAAGTGAATATGATCTATTCTGGATTGTTTTAATTTATGACTGATTTCCTAAGTTAGACGTAAATAAACTACAGGTACTTCAAACTGTATTATGGAAAAAGTTATTTTGATCTTATACACTTATAGGCAAACACTATACAAACTCATAAATATCTTTTAATAATCCAGTTATAGCGGTGTTCACCAGTTACCTCATTAAAGATTCTTCTACTGAGACAAAAAGGCTGTAACGTGTGTGCTTTCATGTCGAGCCTATAGGGCTCTCTCCAAGCCCTCGGACAAATTAATTAGTCCGTTGTTCGTCTGTCATTATTCACACGTCTTTCGAACTTGTCTGTTATTCGCTCATAACTTTGGTTGTTTTTATTTGTGTGCGCTACTTACTATGCGCATTACACGTCTAGCGTGTTTTGTCAGAGTATAAATACTTGGCCACGTTTCGTCGCAAGGAGTTAGCTCGCTCGTCTTCTCCATTTTGTTTCGCTCTGCTGGTAGGCTCTGCATTCTCATGTCTGTCTGCTGAAATGAATGCATGAAATAGCTTCATCGGCAAAACTGTATTTGGCTTCTTATTATGGCTGACATACAAATTGGGTTCGCCAAAATATGACATACTAAAACTAAATGGAAGATTTATTTCATCTCATACTCGATCATTAGTAAATATGGGAGTCATCGCGGGCACATAAATTGGTGAAACCTTCTTCAAAATTAACTCAGCCACCGAAAAGTTAAGCCAGTGCTTCCTCATTTTCACTGAATGTCTTGTCGAACTACGGTCAGTTCGTAATGTAGTCTAAGAAAAAAAATTTATTTTCATACTAGCGAAATGGAGGATTAACAAATAAATCATAAGTATGTTCTGATAACAGTGAACATATAATAGACTAGTTATCACAGAGAGTTACAAATTGAGTAGTTATTCTTTTATGTCCTGAACAGACAAACGTTAGTCACTGCAAATGAGGAGTTGTGGTGGATCATAATGATCATGATATTATTAGTGGTGGTAATATAACAAATAATATTTATGAAATCAGTGGAATTCTTTCAGTTTAATAAATCAGAAAAGTTAGAAAGATTTCATACAACTTAAAGATAGAGGAAAGAATGAAAAGATAAAACTAAGAGATGAAGAAAAACATAAAAATATTTAGGGAACTATTGTGATGAATGGTGTTCATGCTCTGAGCTCGATGCCTCCTAACCCTTGAATTAAGGGTTACAACACCTCGGAAAGTGAGTTCACTTCTTGATCAGTCATGTGCATTCGTCCTTTAGGACGATGGCAATCGAATGCGCTTCTCATTTGTTTACTTCTGATTGGATGGCTGTATTAGCAATAATGGTTTTGTCAGAGAAAAACCATGAAAACCACCTTCATCTACCCGATTATGGCTTTGCGCTGCAGATTGTCAAAATATTTGAGGTATATATACATACGTATTTCTACAAAGACAGTGAAAGAATTTTGAAAGTTGAATATTTATCAACCATCAAAAAAGCTCAACTCACCATCTATCCTTTACGGCCTGGCGAATTTGTGCCGAGGATACAGATATTGAAAAATTTTAAAAAGTCCGGAGAATGATTATGAAAAGTAGCTATATTCTCAAGTTCACTAGAATAATTCTTAAATTCGGATAACAAATTGAACAAACACATATAGTACCGAGGATAACCATACTTATAAACTTTGAATATGTAGACGAATTTATGGGAGCAATTTTCAAAATTAGTTTTTAATATCATTAAGAAAGACATTCTGTTCTCTGTAGCTCCTCGTCAGTGGACAATCGATTCGAGGATGTCTTAATGATAAACGGCTGTTTTCATCTAGTTCAATTTTCTTGCTTTCCTAGAGTGGGTTATGTTGAATGAACAATACTTCTTCTCTCCAAACGTGTTTCTGAGCATTACTCTAGATGGTTATACAAAAGGAAATGTGAAACAATCAACAATCCCCTTCTTGAATACCTATTCAATTGCAATCATGTAGATCCACCAGAAGTAGCCTTTAAAATTATAAATAAAGTTGAACAATCTAACTCAGAAAGAGATCTGCGAAACAGAGAAGCTCTGATAATTCACCATTTCATACGAGATCTGAATGGTAACAAATGATATTGCTGATCGAACATTTAGGTTTGATGATTATAAATCACTTCTAATTTTAGGTATTACAATCTCTGATTCTTTTCACATTAAAGGTATTGATTCGTGTGAAAAACTATCTTGCTTCTTCTCTCTATTTTCACCTTACATTTTCACATTATCTTTTAGACTATTGTATAATTTAGCTTAGTGCTTCGAAATACTTTCAACTAATTTGTAAATGAGTCAGTATATGTTTAGCGTTGCTGAGTTCATACACAGCAAACGGTCTCATAGCATATATTTAACTGAAAAGCTGTTGGTTGACCAAAATTATATGTCTGAATATTATGTTTCTATTTAAATGATTTATTCTCTAATAAATGAACTACACTCACGATTATATCATGTGGAATTTATAATATTTGTATAAGAACTCTATGTTTTGACAAAAGAATAATTAATTCACAACAGTAGTTGCATGACAACTTTTGCGTCCTACTACTCCATTGGATTCAAATTGAAACTACTTTTTCTGGTTTCAGGTGTTTGTATTTAATAACACACTTGGATGCAGATTTATTCGGGTGACGGATAATAGATTTGAAGGTCGCTTATCGGTTTTTCCAGTGTTTCGAGTTCATTATGAAACAGTACTGCATAAAGGAGCCGTTTGCTTATGAAAAACGGTACCCAGAATATGTTGGAATTTTGTTCATCTCGATAGTTTCCAGTTCTGTAACCTTAAGTTGAGACATGGCTGTAAATACTTTACCAGTATGGAAAACAACTTAAATATTAAGAATCTGCATAATCTAACAGTGACGTATTTCTGTTCCAGTAGCGCATCCAAATGTACGCTCAAAAAGTAAGTAGTGAATTGACAAGGTATACTATAAACCAGAAGACAGCATGTGTTTGTGTTAGAAGGGTAGATCAGAGATTGACAAGAATTTATGGTCCTGTATTGGAAAAACAAATTTTTTAAACTGGATTAAAGGAAATAATAAACAACTATGGGCAGAAAAACTTCTTAAAATACAAAACTGAAACCACAAAACGCATGAGACTAGTGTAAATCACAACAAGATGTCATGCCTAAGAGTAATATGGATAGGTAAATGGAGGAATAAAACTCAAACTACTGATTATTTGTTAGTAGTACAACATGGTATAAAGAACATTTTCATTACGAGGTGGTGAAGATTGTTAGGTCTTACACTTTGTTTAAACCAGCGATTACGCGAGAGGTTTTTCTTGATTTTAAAATCAGTGAACCCTCACTCTCGGTCTTATAGTCTTATACGAATTGTTTAATTAAGTCCTGAATAATTTGTGATTAACGCTAAGATAGATAATGATTAGTATCATCATAATGTCCTTTGACTTTCGTTCACTAAAATATTCCATACAGTACCTAATAAAACATAAAATGCAGTGAAATCCTCGAACCTTTAGTATCTGTCTATACGAACTTATTGATCTTTAAAGATTTACCAATAAAAATGTATCATATTTACCTTTGCCGCTGAAATAAATATTAGTATGATTTACACTTTAAACCACTTAATTCTAGATAATTGAAAGCTAAGCTCTTCATTAGTGGTTGATCTAAATCTAGGACCAAAGCTCAATTAAAGGTTGTCAGTAGTCTCAGTGAAAATACTACTTCTCTTAAATAAATTTGTATCACTAACGAGGAGTGATAACTCAAATTTGTTATATTCCTCTCCTTTCATTACTTTGGATTGCTCTGGAACATATTACTTTATTGTTGGAGTAATTTCAGTAGATCATTCATTTATTTTTTTGTAGTAATAATTCTCTAGTCACAGATTAGTTGTTATTGCCTGACATTGTGATTGATTGAAAAACATGCTCTGGCAACTGGAACCAATCATATTGTTTCGCTTCATACAGTATTAGTGCGTATCCATCGTTGTAAGTGTGAATTATTAGTTCAATCGATTCAAGGTTAAAGTTGCAATCGAAAGACTCGTTATCGTTCCTTTCTTATTGGGACATAAAAATTCCTGATTAAGCAATTTCTGTAAAAAAACTTCAAATGTTGTGGGTTTAGTGTAAGACTATTTAGTCTTAACTGAAATATGACATTTTGTAATAAATGACGTCTTAACATATTTTTCCGAACTTGTACTCGGACCCTGTTATATCTGTAACTGTTCTCTACTATCACGTGACAGGCAGAATTCTCCCTCTGCCTGGAATGCTGAGTTCGGCATTTCACAAACAGCCCTCACCAAGCGAACTGAATAGAATCATATATTTCAGACATACATAGTTTATATACAGGCATACATGACCAGATCACACAAACAAATGCGAAATAACAGCTATACATTAACAGTCCAAGAGGTGGTTACTCTTCATCAGATTATTGGCATAATACATTACAAGTAAAATAAATATCTTTTACATTCATACGAAATAAATCTTTTGACTGTGAAATAAAAATGCTGATTTGTTCATATAGTTCAATAAGGCCAATATAGGCAAATTTAAGAGGATGTGAAGGAACATCAATTAAAGGTATCAAATAGTGACATTCTCAGAAGCTTCAACAAACTATCACGTCACACCAATCACAATATTGGCGTTAATTAGTGATATGAAAAAGAATTGTTCCACTCTTAAAGCTTTAACATAACGTTATAGTAATTTTAATCAGGCAGCATTCCGGATGCACTAAAAAAAAAGAGAATTGTTTGCTTAACCATTTTTCTGTTTCAAGCGAAAGATCTGTCATAACTAACTGTCTTCCCCTTGTAACCACTACCATTGATCTGATACATCATTTTTCAGTGGGTTGCATACTGCATTTATTCGTACCTAAGGTTATGATCGTTTCAATGTCAAAACTTGTTGGTTAGACAATTCGAGACCTGTAAATGAATAGCATCTCATGAGCGCACGAGAAAGCACAATTGCCAGACTGTAATATTCTGATATAAGTGAAGAAGCAACTCTGATCTGTATTCAACTGAAAACGTTTACTTAATCAAATAGAATCAGGTTACCGTGAAATTCATAACTTATTCATTTTACAGATGTTAACAGATTGTACATGATTAATTTAATTTCTGTGTTACCCAACGGATGCATATTAATTACAGAGACTGAATGATCCGGCTGGAAATAATTATCAAATAGAGCAGAATTCCGGTTATCTGTGTTACCTTTTTAGAAACAGGCAACTGGTTTATTAATTAACTTGGAAAACGTATTTGAATAGGGTGTAGTTTTATAAACAATCGGTCTACCTTTTCATTGCACCTGATTATGTGAAGCAAGTATTCACTGAAGTTATATCTATGTTAGTTTTCGACTTCATATTTTGGAGAAATCGCAACATCATGTTGTAATTAATTATCAAACTATGGTATAATAGTATAATATAATTTCCATTTGTTGTTAGTTGAATGATCAAAAATAATTTTCTTAGAAGATAGATATTTGACGTTGATTGACTTGATTCCTTTGAAGAATTCCAAACAACCTGATTCATTCATGAACTGGATTGAATGCCTGGTGTAAACACGTTTATATCTATAAATATTCCTACCTTTTTTTATGACAATAATGCAAATAATAGAAGCAAATCAGAATTTACAAACGGTGTATCTCAACATGAAATTTATATTTAGAGCTTAAAATAATCTTCATAGCATACTGGAAATACTCATAAGAATAAGCTGGAAAAACATCGGTAAGTACAGTAAGCATAATTGATAAAAACTAGAAAAAGACAAGATAAACAGATAAATTGAATGTGAAGATATTGAAGAATGAAATATTTTAATAGGTAGATATTTATAGTATGTTGAATTTTGAACAGATTACTTTATTCAGTAATCATAGTAACAGCAGTATAATAATTCCTATTTACTCTTAGACCTAGACATTTTTGAATAACTCAGGCATATTATTGCTGATATCTTTTATTTTTAATCATAATTGTTTAATGTTATTGCTTATTTGAGAAGGATAAAATAAAATCTTGAACTTATTTGAATGTAATCTTGAAAATTTGTTATTCTTTTTAAAATTTCGTGTTTCATCTTTGATCAATAGTGAATGCAAGTTTTGTATCGATGAATTTGCACTGTACTCAACGTGATGTTGTATTGAATTGCGTGAAATAATGGCCAGTTGGTTGGTTTGTATACAGCTGAAAATTTATTACAATTAAAAATAGGGAATATACCCAATAATTTGGTTAGAGCAAACTTGATCATAATTACACAATGAATATTAAAGCATGTGTTACAAAAAGCTAATTAACCATCAAGTAATCATATGAAATAAAAAGCCTTGGAATAGTTAACAGTTATTTCTCTCTGTTAATAACGCGCTTCTACGGTTCAACACAAAGTCAAACCTCTGACTCTGGCTATATAATTTCACATTCTAGAGTTGACACCGAATAATTTACATAGATGACTGAGGTCATTCTGTGTTATTAAGTGATTGTCACCTTGAAAATATCCACAAAGCAATTAACTTATCGCTGTGAAGATTTCAATATTGCGGTGTGAATGAATAACGTAATCAACAGTATATCTGTATAAATATCCTTTTATTAAATATATTCTTTCATGAATATATTTCCAACACTTGAAAACACTTTTTAAAATACAGTTAATCTGAAGAATAGAACTTAGCTAGAATGTTTCCATCTTATTTATTCTCCTTGTTGCTTTTTCGTCATTCATCGTCTAATAAGGAAATCAAGAACGATCATCAACCAAGTATATTGGCCACTAGAGAATAATTGTTACATATTTATTCAGTAAAAAAAACCAAGAAATTATCATGAGGAATACATATTTTTTTTTGTTGAAAAGGTGTTTATTGAACATAGTTATTGTTATAGTAAGAGATTTTAATATCAGTCAACATTTATTTAAACCTAGTAATTGAATAAGTTCAATTTAGTGGTCAGTCATGGTTTAGTGAATGAATGAAAGTTTATAAAATAAAATTTGCATTTGATTTATGCTTATTAAAACTTTCAAATGCTTTCTTGCACATTGTTACACATTGAGTAATGTTTTCACTATTTTGAATTAAAAAAAATATTATTGAATAGGTTATGTATATATTTTGTAGAAAATAAATTGTTTTATTAATTGATAAAACAATAAAGATTGGTTCAGTGAAGAGTTCTCCTTTTTGGCTAACTGTTGAGGGCTTGAACAACAACTATATTAATCTAAATTCACTTAATCAAAATAAATTTCAAACCTATATCTAATTTGCGTGATTATTAATGTGTTTATCAAAAGTTTATTAGTACTATAATTGTGGTTATCACCACTTTAGAAAAAAACTATGTCTTTGTAATTGTACAGCTATGAAAATGAATTCACCCAAAACAGAATTCGTCGTTAAACCAATCTTTCTTCTTTTACGTCTCAATAGGTGTATTTCGTTTACTTAAAAATTATCCGTAGATAACTTAAGTAATATGACCTTAGTTATTCAATGAACAAATCATCAATGACATTGACTGTGTGTTGAAAACAATTTAAATTAAGCGCTTTAGTTGTGTAAATTTTGATATTTTACAGGTATTTAGTAATTATTCCTTAAACTTGTAAGTATATCTAATACCAGTATTACTTTATGTCATATAAATGAAAACGGTAATAAATCATTTTTCTGACCACACCCAAATGTGCAGAGAGTTGGTTGGTTTTTTTTGTAAAACTAATCAACTTTGTCCTTTTGAAAATATCTGTGTTCAGGTGGAAGTTCTTGAAATTTAAAAAGCCACAATTATTCAAATCACATGTCTCATATAACAAGATTTTTATAGAGATCTAAATACTAGCAACACAAGAAATATGCTGAAACATGTTTTAATATGATCATTCATTATCTATGGAATGGATCACCTATTTTACTGTTATTATAAGACAAGTGGAAAAGTTTTATAATTAAACAGTTTCTTTATATCATGCAAATAAACTCTTTTATCAGTAAAAACTACATATTAATGTTAAAATTATCTTGACAGATTGGATATGATAAGTGAATATTTACTTAATCTTTAGTTTCAACAATAAAGTGTAGTTTTTGGTTCAATGTGAAAATGACGAATGTGAAAACATGAAAAAATTGTTAGTTATATGGTTTTTTGGTGTTTATCTTTCCGATTTTATTTTTAGAAAGTTATCATGTCAATAATAATGGATTTATTCATTACTGTATGCTTAGTACAACATGGAATTCTTATTGTGGATTATTTCAACAGATTTCCTTTTCAATGCATATTGCCAGCCTTCATGATGCCTCGGATTGTAATTTTTTGTACCTTCTGAAGCGATAGGTCGTAAACTTTTTTACATGCGCAGCTGAATAGATTATTCGATTGACAGACATAATTGACGTGTCGGGACAAACAAAGAACCCTAATATTTTGAAATATCTTGACGTCAGAAAACAGAAGTTATATCTCCTTCAAATTCGATATTTATAGCTTTTTCTTTTGTACTGTTGTTTCTTTGTCTGTTGTAATTTGAATAAACGGATTTAAAAACCTCTAAATAAAATCATCTTTTCAGCTGAACTTCGTATTCTTCTCAAGGAGACCTGCTTTTTTAATCGATGCGTTAACGACAAGCTTCTTATTTGGACCACATCGATTTGCATATTTAAACTTACTTGCTTCAGGTGGGGTAGTTTACGTGGGCCGCACAAAGTGATTACTTGTAAAACACATTCCAGAACATTACCTGGAGTGGTTTTTAAGAGGGGAGTACAAAGTAATTACTAGCTCAATACAGGAGCATCTGATCAACTAAGGACATGTTGCTTTCAAGGACTTGTCATTTAAAGTAATACATACAGTTAAAAGAGTTGGGTCGAAAAAAGTGTGGATTAAAAACTTATGTACTTCTGAAGCGTTGGCAATGCGCCAATTCAAGCACAAACTGTAAGTTCAGAAATGATATGTCCAAACTCTGATCCTTATCTAACCCTAATTTCTTGCTCGTGTATGTTTCTGATTTTGTTGTTGTTATTATTTGTAATTTAAAGCGCTGTCAATCATTATTATCTTCTATCAATTCTCATGATTATGATTGACTTGTCATCACGCTGTCACAGCTTTTTGTTTTCTTTATTTACCAAATAGACAATTTCCATCATAAGGTTATGGAAATTGTTGGGTTTCATTGAAATCATGAATCGATCATTGTTAGACCACCATTAGAAACCTGGATGCACTGTAAGCACGGCCGATTCATTATCATATGGGACTCATCAGTAGTGCGTATCCATGACCACGCAAATGCGAATCGAACCCAGGGCCTTCGATTTCATGCACGAATGCCTAATCGATAAAGCACTAGGCCGGCGTCCAACAGAGTTAATGTCTAACTTTATTTAATTCAAAGTATTGAGCAAGTATTGAAACGAGTTAAAATAACAATAATAAATATTATTATTATCATAACGGTTGTAGAAAGACCCGACGTAGGGAAGATAATTCATGTCATAAGAGAATTCAAAATCGATTAAGATGAAATAATAGTAAAACATAAAAGTCTAAAGAAAATAATGATAGAACAATTGTTCTAGTAACTGTGCAACATTAGGTCTATGATCAAAGAACAGGAATACCTGGTGAGACTAAACAAACAAGTCTCTATTTCATGTTACGGCTCAGACTGGTAGTCAGTCATCTCACTAACTAATGCCATTTGGTTATTTGATTAGTCGAACTTCCTTGTCAGCGTACAACCATATTCATGACCAAAAACGAATCATAAATGCTGCTAGTAGCAACTCAAGCAACATGAGATGAAAATAATCATATCAGTTTTATAACTCTAAAGCAAAGATAAGATAATCCTAAGCTCATTGTAAAAATACTTTGTAACTTACTTCTTTGTTCAAATATTCTTGAAAAGCTTTCTGTTCATGAGCCAGTTCAAGATTTTTTTCAGCCACTTTTCGATTCATTTCACGTGCAGAGCGTTCAACTTCTCTTTCCATCAACAAACCTATTCTGGCCGATTTCAACATTTGATTATCCCATTCTTCATCCTCTTGTTTTTGTTTTGCTAATTCACGCTGTATTAAACAAATTAACGAATAAATTAGATTTGCATTAAATGTTGAATTAGTCTAATCAATACTGTTGACCAACAACAACCTGTTTTAAAGTTGATGACTTTCAGGCAACGGTGAAGCCGTTTCACGTGAATACTCAATTTTGGAACAGCTCCTAAGTGTAATGATTTTAAAGTAAGAAATAGTTGACCAATCAACAAAATAACAAACAAGGTTTGTTCTTGTTTATTTCGATATGATCACTGTTTAAATTAACGGATAATCTTGAAAACTCATATTGAGTTATTTTTCATCATCACTTTCCGGTGTTTATCAGAATGATAAGTTAACAAATGATTTTCTTGTTAATAAGCATGCTGACTTAGTTGGTTATCTGACTATTAATCTGTTAGGTGAATAAAACAGATTAAAAATGTAGTAATTATCAGTCGTTTATGTTACTTACATTAACATTAACAGACAGCTAATTTTATTAGGGTATTTGCAGGTCGAAAGACTAAAATATACTTGATTTGATGAAATTATTTTGAGAACAACACGAACGGAACTTTTTCAGATACATTACTTGACACTTTTATTTATTTTTACTATAAAAATAATCTGGTCGTCAAGTGCACTGCATAGAACATTAAATTAAGCCACTTTTACTATCTTCAGTTGAATAAACGTACATTATCAATGATTATAACTACAAAAACTCTTTAAATGATTCATTCAGAAACCCATATGAACGTCAGGTCAAATTTGGAATGTGTTAAACTAAACACAACAGTCAATGAATCTAGTACCTCTTTTTCTTTTATTTGCTCCTCCTGTATTTTACGAATATCTTCTATTTGCCCAGGTGTCATTCCTTTGTAACGGTCAGGAATTATTCGATTAATTCCAAAAGCAGACATTGATTGGGCAGGATTCTCACTAAGAAAATCACCATATATTGCATTGCATATCTCTGTCATATTTTCATCTTCTGTTTGTTTAGCTTTAAGAAGAGCTTTCCGATCACTTTCCTCTTTTAATAATTTGTTAAATCTTTGCATGGCTACATTTATCGCTCGTCGACATTGCTCCTCAGCTTTTTGAAGCTCACAAGCTCGCTGGTCTAATTCCCTCCTCTTTAAATCGTATAACCTATACATTTGCGAAATCGAAAAGATGAACTATAACAAAACATTTCATAGTATTGGCCACTTAATTAAAAATAGAAACGATGAACTTTAGATTAACATTTATTTAATAACTTTTTCGTAACATTTACTACGTCAAACAAGGTATATTGTAAGAATATTTACTTTAAATTCATGGTGTACAAACTAGTAGAAAGTTAACATCCAGTATCTGCGTTTAATCATCATATATATCTAACGGTCCACTGATAAATATAAAGACTTGCTTATCAGACGCCCTCATGATTAAAGAAAGTGGAATTATCTATTAAACTTCATAGCACTGAAAAACAAAATGTTTTATATTACCTGCTTTTATGCCTTAGCCCAAAAAACACAAAAATTTAAGACAGCGCTCACATTTGTATCATGCACATAATTTTTGCAAGTGCTATTCGTCATGAATTCTAAGTATTTGAATATTCAGAATAACCAAAAAAGGAGGTGAGAAGATTGTTATAGACTTGCGATTTTTCCTCAAACATTTTTGTGAATCACTAGGGTTTCGTTATCCTAAAGTAAAAAGTACTTATTATTTTGCTTTGCCTTTTGGCTTGAGAGCAAATAGATTTAAAATGACTTGAATACTGCAGTGAATCGTCACCTTAATAGTTATTAGACAAAATAAGTGAATTTGACATACTTAAAATAAGATTTTCCGAAACCTTAAATCAGCAAAACACTACTAAAGGTGAAAGAAATCGAATCATTTGTTTTCCATTAACTTTTATACTCACGATTTCTCACTGGAGTCTTTTGGAAACCAGTAGGGCTATTAGATGATGTGACTGTTTTATAGGGACTAATGTTCCATTTTTGAGGTATCTCGAAATAAGCTGAATCATTAAGTGAGTAATTAATTACTCATGCTGTTTTTAGATGTTTTTAAGCACCTAAAATAATAAACTGTTGAACTATAAATTCCTGTTTCACACAGTATGAGCGTAGCAAAGTCGTAAGCACTGATGGTTTAGCTTTGCTTTTGAAATGTGCATTCACGAATAGTGCTATCTGGGTTATTATTCAATTTTTATGTCATCAATGATGTTAAGTAAAGCGAATATATTCTTTTTTTTTTAATGCCAGCGTTAGAAAATTTTATTAAGTTGGATAAAGTTGTACGTATTTTTGGAAGACTGAGGATTTGGTTGCCTGTTTCTCGAAGCTTTAGGATCACTCTAGTCTAATCTTGATAGGAAATATGTTTTCAATACGTTACATAAATGTATAGCGACAAACAAGTACCTACAATAAATAGTTGTGCAGGCGCTTATTTGTGCATCCCCATCAGATAACCATCGAGTATATTACACTGCGTATTCAACCCAACAACTAACCAGTCTAGATTCTACAGTTCTCGACATGATACTTGTCTTTTGGATATATCTTAAAACTCCTTCATTTTTAACTCCTAACTTGACCGGGTTTGGGATCTTCGGTTATAAAGGCGTTACAGACAAAAGCGTAGAAGACCGTAACATATTAAGTAAATAAGGGAGATGTGATCTGGTACACTAAACGATAGTAAGAGTTTTTTCGTTGTTTGAATGTACCTATATACTTTTACATAGTGATAATATTTTAGAGTTATCAGATGTTTTGCATGATTATAAATTATATGCCTGCCACGTTAGATTGCACAACTAGACTGTTCAATTTTGAAACCCTTACACAGACAAACTTGTGACTAATGTAATTTCGACATGACAGTGTGAATGTGTAGTGATGTACTTTTATGAAGAGAACGAGAGAGATTTGATAGAAACATTCATTGTTATAACCGACTGCACCAGTGATTGTTTCACTGCACTTTTTGTTTATTCTAATCTGTAGTGCAAACTTCCCGTTTGTGTCACTGTCATTGTGGCTCCATTGTCTCTCTATTTTCGCTCCTATTTTCTGACATCATTTCGGTATTCTTTCGATACCACGAAATCGCCATCAAATATATTCTCCTGTATGGATCAACGTTTTTCCCTGTGGTGAGCAAATAATTATTCTGTAGTCAATCTCGACTCGCGACATTACAAATGCATGGTTATATTCAGCAGAACCCCTTCAAGATTCCTTGCAGAAATGAAAACACCATTAAGTGGGTTCAACAGTTAGGTTACACCTTTTATTTACTGACAACGTTTCCGAATCTTATGAAACTTTGAAAAAAGCTCTTTGCAAACGTGAAGACCTGATGGACCGAATAATGCTATCCATTTCTCAACCTCATTCAAATTATCCTGAGATTAATGGGAAGAAGGCATTTTTCGTTACTAAGTGCAAACTTATAAATAACTAAAAGTGGAAACAACTGAGCTGCTCCTAGATAGCAAACTTCAAGACAAAATTTCCGGAGGTTTTGTGAAACATTATGAATCAGAAGTTTCATAATTTTTGACACCGAAATATAACATCAGAAAAAAGGAATGTATATTGAGGTTTATTGCTAATTAACTGAATCTAAAACACTCAGTTCAGACTGGATTGTCTAAAATGACTAGAATTATTTCGGTTTAATTCATTATTTTTGCGTCGTGCTGATACTGCTAGAATATCGCAGTTCATAGAAAAATGTTGTCGGCTGGACAGTAGTTTTTATCAGTTATGCAGTTATATGGTTCATAAACATGCATTAACAAAATTCATACAAGTAAAATAAACTACTCAATTTAAAAACTAAAGCAGCTCTACAAATGCTACTTGCACACAGACATAATAAAACCGAAATAATTCAGGTTTTTGCAACCTTACTTAAAATATATTGCAAGCCAATCAACAGTGAAAGTTATTTATGTTTATACTTACCTGTCTGCTTCCTTCTTAGCATTTTCAGCCCTATTCTTCTCTTCTATTTGTCTTTCAAACCAGTTTTGCAGCTGTTCTCGTTGATACGTTGTCCTAGCCTTTGAATTCAAGTCCTCACCATCGAACTTCTGAAGAGAAGCAACTCCACATCGAGGGTCATCATCAGAAACACGAGCGGGGCAGTCGAATTTTAATGCATTTGGATCATATAAGTCGAATTCTCTTCTTGACTCAGGCTGTTGATGGAGAAATCTGAACTCATTAAGATTTTTTGCAAGTTCTCTTTCATCATCCTGTTGTCGTTTCTCATAAAGGCAAGCGATTTTGTCGTTGCGCTCAGCATCAGCAGCTAAACATTAAATAATCAAACAGTCAGAAGTTTACCGTATGCCAAATCACGTTGTTTTTCCTGCTCTTCTTGTTTTTTTCTCTCCTCCACTTGGTTTTTGAGAGCTTCTTCATCGATCTATCATACATTTCAAATCAATTGATGTTGTCAATGAAACATCACCACTTACCCCGATTTGGCGAGTACGGGCGTCAAAAATACGCACTTGACGCTCTTTTTCTTTTCTTCTTCTGGACTCAATTGCTGCTGCTTCTTTAGTGTCAATCGGCAAATCAAGTCCGTTCAACATTTTCAGTGACCCTAAATTTTCGTACCCGTACCCACTCGGTTGTTATAGTAATATCCAATATCCAATATCGTTTCACATGCTACTTCAAACAAAATGATTTCTTTGTGGTAGCTTCTTGTTATTTTGATACAGTTTAGGGTATTTATTAAAGTCCGTTTAGCAAAATTATAAACATTACACTACATCTATACAATTGTAATTCCAGTGATTTGTGCGAGCGCGCTTATGTCAGGGCAGTAGAGTTTCTTGATACGATTTGCTATCACATCATGAGGCCGGAGATCAGTTACTTGAGATTCGGAAGATAATAAAGATAAAACCCTAATGCAAATGAATAGAAGATTTCAGATCTATGTGTGGAAATAAGTAAGTTAATTTATTGGTAGTGAAGAAAGTGTGAGATGCCAGAAACATAAGCGAAAAAGAGGAAACAGAGATGATAAGCAAGATATATTAAATTAATGATCTAAGGAAATGGCAATAATAACGACTTGTGAGTACGTCTTTGTTAAGTCTCCTCTTGAATCTGAGAATGCTGAACTCACCTCGACTAGGAGAGAATCCGAAGTTTGGAAATTTCTTAAAATGGTACACAACAAAATGCTCGATTTATGTCGTTTAAAAAAATGTCTGGAATATCAGTATTCTTGAAAATTATTCTCCAAGATTTTTTAGCACAATCACTTTTTTGCTGCTTTCATCAGTATATTTATATTTCACACGCGTTGTAAAATAATCGGACTGTGGTCAGGAGTTGGATCAATTATGCCCATTCCATACATATTTGAACTCTTCGATTCCATCTACCTCAACACCAGTGCTGACGTTGATACTGGGAACGGAACTGAATAATTTGTAGTGCCTCCATATAAATTTGTGTTGGCTTATTTTTCATTTGGTTAAGCCTTTCGATTACCGTATTTAACCAATCTATTTGTATAGCAAAAACTTAAACGGCTCTTGTATTGTCTGGTTTGTATGGGTTGATACGGCTGAGCATTGCTTATACCCTCGCGGTTACTCATCCTTTCCGCTTTAATATCAACCTCAAATATCTCGATGACTCAGACATTTTGTTATGGATATATATGAACATTTGAACCTTGTTAATTCATTCGTCCATTCGCCACTTCGCTCGCTGGGTGTGCCTGCCTTGCCTGCTAGTGATCTGATGGTCCATTTGGAGTGTGCTAAAAATAAACGCATTCAACACTTCTTATTTGCATTCTGATTTATAACAACCAGGCGCTATTTGGTGACATTTGCCTAGACGAGCGTATTACGAAGCTAAAGAACACGTTGAATATTAACCGTCACGAAACTAGTGATACATTTGCCACTACAATTTTTCACCTACAAATCCGTAACGATCTATCTGCTGATCCTCTGTTTACAGACACATTTGCATTTGATCTTATCTTCCAAGGTACAGAATTTAAGATGAAATTCCAAAGCATCCAGAAGCCCAGAACGAATTACTTATAACCTGGTTATTAACGTGTCATAAAACTATTCACGAACGGAATTCGATAGGTCTACATCTGGTTGGAGCTCCGTAACCCAGTATGTTCGATAGAGAGTTAAACTGAAACAACCAAAGCAAACATCTTGGATTGAAACTGATGGTTCGCATGAACATCATATTCTCCTGAGATCTAGAAAGTTATGAAATATGGATTAAAAAGCATTCAATTATAGTTGGGAAAGTAAGGCTATTTTGGAGAGCGATGTGTAGAATAATGAAACCGAAGTCATTAATTTATTATATGTAGATTTTTTATGTCTCTCTTTGAAGTTTAGCGTTTGTACTACTATCAGTCACTCATTTTGCAAATATCCCATCCCAAGCAAATAAACATGTAGTTTATCACATATTTTGGCAACTTGGTGAAACGCACAATTCGTCCGTCTCGCTGCTGATGGATAAAAGGAAACTGACTAGATATTTCATGCATTTACATGAAATCAGTGAATATATTGTATACACTCGCTGTTATCACTATCACTCTCATAACCTGATTTACTTTGCTTGATAATCTCGTATTCTTGGAACCTCCTTACTTGAGTAGGGAGAATAATACTATACTTTTGAAATTTTGATGACATTAACGACTAATATCTGTAACAAGAACGGCTTACTTACACAGTATTATAGGCTAATAAGAACATGGAAATAAGCGTTTTAGTTCAATAAAAAACATTAAAAAATACGCCTATAATAACGGTTAAATGATTCGTTGATTTCGAAACTCTTTAACATGCTCTGCTTCGTCCGAGAAAAGATGTCGTTAGTTTAGTAGTAGTGAAAAGCATGAAGCATTCAGTCCTCAGTCTCTTTATATATTAACCCACAGTACATAAAACGTAACTGAAAAGATATTTCGCATATGTGCACTTTGTCAAGGGAACAATTTAACTAACAGCATCCATACGTGTTGTTAGTGTTGTGAGTAGAATGAAAGTCATAATCCTCTGGGCATTTCTGAAATGATCTAATACGATCTTAACTACTATGTGAATTTTTAGGATGAATCTATCCTCAGTTATGTCTTAGAAGATCGAAAACTTGAACTTTCATACGGTAGCCTAAATATATGACACTACTCACATATTCGTAGACTGCTTTGTAGTGAGCGAGTCAAAAAACCAGATTGACTATGATCACCAATAAACGCTCCATACGGTCCCGTCATTCAAATCAAAACAAACCCGTGGTTGAGTATTTTAATGAAGGAGAACGTTGGCATTACATGGGGAAAAGGGCATTCAGAAAAATGGCAACAACGCAAATAGAACGTTGCGCGAAAGAAGTGAAAGAAGTGTTTTTGGTACAGTTAAATAACAAGTACAATAATGTTTATTTTTTACAAATCGTATTTTCTTCATAGGAGCTTTCCACTACAGCTTCAACACCGATTCCAGGTATACTATATTCTTTTATAGCAATTTTCAACTTCAGGAATCACCCATGAATATTCAAAAGGATGAATATACATCATGTAGAATCTATTTTGAAGGCTTTGTTTTTGGAAAATCCCTCCATATATATATATATATATATATATATATATATATATATTTGTGTTATGATATGACTGACTCTTCTGTTCGATATTTTGGTACTTTATTTGATCCCATTTGAGATTTAGTCGTTGTATCTTGTTATTATTTCTATATCTTGGATTTACATTGAAGTTTCCATGTTTTTTTCTGAACTATATATGTGTTGTTTAAATTTGATACTTTATATGGCTACAGCCATATTTGGATTTGATACTCTAAAAGTAACTGACTGAAAGTACTTATTCTAACGGAACCTATTGTGGTAATTGGAAATTCGAAGGTGTAATATTGTTTTGGTAATTGTCTGAATTCCCCCTTCTGATTAAATATAGAACCCTTCTCTCCCAGAATTATCGTTTTATGACTTGGAATGGGTGGAACGCATGTGAACCTAGACCTTTCAGTTTCGGAGCGAACTGCGAGAGTAAATTATAACTTTATACATCATTCTGTGTGATCACGAATGTTCAATTATGTCAATCGTTATCTGAGAAAGAGGTGCTAAAAGGGTTGGATTCTAATGGTTTTAGGCTGTATACTGATTTTTTGAGTCGATTATTCCCATACCAGGGATACAGTCATAAAAATTAATCCTTATTCATATGAAGGCGTCTTTAAAATTAAAAAGTTTAATTCGAAGTGATATAGGGGAATGGGAACTGGTTGTCATTGGTCTATCAGATTCAAAAGTGAACATTTTACCTACATACATAATTCAGGTTGCCATACCATATTAGCACAGCGACGCAATTGCCAGTTCAAACAACATAATGATGGAGACAGTGGAAGTATTGGAGATTACAGAGAAGATTAGGGTTCGAAGATATAACACCAGAAGTATAATTCAGCGCGATAAATTTAGAAAGAGAGAGGTGATGAGGAATTCAGAAGAAAAGAAATCGAGAGAACACAAAGAGTGGATGCATCTGCGCCATTTGACACGGTTTCGAAACAAGTCGTTCTAGGTCTCTAAAAATCGGTTACTATCAGCATACTGGCACCAACCAGGTAGTCTACACTGACCAACATGATGCAATTCATTTGTCAGTGACTGCATGGATTTGTGCCATGTTTAGGTCATCGGCATTGACTAGACTCCCGAAATAAGTGAAGCGGTCGACATGTGCTACCACCTTCACTCCCTATCACTAGTTCAGGTACCGATGCAACCCAATCCTGAAGCAACATTTTGCATTTCGAGGAGGAAAACCGCATTCCGAACATGCTTGCATTGTTGCTTAGGGTAGTCAAAAGATTACATTTTGTCAGAGTCTTGACCAAATAAAACTATGTCATCGGCATATTCTCAGTCTACAAGTGAATCTCCTGGTAGAAGGTGTACTTCTGAAAAGTCAGTCGAAGATAATGTTAACTTTAAAAGCATGTCTATGCCGAAGTTAAACAAGAATGGATAAAGTGGACAACCCTGACGGACATCACTCGAAGTAGTCAATTCCGATGACAGTTCGCTATAAGCTCTCACTCGACCAGTAGTGTTCGAGTAGAGGGCTTGTATAGGGTTAACGTACTTCTTTGGTACACCTTTTAATTGACTGAGACTAGCCAGATTGGATTACGCCTAGTTCCTATATTTTATCTAAGACTTCGGTCAATCTTACTGCTTAACTTAGATGACTATCCTCTAAAATCTCTGGAGTCAATCTATCAGGACCAGCTCCTCTCCCTCGCTCTAGATGTCCTATAGCTTTTCCATATACATTTAGAGTTGGAGGACTTACTTCGATTTGCCATTCAGGAGATCGTGGGTAAACGAAGTGTGGCTGAAGGCCTATTGAAATGATCCGTTAAGCGTTATGCACATCAATCCATTTTTCTGGGTTGGAAATGAATGATTCAATCACATTTTCTGATATAGTTTTCTTAATGGACAGAGTTCCGCGATAAGGCGGGAAAGTTTTCTATTTTGCCTATCCCTGCTGCCTTTTCCATCGCTCTTGGTTTCACTATCCGCAACTGTTCTCGATCATTGCGTAGGCCTTTTATCAGCCTGCGCTTAGGCTGACCTCACTCTTCATCATGTTCAGAGCCAGGTTGGGTTAGTTTTCGAGCATCTGTCAATTAAGTTGATGCTACTAGGATCCACAGCTTATGCCTAACTTTATGGTTTACCTTACTAGCAGACATCACTGCTTTTTTACTCAGGTTTTCGGAAAAAATTCTAAGCAGACTCAAGGTGTGCATTACGTGCATCACTGCTTTACTGTTTCTCCAGTTGTTTCTTAAATATATTCGTAGCTGTGTTGTCGTTAGTCATAACCCTAAGAGGTTCACTTGCAGTGTTTTTCTAGCGTCCAGTATGTCACAAACAAACACCCCCTCAGACTAGAACATGGTTGGAATCTCAATATGTACGGCGTAAGGTGCGTCAGTCATCTAACGAACCCCTCCATCGGTAGCTGACTGCGATGTGATCTAGCTGGTTACAACGTTATGACGATTTTGAGGGTCACCAGGTCAAGAGATGTTTTTCCTTATGCATAAAGCTAGTGTTCGCTAGAAACAAGTGATTATTTAGGCACAGCTGCTGCAGACGGTCGCCATTACCTGACCTTTGAGCCCCTACACCATGAGATCAACACAGGTGTTTTTCTTTTTCACTCAGTCTACTTACTTGAGTATTGAAGTCACGCGACAGTCAGTTGGGATCCAGTCTGAGAGAGCTAGTTCTGCCCTAGTACTTCATACTATACCTTTACCAGCGAGATTACAGGAATTCGCATCAGGGCTTACAGACATACGAAGGGTGAACCAAACTGATCCTTTATCTGGACACAACGAAATCAAATTCATGATTTTACTAGGATCTCGTATTCACGTTTTGGAGACGCATTGTCCCGACTAAGGAAACGTCTTACCGTATTGGACTCAATGTCCGGAAGCTAAAAGCCCCAACATGCAGTTTAGAATGGTGTTTCAGGAAACCGGGAATAACGTTTCATGAACTCGGAGCGTTTTCAAAAGAGTGCAGGGTGATAAAGAGATGTGAGAAGTGCGAGTCTTGGAGATAAAAGAGATGTTAAGGGGTGTAGAAAGGATTTGATTGTGACTGATTTTATCTCATGTTTTGTTACGGGTATGAATGATAATGTCACTTCCCGGCTGTCCAGACCGTGGTGGAGTGTTCCTCAAAGAATCTGAAAAGCAAGGTTGGTTAGCCTTGATCTTGGAGACCTGGGATCGTGACTGCAGAGTCCAAGGGCAACTGTTCGAAACCTGCCACACACGATCTTTTTAAAGGAACTCGTAAAGTGTGAGTTCCTATTTTCAAGTGACCTTACCTCTGGAAACAGAAAGTGAGGTGTGGCATTTTTAGTGTTGACATTTTCTAACCGCTCCCTTCCCTGTGAAAAAGCAGCATTGCTGCAGATGCTACCTATCTGAAGGAAACATCTTACTGCTGTCACGCCCCTATACAGTCAACTGTATGGCTTCGCCCTCAAACCATGAGTAGCTGCTTTAGTCTCACCGTTCTTCAGTTGACCTGCCTGGCATGGTAGAACCTGTAGGAACATATTTCCCAAGGTCATCACGATAGGCAAGCCTGACCACCGCGTCAAGGTAGCAGCTACGGTCGGGAATATCATCATCAGTGTTAGGATTTCCTATGAAACCTGATGACTAATTCTATTAGCGATTTGAATAGAATGTATATTTTCGTGGTGAACAAGCTAAATGTAACCAGTCATATCCCATTTGAAATACCAAACTATCACAAGTGCATATATTTACCCTGTCTTTCATTTTTCACATGGCAAATATTTGTGAGATTTGCAGTCAAATCCGTCGAATGACTCGGATTTAGTCACTAACTTATTTGATGTCGTTTTGTGAGACAAAATACTGTCATCAATTAGAAGGGTATTTCCACTGACTTCGGAATGTATTTTAGTTGAAAACTGAGTGACATATCACAGATATTCTACGAATGAAAAAAGAGTACTACTACACTTTCTTTAGTAACATAAGAATTTTAGCATACTTACACTTAACAAAAGTAGTGAATAATAATACTCAAAACTAGTATTCAGCAACACCACATTAAAGAGCAATAAATATTTACCATCTATTAGTCTGATAATATGACGAAACTATAACAACGGTTTTGAGTATAAAATTTAAAGTTATCCTAATTTTCAAAAATTTTACTGTTTCTTTTTAGTAATTTCGTCAGGAAATACATTTTGATAATTCTCACTGTTCGTATAGAAACATATTTTATTTACATTTTAATGTATTTACTAATCAACTGAAAATGTCTGGTGCCACTTACTACTGGAAGTGATTTCACTTTTACGAAGAAAACACGGTATGTTAAATAACAACATTCATTATTATAACCCATTGCATCAGTGAACGTTTTACCGAACATTTTGTTTATTCGTACTCTTGTAACATATTTGCCTTCTGCGCTGTCGCCATCTTGTTTCTGCTGCTCTGTACCTTTCCTTACCACGAAATCGCCACAAAATATACCTATTTTATCTAGACTATTGTGTCTTTATTTTTACTAACACAAGACCTGGGATAGTTTTTGATACCTGAACGTAATTGGTTTGTAGACGCGTTTATGGTCTTTGACTCGAACATTTACATTCCTTACTGTTATGCTTAAGGTTTTGGTTGTTAATCTAGTGCTGAATTCGTTTGAGTTATAGGACAAATTTAAGGAAATAAATTTTAAAATGTAAATGTGACTGATTTGTACGTAGTCATCCAATCTGTTTGTAAATATTATTTCACAGTGTATTAGTTTAGCTGATTATGCACGTTACTAAATCTCATTATTTCGGTGTATTCTTCAAAATTAATAAGTTTCAAATTATTAATTTTAGCCTTCCTAACTTATCATCATTCCTAGCATTCATGATGGGGACTTTTGAGTCTTATTTGTTATGTACTACAAATATAAGCGTCTGTATTTATGACCTAAATAATATTGGAATAGACATTTGTTCCGCTTAATAAATTACAACACTATTCACTTGTTATCAAACAAAAATCACAAAAATTTCCAGATTAAAGTGCTTATGAAGTATCAGACGGATACCTTGTAGCCTTTGATACTTTCTGTTTTATTTAAAGTTAAAAGACACCATATACTATCATTATTTATGATGACCATAGTTTGCATTTACATATAAATAGTTGTGAGAATACAGACGGAGTACATCCAATCATCACTTCTTCTTATTTGAGGAATTTATCGTATTCTAAGTGATTAATCAGTATATAGTTAGTTTCTTATGCAATTTATTACTTACAGTCAGCTCATAACTCACGTACTTTTATCTTCAAATAGGTATTTTAACCACAATAATTGTCTTTCACTCATTTAAGTATTGTTATAAATTAGGTTATAAAAATTACGTCTCCATAAGATTGATTTTTATACATTATTTGATTTATTTTAGTAGTTTTCAAGATATTCACAGATAGTTTATGACCTCGAGAAATAAACATCAACTTTCACCGAAGAACCTAATGATGTGTATAAAAATCTGTACCGACAATTTTCTCTTGTACTTCCTTTTTCGAAACCCATCTAATCATACTTTTATTTATTATATTGTCTTCAGCTTATAGAAAGAAATACCATCTAACGAATCGATGTTATAGTCATACAACGCTACCATAACGACACATACATTTTGAAATGGTTCTCCAAATGATGTTAGTTCGCGATGAAGACCTTCCATAGGCATACAGGTTTGTGCTTTTATAAATATTCAAAATATTGTGTTATAATAATGCTAAGGCACGTTCAGTCATAACTCTTAATCAGAGGGCACAAGCCACTTGTTACAGATTCGGTCCGTATGTATTCAAGATTTTCCCCGGGTATTGTCCTTTTGAGTTTTTGAATCAGGATACCGTAACTCATAACAACAGCTGTTCTCAATATGTAGCATAAAATGGTCCTCAATCCAACATCATCGTCAAGATATTGCTTCGATTTTGATCGCATAAACTTCACTATCCATTCCTCCCTAGGACATAAATCATCTGACTGATAACTAGTAAGTTTCGATAGTATAAAATTATTCATTTAGATGATTGTTTACAGAGTCTGGGTGTGATTTGTGGATAATTTTCAACTGTTTTTGAAAATAACACTAATCTGAGATTTCTGTTTTTGTTCAATGTTCTTGAAAGAATCACATTTTAAACAAGAAACAATATTAGATCAACTCAATATGAATTATTTCAACCATTTATAGAAGAAAAATAGTTATTTTAATCACTAAATAACAAGTACTGCAAAAATTAATCTAATTCCATAGTAAACGAAATTTCAAAAAACTTGTCACTTCAGTAAATTTATGCAGTTAAAATTTCTGACTAAATTCTCACCACACTCATATATTGAATGATAGATAATCAGTGGTTATTGATTCAATCAAGCCGATGGATGTTACTATAGTTAGTACAAAGCTCATGCAATGTAAAGTACTATCATCTGAAAATAACCAGGGAGAAATCTTGAAATTAGGTTTTTCTTCACTTGACATATAACAGAAAGTTACTCTTGGAAAATTTAGCTTTCACTAAGTTCCACTATAAAATAGCATCCTCTAAACTCGAAGTCTTTCTATAGAGCTACTATACATTATTTTCGAATGTTCTAATATTTGAACGATTCTGTATATTTCAATAGTTAAACTAAAGTTTGACAGCAAATTTATCAAAACTAATACTGAAGGTGAAAATACATTGTATTTCTCAAATTTACAAATGATTTTTTATACGAACACCATTATAAATATTGAAAAAAATTAACAATTTTTACCCTGAAATCATATTTTTGTTAAAATGAATAAAAATGTGTTAAACGCAGACGACTTTTCCTGAATCGTCGTCACCTTTAAGCAGAATATTAAAATTTTGACACATTTTGATAAGTTCTGGATTAACTTCGCATTGTAGATGCGCAAATGCTGGTGAAATGCATTGAGTAAATTGTAAAGTACAACTACGACTTTGCTTGCACTTATCTATCAATGTGTTGACTCCAGTGGTTGGTGATTTTGTGAGTTTTTGCATTTCATCCTTTAAAACTTGAAACAACATAAAATACAGTTTAAACAACATTTTTATTGTATTATTTTGAAGTGAAACAATAAAGACTATTACAATTTAGTCAATACAATTTCAAATACAGTGATTTTTCCTATGAGTTTAGAATAATGAGATTTTTTTTATGAATAGATACTTAATCATGCGAAAATAAGTTCCCCTTTACATTATTATAGATGTGAATAACTCTCTATACTATCTTTTTTCCAACTGACTAGTCAGTCATACGTATTGCCATATTGTTTTGTGCTCTCCTTGTAGCGTCGTAAGTGGATACTATTTGATAAAGCCTATTGGCACTTATCCCTCTTTTTATTATCTCTTACTAAATCCATAGCTCTTTTTACAAGTTACATAGTTTTTTGACCAAATAATTGATTTGAGCTTAATAATGTTATTATTTCTGTCATAATTCGTTATCTATAATCATTCCAATTATTACTATCAGAAGTTTATTTGATCTGCGATTTAATTTGAAACTACACTGTATGTTTCCAAACACAAACTAACTTTACTAACATTCTTGGAATGTGTTAGAAAACTTGTTTGTCCTAAACTTGGCAATTCTTCTGTTTAATTATTTGAATTCATAACTATAAACTTGATGAGCAATTTTAAGGAAACATATTGTTCTTTCATAAGTGGTCAATGTTTTTAATTGGTCCCTATCTACTTCATTCAACGAATTTCAATTCACAGTGGCAGATATGAAAATGAAACGGAAGTTTTGAACTTACATTAAGCTAATGTAGTTCTAAGTGTGTACATCCAACAGCTTATAATTTATTTACTTTCTCTGAGTAACTTCCTGATTAATGACAAGTAATCTGAATAAATCAGACTAGATAACAGGTGTAACCTGTCAATACTAGGTTTGCTTATGTCTGAAGATGTTCATTAACTAAGTAATTAAAAATGATAAATGAGAAAGTTTAAAATAAACCTAACTTGTTCAAACTTCATCCAAAAAATCATAAAGGTACATGCAACGAAGAATTACATGTTCAATATTCACTTTATTTTAAAGGATACTCTTTACAAATTTTTGTTGACTCCGCTGTACATAACATTTGTATGTGAAATGTTTATTTCTGTAGTAGTAATTCCAAATAGGAAAAATAATTTTATTTTTTCTTATTAAGGGTTATATGGTTGAGCTTTAATTTCTTATAAATAATTTCATTTAGGAGTCAAAAACTACTGACTATATGAAAGAAAAATACTAGTTTTTATTATCATTATTATTATTTATACAAGGGTGTATAAAGAAAACTAACAACCACTTACCATTTTCAATTTTATCTAATGCAGACATTAGACAAGTTTGTTTCATAGAATTTAATATTGCACATGAATCATTTTTCTCCAAGCAATAAATTTTAGTATTAAGTAAACAGAATATGAAATTTACTATGATCATATAAAAAATATTGAGTGTTGAAGACATTTTCAGTGAACACTGTAACTCTTTAGTTGTTATATTTATACATATATATATACATATTGTGAAGTTATTCATTTCTTCGTTTCTCCATTATTATCATTACCAAATAATCTCTTTCACTTGTACGTATTTACAAGTAATATGGCGTAAAATGTATTGGAGGTGAAATAGATAGGGAATATTTTGCTATAAATTCATTTGAAGATTGATTTTTCTTAGTCGTTGTAATTGACGCAAACTAGAAAAAAAATATAAAGAGATGATATTCCATGTTACAAAAGACACTTAGCTATACGAATACTACTTATTAACATGTCATTTATAAAAAAACGATCTGTTAACTGTTGAAAAAAATATGATTGACAGCAACTGTTTGTGTAATGCATGATTTATTTTCACAACATGTTTCCCAATAATAATAAATGACTGATTAGTAAGATACTCTGATTTTAATGCTGAAAGATTGTTTATTTTCAAGACTGATTTTCACTAATACCTATATACGTTTGCCATTTTTGCTACTATGACTGAAAGCACTTTTTTTGGCTGGTCGAACATTTAATGCTGATGAGTATTACATCGAACATAAACAAAGTTTCTTTTTGAGAAAAAAAAAGATTCATTTTAAAAGAATCTAACAATGTATTTGTCGTTTCATATGTAGGTGTGGACAATTTTAAGTTAATTGAAATGCACAGCTTAGTTAGCTGTCGTTTACGTTTGAAAGTAACATGGAAAAATCATCACTGAAAAGATTATCAAAGAAACCGATAGAATCGATTTTTATACATTTGATCAAACAAAATCAATTTTTCAGTAAAAGCCGTTTAGAAGATTTTGTGAGTTTTTGCGTATTTTTCTTCAGAAATTTCAGATAAAATGTAAACTAGACAACAGTAAGTTTCTAGATAATTAAATAATATATAAGTTTACCAGTAATAATCTTAAAATTAATTCTGTTTTCTGCGATTCACAATGTAAGTTTAAAAATAAACTAATGATACAGTCACATAAATCTACCTAAATATTGTCTAATTTATCGAAGTTTGTATACAGTATATATATATATATATATATATATATATATATATATATATATATATATATATATAACGTAACTTGTTACTTTCAGTATATATATCTTTCTGTATACTAGTAAGAAAACCTTTTTCTACATTAACCCAACTTTTTGCATTTATCATTTGAACAGTTCGTAGCTATTCTATTATCATCATTTTCAATAAGCAGTAGATTACTTTACTGTTTAAATTACTTAATTATCAGAACTTTTATAGCATAGATATTAACTAAGTTGTAAGCATATGTTAGATTCTGGAAACTATTTTTCATTGTTTAAGTTTAATTTGATTAATACGATGAAGACTGTAAACTGTAGATTATTCAATATGTTTATTGAACATTTTTAAAACTTCTTATGAAATTAAAAGTTATCAAACGTTGAAAGCTAATCTTCGTAAATGAAAAAACCGTAAAATGACACTCAACAAATGAAGATAGAACTTTTTCGTCTGATATGAATAGAGCTTCAAGAAACTAAGTAAATTCTTGAATACGACATATGATACTTATAAAGGATAACACTTTCAAAACAATAACGATAAATACTATTAAATCCAAACATTCTCACTGTATAGAATCCATTCTTACGAGTTTGTAAAGATTTTATTTACAAAATAAATGAGTACTAACAGACAGTCAGTTATAATACAAAATATTATAACTTATTTTTAGAGATAATATTTTGATTCATAACTTAGCAGCCATTCTAACGTTTAGTTTGAATTGCTTGGATGATTCAGTCATATTCGCTGCTTGTAATTCCTAATTTACTGGACTGTATAGACCTAACAACATAATTAAGTCCAATAATAGCAATAATAATTTATATGTTCCTGCTTTAGACTTCATGACTGAATTGACTGTTTTTTTATTTAAACGCATAAAACGCTGGTGCAAAGGGGCATTTGAGTACTTATGAGCCCTTGATCAAGAGGCTTAGTCCACAAGGAAGTAGAGCGACGTATGAAGATGCAGTCTCATGGTACCGGTAATCAACAATAGGTTCAAGGCGCCATTAGTTTAATTAGGATCCTGAAATCAAGGTTCTTCAACTACCCTAGGTGGATCCTCCGTTTCCTCTAACCCGCTTAAAGCGATGGAGTTCGACGTAAGTTCTCTCAATTTTGTAAACAACACTCCCACCACGAGAAGGCAGTGAAAAGTGGTATGGCCATAGACACATGACTATATGAGAGTATTATGAGAGAGTAAACTCGAACAACTCACAGGCATTTGGGGGCTGAATCAACTAGTTCTTGTTAGAATGTTGGCTCCTCTCAAAAATATCTTGGTAGTGACTCATTACAGTTTGACTACACCTGAAACACTGGCTGCTTGGTAAGTCCCACAAAGAGAAAGAATACGCGTTCTCAGTTTTATTGATAGTCATATTCATCAATAAGATTTCGTAAGATGGACAGTAAAACTAACCTGCTTACCTCATACAAAGCGTAAAATCTTTAGAACCACTGATAGATACTCAGATGGTTTTGTAGAAATTTTTTAAAATTTGAAAATAATCAAGTATAACTATAAAACACTATGGTCCGACTAGGTAGTATAGAGACTAGAATATTCTGAATTAGACTCTGTGTAGGATGGAAGTCTTAAACTAGATCAGAATAGCTACTTACAGCTATGTGGACTTAACTAATCGATCATTCGACCGATACTGATTCATGATAAACGCTAAACTGAATTTGATTTTATGTTAACAAATATTATTTTCATTCACGCTTCACACTATATGTTTTGAAATTATAGGTATTTTTTTTAACAAGTAAAAATGCTTTCGATCATAAATAACCTCATAGTTACGAATCAGTTCTTGATTTTCAGCTCTTAGCTTAGCTGTAAACGTAAAAACAAATTGTTTTTTTACCTCTCTCAATTTTTTTTTCTGTCAGTCATTATTGTATTGGGTTTCAGAAAGTGAATTTCCTAAAATTATTACATTGTTTATGTCAAATCTTTCATGTTATTAGAGAATATATTCACACAAAAATTACATTAAACTACATTTTTACAATTGATATTGGTAAGATTATTGTTTTAAATCATGACTACCGCTTCCATCGATATATATATATATATACACATGTACATATATATTGTTTTAGTTGCTCATTTTTCTATATGAATTTGTCATGATGCTGCTAATGATTGATTAATGAGTAAAAAGTAAACAAAAAATTGCGATCAATCTTCAGCATGTTTACACTAAACTATTCGATAAATTTTTTCGAAAATTCATTATGGCTCATTCTGTCTACCATAACTATTAACTACATCATTAAATTATAGTCTACATTTTATCACTGGAAAATACTTTACGTGGTGCTCATTAAATTACAATGTAGTTATAATCAGAAACAAATGAATATTTATCACTTTTGCCGTTTAAAATCGTTTAAAAATGCACCAGTTCTCAAACTTTGAATTGAAATTAACCGAAAAAAATCCTTTGTTTCGTAATCAGCACGTATACTATTTTCCAGTCTAGTAGCCTATATTTTCAACCTGAATAGTTGTTTTCCATAGGCTTCTTGAAAAGTACACTGATACTATTCACTCACTAAAACTAACGTGAATTGCTGGAACTGAGAATATGCAACTGACACTTTTTCCTCTGATTAATTTGATGATTATGACAAGAGTTTTCGGAGGCCTATCTGAAGAGCATTGGTTTTTATTCAGCAGTACTTTAGGGTTCAAATGAGGAGGTAGACATGAGTTATAACATATACGAAAGGAAACTATGTCTTAAACAGAAAACATGGATAGTGATAATGGTCAAAAATAAACATCATCAAAGAAAGAGTATGTAACTACCAACACATACTCAAATGTTTTCAAAATATTTTCTGAGATACATAGGTTTTCAGAAGCTTTGCCAACATCACCACAATGAAGAGTAGAATAATCATTTTACTCAGTCTCCAGAAATTAACTTATATTTCAGATGCAATCCTGTACTCCGAAATCTAGTTTCAAAACACATTCTCACGGTTTTGTGTGGAGCTATAGTTTATAAATTGCAAGCATGTTAAGAGTGGGACAGAAAAAGGCTGAAATGATTACATAATCGCTGTGTAACTTTAAAAACTGAATAAAATTGAAATTGTAAATAATCTTCCTCTGACTCGATGGTCTTCAAAAGCAGACCTACGACCGTATTTAATTTCATGTTAGGACAAAAACAGGTAGTGCATTTTTTAACTGTTCCATAAGTTTTAGAAACATAACTTACCATTTACTCCAAACAGAATTGTGATGATTTTTACATTGAAATAAATGTTTAGAACCAATTTATTAGTTTAACTGAATTTTTTAATTGATACAGTTAAGTAGGTCAGTTGTCGCAAAGAAGAATTTTCAAAATTCTCCACGAGTTTAATCAGAAAAAGCAAACAAGTATACTGATTTCAGTTAAGTAGTCTCACATTGGACTCAATGTGCATCGTGCATTCTACGGTACGCAACTAAACATTATTTATTCATGATATGACGACTGGTAATAATACAATATTTACATAAAGTTTCCAAATAACATCAGAAACCGTTCAGGTTTAGTTTTGTCAATATTTTCCAGCTTTCCTAGTTTTGTGCATAAACCATAGTTCTTTGCTGTCACGATAACCACAAGTAGAATTCGTTTTATTCATATTTACGAATAACCGTTGTTATTTATAGATTAATTGTCTCACTTTCATTATGCTAGTTTTTTTGCATCTCAAGGTTATATGCAATTAGTCTTTGCAGATTTATTTCACAATGATTTGTTCTTCGAATTATCAAGCTTTCTTCTAGATGGTTATTATCTCTTCCAGTTCTATCGTTGGGGATAATTATTGGAGAGTTTTGTTTCAGTTACACTCATATCTGGTTAATTATAGATTCCTTTCGTATTAGAATAATGACGATTGTTCTAAAAATATCAATCACCATAGGCTAAACGGTACAAATCTAATAATATAACAATACTTATTAAGAAATGTTGGATATTGCTTTATGATCAGGTATAGATTCCGATTTACCCTTATTTGTCAGTAGAAAATGAAAACAAAGAAAACTGTATTGTAGACCAAAAAGCCGTTACATTTGAAGTTTTTCACAAAATATGCACATCTTTTCGTATGATTGACTAGAATACAGTATGGCTCCAGAATAAATAAAAGTAGTTTATAAGCGTCATAATCAATAAAAGTAATAAAGAACAACACAGTATGTGTAAATAAATACAACAATATTGTAAAATATCACTATATGAATCCAAACTTATTTGCAAATAAACGTAAGCCATCTCATTTAAAATGAAAATCTCTGTTACATGATTGCTTTCGTTCAATCTCAAAAGAAACATGAAGCAATAAATACAAGAATCTTACTAGAATAAAAAATATTATTTAAATGTAATGTGCTTGATATAAGATTAGAAGATATTCGTTTCTTCAACAAACGCACTCATAGAATAGTCAATACAGAAACTAATATATTTGATAGTAAAGATTAACGATTGAAAATCTATATTAGGTTATTAGTATAAACTAAAAATTACGACATTGTCAAAGTTATTAATGCATTGTTTCCTACTACATCTGATTGCAGTGAATTTAGTACTTCTTACAAGATAAATCTACATTTCGTCAAAATTTATATTTATGAATTAGTGTATTACAGAAAGTGTTAATACATTCTTTGGATCGAATAGAAATGCAACAGATTGCTTAATATTGACAAGATTCTATTTATTCAATTGTAAAGATCTTATTACCAGTATATCGAATAGTCAGCTTATAGTGTTTTTTTATGATTAACTCACTAGTGTAACCAGAACAATAAGGTAGATAGTGCATTTTTTAAGAAAAAGTAAATGAAGGGATTTCAAATCAGTAATTCGATGAACATTTCGATGTGAAGAGAAGAATTCATATTCAAGTAAGTCGTCATGAAAATCCTCATGGAAAACGATATTATTTGTCTATGTTGATCTAATTTTAAAAATAATTGTTTTTTTTTAATATCAAGTTAAAGATTTAACACTAAGAAAACAAGTAGAAATGAAATTTTAAAAATATACATGGACAAATATCGAGTCATTGTTTGATACGCAATTTATTCCCAGAATCGAATCTTTTATGTAAAGAATAGATTTTCTGATATCATCTTTACAAGAAATGAATATTTTTAATATTTGGTCATCTTTTGTTGGGGACGTTAGTTCCCCAGAACTCGCTTGATAAATGCCTTATTTTGGATTTCATGTTTGCGAGCATGGACTGACCAGTTGACCTTGAGATTTCATTTCACACCAGAAAATTCCTTGGCTGTGATTGGCTGCTGTGTATTTTAGTGTTCTATTCTTGTGAATGTCCCAAGGACGTTTCTGTGATGTATAAATAAACGAGATTTGTGTGCTTGATTTCATTGTATTTGTAGAATATACTTTCTACGCTATATCAAGACTTCTCTTACACCCTTTCGAGTCAACGGATAAAGGTAGCCTACCTGGACGCTTGTTCATTGTCTCGTTCGCGTTTATCGGCTAAGGTGAACCCTTAATAGTTTCAAGCATACTTAGTGGCGAACCTAACATCTTTCATATTGTTTCTCGGTTGAACTACAATACTTAATCTAACTGATGTTTAATATTGTCAGAAAAAACTGAAGTAAATGGTTTATCTTGAATAAAGTTCAAGATTGAAAACTTTAAACCAGAACTTTTTATAGTTATTTTTCAATACATATCATTCAATTTGATTATTGGTCGGAAGTAATAGTATCGAATATCCTCGAATAACTAACTTCATTGCTTTAGGCAAGTTTTAAGATTGTTTTATCCTAAAATTCCAAATGAGTTAACACTTATTTGCCAATCATTTAATAAAAGAATTACAAATTTAAAAAGATATAATACGGAAAAATATATTTCGCGTAGTTGCTCAATTTTTTTCCACATATACAATGTATTATTAAGTGTAAAATCAGATTCAGTTTTTATTATGAGAAGAAAACTGTTCTCTTCATGTTTTACACCTATTAAAATCACTTACTCTTATATGAACATTTAATCACTGTAATGATCACAGAAACTAGATATTAAATCAAAAGAGAATATAACAAATAATGATCAACATAGAACAGGAATCAAAATACCAAACAAGAAACTTGAAAATTCACTCTTATTTCAATACAAAAGTATCATAAAAGTATGACCAAAAAAGAATAGCATTATATCTAATACACATATATCCATTTTAGCATGCTGTAACAAATGGTTTTGCGCTTATCATTATGTAATACAAGATAGAAATAAGGGATCTAATAGAACTTGTAAACTATATCGATTTCAGTAATTGTTTCTACTTAATTACTTTTCTTGTTTCACTATGATAGATGTTTACTACAAATAGTTTTTGAAGTCATAAAATAAATGCAGTGACCTTAAATGAGTGCCTTCGTGTTCTTTTCAATGTCGTGTCTAGTCTCAATTAGGAAATGATATCAACTGCCCTTCATCAGATAGCTAGAAAAAAGTTCATTAGACAAGTGCTGTAAATGAGCTCAAAATGTTCGTATCTTAATACTGTGATGGTGCCGTCAGACCTTCAGTTGGAAGTTTAGATTATGAATTGATTGTTTAATAGTGACATCTCTATCGAAATAACGTGATAGTAATGATGAAATAGAAGCACTAATATGTTATAGATGTGTATGATATCTAAAGTGATTGGGGATTAACAGAGAGATGACACAATTTTTCTTTTATCTTGTCGTGTCAGTGAGTAGTATTTTAAGTGAAACTAGTATGAAGGATTATCACCAACAGTTTGTTCATTGCAGATTGAACCCTCAGATAAGCAGGTTTTGTTTACATGTAAATTGATCAATGTGGTCAATTTTAGCTTTTTGTTGAAAATTTTGTTGCAAGTCAAATAGTCTCTGGCTAGAACCGATTAGGCATCGAAAGATGGCAGATTACGAAATAGGAAAAGTACAAAGCAGTCACTGAACAATTCGTTCTGAACATCCTACAGATGAATATTTTAAAAATGTTGGAAACGTTTACTTCTGATATTCTATAAAATATGACGCATATAAAAATATACTACTGACAATTTATAAGTGGTTTGAGTTTGAATTGTGAAAATGGTTGGTGCAAATCAAAAATTAGGATTAACTTTTCTATTTGAAAAATTCAGGATGTCGTTTACGTTCTACGTAGGAAAAACTCAACTTTATCAAAGTTAATTCTGTTGAAAAGCTAATAAATGATTCAATTTAAGATTTATGTACAGTAATTTACCTCATGACACATGATTTATATAAGTGGTGAAGAAACGAAAGGCTTGCTATTTAGTGATAAATAATTAAAACTGTTTCGTTAGGCATCTGTATTATCTAACTTGTTCCAGTCCAAATGATGAATTTCACACCTTAATTACCTCTTACTTCATGAAACAACTTCGACCTCAGTGGAAGCAAGGGATATATTGGACAATATATTGGACGCAGTTGATCTGTCTCTTCTATCCAACACACACAACATCAAATAAGAGTGAGGACGACCCATATAGTAGCAGCAAAAGCTTCTGCAGCGATATGTTTCAACATAAACAAAGTAAAAAGCAAGATTCTACGAGGCAGCTCAACATGAATCAATCAAATCGTACTTGATGAAGAAGCTTTGACACATGTGGAAATCTTTACATAACTGGTCAGTACCATTCATAAACAAGGTGGATCTGATGCGGATGCAAAGACACGGATTGGAAAAGCGAGGGCAGCATATCTAAAACTGAATAACATCTTGGACTCAGAACACCTCTAACACCAAAATCACAATCTTCAATGCGAACATCAAACCCGTTCTACTATATGGAGTGGAAACTTGAAGAACCACTAAATCCATCATCTAAAAGATAGAGATGTATATTTACAGTTGTCTACGCAAAATACTTCGGATCCGCTGACCAGACACCATCAGCGACAACCTACTATGAGAGAGAACAAAGCAGATTCCGGATGACAAAGAAATTAGAGAAGAGCGCTGGAGGTCGATGGGACACATTGCGGAAAGCACACCACTGCATCACAACGTAGGCTCTAACTTAGAATCCTCAAGGACAGACGAGAAGAGGAAAACCAAAGAACTTATTAGGACGATATATGGATACAGACCTGAAAAGAATCAATAGCATTTAGGTAGAATTGGAAAAGAAAGCCTAGAATAGTATTGGTTGGAGAATGTTGGTCGACTTCCTATGCTGTCATAAACCAGCTTCTATGAGCTCAAAAAACGCAACTTGCTTTTAGAGTATTCTAATTATTTCATTGAAACTAAAACTTATATGTCCCTTGTAGTTTATTACTGAAACTACTAGTTACTTGTATAATTAAATTTAGTGATTTATTCGCTAGGACGAATATTCGGAAGGCTTTTGGTCAAAATTTTGACACATGATTTGGAACGAAGTTTCTAAGTAATCCAACGATACTCCATTGATTTAATTCTTGTGTAATTGTATTAGTTTACACATAAATACAAGGTTAAATTAGTAGGTTCTCTCACATTGACTTGTAATATTAAGTCATTACTTAGTTACTCGTATAAATGAGTGCAAAATATCTGAACTATTATTGCATATTATCCCTCGACAAACTTATAGAATCTCTTTTACGAATGGATTTTAAACTAAATTTATTGATAATCTATGAAGTTCTGCTTCCTTTCAGCAGTTGTGGTTATAACTTAGATAAATAGATTAATTAAGCTGATGAAAAATCCCCTTACCACTAAATGAATTCATCTTATCCAGTTTATCGGATAATTCCAAGATTTCTTTTATTTATGATGTTAGTGATAAAGATTAATTTTTAATTAGAATGAAAGATCAAACAATGATTATTTAGATTAAGAAAACTATTCATTAGCTGTATCATTGCCAGTGTTCGGATCGATAACTAAAAACAAACTTAACATTGAATAGAATGTACGTAATAAAATAATGATAGATTTTCTCGGATCCGAATAAGTAGAAACTAGAATTTTTGATGTTTCGTAATTTGATGTCATCCACTTCTCAGAGTAAGTGGAAAGAAATAAGGAATTGAGTTATTCGTTTACTCTAAAAACGTGCCTGACACTTTATTCCAAGGAGATAAGAAAATTCTAATTTTTATCTAATTTTGAGGAATTGGATATATATGATTATTTTCAATTATAAAATAGTTTTCTCACTCGATAACGATTGCCATAGAAAATGTTAGATGAACAAAATGCTTGATTTATAAATTTTATGTATTCTTCTCGTTTAAAGAAATGAAGTGGAAGCAATCATTGAGATAACAACTGCTAAGAAAAAATGTTACTCAGCAGATTTTTCACCATAGATTGGAATATTTTTAATTATAGTCATTTCCAGAAAGATTAGAGAAAGTGCATTCTTTTGGTGTTCAATAGAAAGGGTTACCGTCTATGTAAACAACTGAAATTTCGACTTACAGTATACTGTCACCCAAGTGAAACATGAATGCTTTGGTTCCTGAGTAATGGGAAGTCTTGGATGCTAATTACTAAAAGATTTCAAACTAGAACTAGACGATTACTCACTGCTAATACAGTATATTATTTACCACTAAATCAATCAGTGATTTACATTATTACATTTAGTGTCACCTTCTAAAAAGTATTAATCAATAGGTTTTGCACAACTGATCAGCAATCAGTCACTCATTACTAAGCATGATCGTTTCCAGTTTCTAATTCATTGGAAACTGAATTCAAAGGAAAAAAAATAAGACAGGAACAATGATCGAGATACCTGGCTCCTATTGAGATGTGATAAAATCGGACAATTGCAGCTAAAGTCGACTCGAAAAAATCACTTCGATTCCGGAAGTGACTTAATCATATCTTCAACTGAATAGCCAGTAAACATCGCTCAAATTTAGTATGCTAGGAACGTCTTAACAGCTTTAAACAATGTATACTTAAAAAGATGCTTCTCAAATGGTTCATATAGTGATCAATATTTTTAGTATTCTCTCTTTTCATACATATCTATAAAACAGATATGATGAAAAGCCGATATAAACTTCCAGGTCAACAAGTCACTGTATCAATCTTTATGAAAGCAGCTTGTAGTACTGCTAATCACGCACTTATTTAGGTCAAGTGAATCAATAAAATTAAAAGTATATTAACTAGGTGGGTATCATAGATTTGTGAATATTGGCCTAACGAGGTTCAGAAATTTCCAGGTTTCTAATGGCAGTATAATATTCATAGACTCAAGGAACAGAAAATCTCCACAACCCTTTAACTAAAGTATTTTAAGATAAGTTGAATCTAACGGTTTTTGATAAATCCTTCAGTATGAATTGCAAAGAATAGGTGAACCTTTTGTATACGATCACAGATGATAACTTTAGATTCTGTTTTTCAAAAACAACTTATTATTGATGAATATCAAGAAGAATGAAAAATATCATGTATCGTTCCTAACCACCAAGTAGATCATAAAATAATCCTAGCAAATTTACATTTGTCAGTTTATATCCTGTTCGTTGTCTCAACTATGAGACTGTTATTTATTTTGAAAGTTGAATACAATTACTTGAGCGAGCAGCTCAGTAGGTTCGAATTAGTCAATGTCCAATCTGCAATACTGGATTGTACGTATGCTAATTATCACAAAACTTTCCAGAAATAAAACATTTCCGCCAAATGATTATTGTCTTCATTCAGACACTGACTATATCTACCTTGCAACCTAATGGCTTAAGCACAGCATCACAAACAACTGTAGCATATTAGACGCATGTCGATGAAAAGGTCATAGCATGTTTTATGTGACAAATTTGTAGATTATTTAAAAATAAAGAAACTAATTTGACCCAACAGAGATGTCAACACTTATTTGTAAGCTATAGAGTAAAACAATAAAAATTTTAGATTCAAATAATATCGTAAGGAATTGAAGCGATACACAGTACTTCATTTCCCAGGAGTGATGTCGAAGCTCAAAATCTTTACAAAGAACACATTGATATTTTTACTTTTATATTTAAAGTTATTTTCTAATAAAAACAAGTAAAATACTGAGGGGAAAAACATGCGGATTTTATTATAATAAGTTTAGGAAATGGGGAATATTTGCCTAGTTCATAAATTAACAGGGAAATTAAAACCACAACAATTGTATGAGGATGAATATTTATAGATGACCCAGTATAGAACCGGAAACACTACATAATTTAAGTTCCATCCAACATTAAGTTTCAAGCAGAACAAATCTTGAGCAAATCTATTACACTGAGGTATATAAACCCATATCATTTCATATTCAAACATACAGTTATATATTTGAAAATTGTACGCTAAGAACAGCTAGAATCGATGGCTCATTCAGCCAAATAATGGAAAAGGCAACAAAATTATCGTACATGGAAGAAAAACCAGGATAACCATTCAATGATGATTTTAGAATATATATGTTGTTGACAATTCTAAAATGTTCTGAGAAATTAAGTTGCAACCGGAAACTTAGATCCGAGATTGAAAGACTATGATAAATCGATTGGTGTACATGTTTACTTGTTCTAACAGTTAAAAAGAATGAAAACAGTAGAAGAACACAGACTGTGCACATATGTACATGCTTTCTTATGTAATTTTTTAAAAAAAAGAACGGGTAGTAAACTGTTTAGACTTAGGAATTGCCGAACCTGGGTGTGGATGAAGTAACCTATTTAAACAACTGGATAATTTATTGTGTTCCATAGAATATAGAATATTTATGTAACATTTCAAGGCGCTTCGGTGAAGAAATGTTTAGATGAAGAAGAAAGAGGGAACATTAAAAAACAAATGGATTAAAATATCGGAGTAAAATAAAGGAAGACACTTTGATTTCAGATGTATACATTGAGCAATAAGTCATGTGACAAAAAATGTAGATTTTGTAGTAAAGAATAAAGAGGAGGAATGGAGTGGATAAAGAATGAATATGAAAAGCAACCATGTAAATAATAATTCAGTGAAATAGGACAAATAAAGAATATAATGAAGAGAATGAGAAAAAATTTGTATGAAAAAAATTTTTATACAACCAGAAAACAAGGAACCTGAGTCTCACGAAAAAAAAGATATTCTCAGACTTATAGAAAAAGATACTTTGTCAGAGAATCGATTGCATGGTACATTGTCAGGAAGAGTGAAACCTCATAATTTAATCAAAGAGACTTAAAGCAAATCTACAACAATCAATGAGACTAAATGGAAGAGCAATAAAAAAGCACATATTTAACTATCGAACTGATAGTATACATATATACCACAAATGTTATCTGTTAAAGTTACAATAGATGCATAACATCATCATCAGATTAGTAATTCATTCAGATAAATTAAATGAAACTAGACAAAAAATAATGGTTGTATAGTAAACAAACGACGAGAATTTCTGCAATAAGTGTGCATTATACTTTAAAGTAAAGTATTCAAAGTAAAAATACTCACATAGTGAAGACAGAGATATTAAACAGCAATTTTAGAGAAGTTCAACGAGTCTTCAAATGTATTTAAAGCTACATTTTTGCACAGCCGTAGAAAAATAACCGTTAAAAAGACAAGAACCTTTTTTGATAATGCACATTCAAATCACGGAATGCATATGCATTAGAAACTTTAATGGATGTTGAACTGTGAGCATTTAGAATCAAGATTAATTTTTGATAGCAAAGAAAGTGTGTGCAATTGTACGAATGGTTGTAAAAACCTTGTTGATAATTTTCGACCCGATGAATTTGCACTGAAATCAATGTGTAAGTGACCAAATGTTATAACCAATCAAGAAAAACGATTGTGATTCAAGGAATAATGAGGTGACAGAACAGCATCTTCTTCGTGATAATCTACAGCGATATCCTCATCTTCTAGTTCTCCACCTTCACTATCTTCTAAATTATTCACGTCACCAGGAAGACTATGATTAAATAGTAACAACCATGTAGGAGTGGCAGGTTGAGCAACAGCTGCATTTTGTGGAGGCCTGAATTCGCGTAGATAATCAACGACAGTGGGTGCACTGGCTAAGCCTGTGAGATAAGGTATCAGTTCGCATAAAGCTTGGTCAGCTAAATCACCAAACCACGAAACAATTTGGAGCTAAAATTTGAAATATTTTTTTAAAAAAAAAAACAATAATGAATATACACTAATAAATGCAACATCATTACTTTATTGTTTTTTTCCAATTAGAATGGCTTCACTGACGAACATCTGGAGAGTATGCAAGTAACAAATCTCATACATAATAACATTAGAGCTTAAGCGAGATTAAAAGTCTATCTTAGTTAATGGACAACATTCTTTTAGAATTAAGAAAACAATAGTTCGATTTAATGATATAAACTTATGTAGTTGGTGTTTCCACGGTGAATAACAAAATGCAATATTTGTTTAACAAACATTTAGATCTATATATATTGAATAACACTTAAGTAATTAAAAGATGCCCATTGAGATATAAAAATTAGAAAGACTTGTTCAACAATGAACTTTCATTCCGTCGAATTCATGCTGACAAATGTATCGGTTGCCTCAGTCAATAGAGTTTCACAACCTAAAAACCGACTTAACAAATCCTAAATCCAATCCAACCAAAAAAACCAATAGCACTTAGGATATTTTGATAAATAAATTATTAAGCAAGAGATCGATCTGTTTTGAAGAAAATCAGAAACGATGACAGCTGCAATGAACGTTTCTTCAACTAACGAGCCCAAACATGTACCCCGGAAAGTGATTCAAAATACCCCGACCGCAGCTGCTAACTTGACGTGGTGGTCGGGCTTGCCTATCGTGATGACCCAACCGAGCTATATTGGCTGGAACATATGTTTCTGCAGGTCCTACCATGCCAGGCAAGTCGATTGGAGAACCAAGAAACTAAAAGCAGCTACTCAAGTTTTGAGGGCGGTCGTACTGCTGACTGCAGAGGGGTGTGACAGCAGTAAGGTGTTCCCTCGGACAACCAGCATCTTCAGCGATGCTGCCTTCTCACAAGAAAGGAAGGGTTAGAAAAGGTCGAACCTCAAAATGTCAAACCTCACCCTAGGTGGATGTTATGCAGTCGCAGCTCAGAGAACAGACATTGGTGACCGTCTGTTGCAAGTATGCTCAGATAAACGCCTATTCTTAGCAAACACTAACTTTAGGCATAAGGAAAAGCATCTCTTGACCTGACGACCTCCAAAGTCGTCTCAACGTTGGACCCAAATAGATCACATTGCCATCAGCCACCGATGGAGGGGTTCGACAGAAGACTGTCGCTCGTTCTGGGGCACATGTTTGGATTCAGATCATGCTCTAGTGCGAGTGCGCATCAGTTTGAGGATTACTGGGCGTAGGAAAGACACCGTAAGAAAGCCTCTTAGGGTTTTACTTAATGATAATCAAACTAAGAAAATATTTCAGGAACAACTAGAAAGACAGTTAGGCGACCATCTAAGCGATTCTCATCCGGAGGTAGGTTGGAATGATATCAAAAAGGCTGTGGAAATAGCAGCGATATTTGCTAGTAAGGTTGACCATAAGGCTAGAATGAAGCCGAAGATATCAGTAGCATCTCCCGAACTGATGGATGCCCGAAAACTCATCCTACCTGGCTCTGAACATGATGAAAAACGAAGTCAGCTTAAGCGCAGGCTTTTTATCAGCCTGCGCAACGGCCGTGAGCAGTGGTAAGTGAACAGTAGACAACTGGTCCGACTCATCAAGGAAACTGGTATTAGGAACCCAAATGTGAGTGAGACTATTTCGGAAAATGATGGGACTATTATTTATTCTCAATCCAAGAGACTGGATCGACGGGCAGAAAACTCTAAGGATCAGTTCAACTGGCCTCGAGCCACTCTTCGGTTACCCACGATCTCCAGTCATCCTGAATGGCAAATCGACGTAAGTTCCCCTAGTTTTAATGAAATTGAAAAAGCGTTAGGAAATCTGAAGCGAGGGCGAGCTTCAGGTCCTGATAGACTGACCCCTGAGATATTTAAGGATGTTGGTCCAGTTTTAGCAACTAGGTTGACTGAGATCTTAGGTAGAATCTGGGAACTGGATGTAATCCCATCCAACTGGTCTCAATCACTGATTGTCCCAACCTACAAAAAAGGACACAAGTCTTCTTGTGACAACTACAGGGGAATCAGTCTAACTAATATAGTATCTAAAATATTGGCCTCAATAATACTTCGACGCTTAACGAAAGCCCGTGAAGAGCAGACTAGAGAAAACCAATCTGGTTTTCGACCTGGACGTGGTTGTATAGACCACATTTTCACACAACGACAGGTCTTGGAACACAGACACACATGTAGGCGTCTTACAATAGTTGTTTTCTTGGACCTCAAGGCGCCATTTGTCTCAGTGGATCGTGAGGTTCGGTGGCAGTGTCTGTCATTGAAATGTGTACCAAAGAAGTAAATTAACCTTATACAAGCTCTCTACTCGAACACTACTGGTCAAGTGAGAGCTTATAGCGAACTGTCACCGGAATTCTTTACTTCAAGTGGTGTTCGTCAGAGATGTCCACTCTCTCCATTCTTGCTTAATTTTATCATAGACATGCTCCCAGAAATAACCTTATCGTCATCTGAATTTTCAGGAGTAGACCTTTTACCAGGAAAATCGCTTATTGACTTACAATATGCCGATGACATAGTCCTACTTGGTGAAGACGCTGACAAAATGTAATCTTTTGACTACCCTAAGCAACAATGCAAGCATGTTCGGAATGCGGTTTTCCTCCTCAAAATGGTGTTCGATCATAGGTGTGTTCGAAGCATTGCTCGTATATCCGGGGCCACTCGAGTGACCAACGCTGTTATTAGGAAACGGGTGCTAGGTAAGAATGGCAGATCAATAGATGAAGTAATGAAACTTCATCAGTTGAGGTGGTTAGGACATGTGCTGCGTATGCCTAACCACCGACTGCCTCGACGAGCTTTGTTTTGTAGTGTAGGAATAGGTTGGAAGAAAGCTAGTGTTGACCAGACCAAAACATGGCAGAAATCCATGAAGTCATTGACGAGTGGACTTAGCCATGTCGGTAATTGTCGACTACCTGGTTGGGGTCCGCGAGATGATAATAATCGATGGTTAGAGACCCTGAATGACATGGCTGAAAACCGTTTGCAATGGCGCCGGTGCATTTATTCTTTGTGTTCTCTCAAATCCTCATATTCTGGATTCTTCAACCCCTCTAGTTTTGACTTTCTAAACTTTTCTCACTGAATCATACTTCTTGAATAATATCTTCTAATCCTAACCTCTCCGATTACTTCTAATACCTTAACTACCTCTTCTACTATTGGATTTGAATTGACAATTACATCTCTGTGCTGATGTGGTATGGCAACATGAACTGATGTACTTACGTACGAAGTTCTACGTTGCATCTGACTGACTGATTCAAAATACAACATTGAAGTAAGTCTGTAGCAGAAGTGAAACAGCAGTAACTTTAGTTCGACAATAACAGCATAGAACAAACTTTGAAACATACGTAAAGTTAGCAAACAAGAAACTTGTTATGACAATTAATAACAATACAAGCCTAGCGATGATTAATAGTTGAGTTGAATAGATAATCAGAGTAGATTAATAAAATAAAAACTGAATGAAATTGTCATTAGTGTATGATAGTATAAAAATTAACTTAATATTTATCAAAAATACAGACACAACGAAGGTAACAGTCAAAAGAAACTTACTGCATTACTTGGTTGAAATAAAAATGATATTGGAGAATTATCAACGATACATATTTGTTCAACATCTCTTCCAAGACGACTTAAATCCTTAATTAAATTGCATTGATGATCAACACATGCCTCACGAAATAAGCGATGACGAAAATATGACGAAGCATCAATATAATCACAAACAGGATCAGCATACTAAAATAGAAGAGTATGAACATTTCACTTCATATGTAATTAAAAGTAATAAAAACACACACACTATGTTATATGAATACACGATAACCAAACTTTTATAGCTTTTAAAGTATACCATCAAAGTAATGACTGACATTTCGCGAAAGATACACATAATATATACAAAAACAAATGAATGAAAACGTATCTATGCACAAAACAATTCATTAAAAGACACTATCAATAAGCAAGTAAAGCTTAAGGAGACATCCAAACAAAATTAAATGCACATAAACATGAAAAAAAATATGCTTGTGCCAAAAAATATGATTATAAACATATGTCATATATACTACTTATAAATCACAGTGTAATTATTGGTCGATTTAATCGTATAAAATACTTAGAGAAAAGATGGAAAATTGTGTAAAAACATAAAAGGGATAGATTTCAATGAGGTCAATCACAAATGATCAACAACTACAAAATTAGCAGAGGGATACTTCGGATAAAATGGACAAAACACAATGTTCCTAGGTTAGGAATTGAACAAATTCTGTAGTGTATGATGATACTTGACTTATTTTGATGGATTATATGATTTAATGAAAGCCTGCAATCAGTGTTGATCGTATGACTATATAAATTAGATGACTGGTAAAATGTTCTCTTTAGAAAACTGAAGTTTGAAGTCTAACTAGAAGGATTAAAATCAGAAGACTGAGTGTGGTATGGTATGGCAACCTGAACTTATGTACGTACGTACAAGTTCTACATTGTAACTGACTGACTGCCTTCTAGTAAATATATTAGGAAATATATATTTATTTGGTGGTATGAAGAAACAAGTGGTGTACAGTGGTTAGCATAATTATCTTATTAAACATATTCACCCTAAAACTGACCTTACGAAGACTCGCTGTGAACATGACGCACTCAAAAAGGGGTCCGACAGCTTTAAGAAATTTATCAAGATGCGGCCTTTTTCGAACATATACCTAAAAAGAACAAAAATCAAACAACACAATTTAATAAGAAAGATTTAGGAACAATTACGTCCTCTTTTTCGATGAATTCGAAATACTAATAATTCGGAAATGCTTGAATCTGGGGTAAATTAAAAACCATTCAGAAAATGGAATAACTATCAAACCAAAGTCCAAAAAGTCAATATAAACAGTACTCGTCACCAACAATGAGGAATAAATAATTATCTAAAAAGAATTTTATAGATAAAAAGGGGATTAAAACCTAAACTAGAGACAACAGTATTACCTGACTTATCCAACTTATTTCCTTTACTGTCACTTATTTATTACCAATGTAGAACCTTGGACATTTATATGTGTATCTTTTCAAGTTGCCACACAACATCGGTAAAGCGAAATGAAGTTATCAGGATGAATGATGTGGTAGTAGAAGCAGAAGTATCAGTGATGGCAAAAAACACGAAGTCTGAACAGTATGATTCCAGATGATTGAATAAACTTGTAGAATAAAAAGTAAATATGATTCTAAAACTCAGGATCTAAGGGAATACAAAAAGTGACTGTATCAAAACCACGTTGCCTAATATCTCCAACGATTAATCACGATAATCGAGGAAAATCCAACTAGGTACCTCTCACCTACCTACAAAGCCGTCATCAAAACAAGAAACAATGTAAGTCACAAGAAACTGATTTCGTTTGATTTACATACATTACATATATAATTACACCTCTGTGTACAACTCGGATCAACAACTGGTGACTTAACGACATGATGATATGGTTTAATCCGAGTAGTTTTAGTCTATTCAAAGATTATGTAGCAAAAAATGAGGAGTTGCGTGTCCTCTATTTTATTTGGTTTAAGTCACATAATGACATGAAAGGATAAAACTGATAATAAAATACATATTCCTCACACTAGCCAAAGAAGGCTGCAGTGTATTGAACGTGTAGGCTAGAATTCTAAAACAAAGTATATGAGAATCTATTAATGAAAAGTAAAAGCTCTATTTAGAACAAGAGATTTAACGTAATTAGTGTGATTAAACGAAAAAATAAAAGGAGTAATACGAGCAATATGTTTGATACTTAAAATGCTTTAAAACTTAGATCGTACTCATGTTTTGTTAGCAAAAATAAAATTAAGAAGAAATCATTTGAGCCATACCAACCCATAGTTTGTCAAATTGTGTGGTTTACGCTATGTTTCATAGGTTGGTTGTTACATATAGTAAGGATTGAAAAACACAAACAGAGAAGAATGTTTGGTTGCTTGTGCAATTGTGCTTCTCTCACGTATTGATTGAACAAACAAGGACATACATAAACCAGAGCAAAAATTCACTCAATCACGTGAGCAAATTTAGCACAACGAATTTTAAGCAGGCACACTATCAAAGTGAATGCTGGTTTCTTGAGAAAATTAACTTATCGATTTGGACATCAATTAAAATCAATAAGTACTAGTCACATTGTATTTTGCAAACACGGAAGTCAAATGAACTTATGATTATAGGAAGATATTTTTATCAGACAATGATAGTAAACTGAAATCAGAGAGCAAATATAAATGAAAGCTTTTTAAATTATTAATTAAGTGAATAACTAGGGTGTAAAAAACACGATAAGTCCCTGAAGAATTTCTAGCCATGCGGGGACCGACTTTTGCTAATCGTAAACGTTGGTTGTGGTAAAGTCAAATGAATCAGATTTAAATCTTGTGGGCGGATTTAGAACAGCGTATACAGCTGGAACAATAATACATGTTGTTCGGAGTACGATTTCAAGAGATCGAGGATACCATGTTGTAAACAGAGGGTTGCAAATAAGAAAAAAGGTCGAACTAGCATGGAATAAGTAATAGAAAAAGAAGTAAGAAAGGGGTTTAGTTATGCGTAGCATCGATTAAACAGAGTGGCCTTGAAAAAGAGACTGGTTTAGTATTTAAGGTTCTATTATGCATAGAAAAGTTGATCAAGGTCAGTTACTTTGTGCTTTACAAACTACGCCATATTTTAAAAACCGACTTTTCCAGAACCTTCTCCTGTCTGTAGGAAGGTAGCGTCCTAGCAAGCAAATACTATAAGTCAGTCGAGTCGACAATATAACCTAGTTCTTGAACTGTGTGTGCTCCTTATGTTTCTAAACGATATCCAAACGACCTGTTTAAGACAATATGAGCAAAAATAAAAACGAACTTTGTGTCATTGATCACACATTAGTGAATCATAAATTATTTTGTTTCGCTCAAAGTATTATTGCAAAACAAACGAAAGAGGCTATGTACAACATTTATTCTTTTTAGAAGTAACCTCTTATCCATAACCTCGAGATAAGGATTACCATACTCCTAGTGAGGATTTGTTTCATTTCTAATTGTTTTTACTCATAAACGATAAAAGTTTCCAATAAGTCTAAACATCAAGTAATTGATTGGGAATACTCATACAGGTATGTGATGAGATACAATAAAAGTAATTGGACTGATTGATGATTAATGTTCAGAGGCAAGTCAGTTAAAAAAAGAACTGTTACAGGTGCATAGTCCAAACGGTTAATGTTTGGTTATTTAACTTGGCAGTAGCAAAATAACGATATGATGCTTCACAATATCAGATTTTTTTCAACTTTATGCCAAGCAATCACATCATAAGACTCCATAGAGTTAAACCCTACAGAATGAAGTAAACAAGTAATGGCTTTAATTAAGCAAGGGAAATTTTCTTTCCAAAAATGTCATTTACTATCATACAGGTATTTTATATGTAGTAGTTTATAAAGCGGAAGGATGTAGCGTCATTAACAAAGTTATCAAAAGCGTTGAGTATCAAAAATAAGTTATGTAATAGTTAGAGGGAAATAAAATGTAGCACATTTTTATTCCCAAATCTGTTATAAATACGATTGTACGTTCGTCTGAAAAATCTTTGCTGAACTGTTAAATGATGTTTGTTAAATGATGCAATGAGTATTTTTATGCAGTAAAAATGGATAAATTAAATGAATAAAAATAAATTAAATCTAATAAATTATCACGCATATTAAAAGTAGATTTAACTAACTTGTTGAATAGTGCCATTGATTTCCACAGGAACAATAAAATCTGCGTTCTCTACATACTGTAAATTGAAAAAAAATATTTAAAGTGTATGAAACTTGTAGATGCAAACAAATATAAATATTAGAAATAATTTCTGAATTCCTGACTATTATAAAAACTCAGAAGACCTAAGAGTTAAAGAACAAAAATGTTAAATAAAGACAACTTTTGTATATCTATTCCGATCTAATTAGAATAAACTATACCATATACTGTCGATGAAATAGATATGATTAGGGTAAATATATAATTTAGCATTTTTTTTATCAGTAAAAAATCCGCATTTTTTGACATATTAAAAGTTGTAACAAACCCAATTTATTAATTATTGAAGCATCCGTCTTTTTATTTCTTTCGTCTAAATACACGAAGTTAGTAAAGAATGTCAATGAACTTGAATAATAAGCTCAAACTATTATGCTTATAACAAAATCTCTAGGTCTTTTATAAAGGTTAGTAAGAGATCTGAAGATGCATGTTGCTAACAAACCAGAAAATACTTTTTTAAAAACATTCTCAGACGGTCAATTTTTCCTTTAATTGATGTAAGCTTACAACAAATCACTCTTGTATGAACTCTAACAACCAGATACAAAGGATTCGACACACAGAACTCCATACTAATAAAACATTAAATTATTCTGAAAAGAAAGAGCGTCATTATAATCTAGTTCATCAGCAATCACATTTTTTAAATCTGATTCCCCAAAATTGTATTTCAATCACTTTTATAGTAAAAACACTACAAAAACTCATGGCAGTTCAAAATTTTCATCATAGAGTCCACTTAAAAGTTCAGTGTTAATTGTCAAGTAAGACACTAAGATTATCTGATATGTTGTTTATAAAGGTTCTAATAAATAAGTGTAACTAAATATTGTCATCTACATTAGTTGGATACACTAAGAGACGATTCAAAATAGTACAGAGACATTCGTTATCTTTCTTGTGGTCTTGAGAATCTTAGAGTGCAAAACCCATCAGATCGTTTAGTTATCTTTTCTAACCTTATACGTTTTAAAGTCCACATTATTATTTACTATTCTTCCACCGCTATCCAATGTTACAGCTCCAAACTATGCAATTTTTGTTAGCTGTTGTGTATTTGTGACAGATTCAGTTTGTCATGAAGTGTACTGCAAATCGACGACTGGATTAGACATCTTTTTTAAGCAGTATACTTGACTGACATTATTTCTGAAGGAATGACACTTAAGGATGGAATTAATGAGTTATAACCATGATATCGAGGTGTTATGAACTGTAAATGCTATGACGCATTTTGTACTGAAAAAGTACATAATAGCTTGGTTTTAAACATAATTTACGGATGCTTTATCAAATAATAGTTGAAATGTATAGCAGAAGAAAACGTAGCTATCACTTAGTATCGCAAAACTTGAATTGTATATCTTTTTCGATTTTGAAAAAACACTCGGGATAATATCCTAATGAAGTCACACGACTCTTAATTTTATCGCACACAAGTATGAAACTACACAGATAATCGTTTATTAAATTGCGCACGGGCATATATAAACAAACATCGACTAAATATGATTGATAAACAGTGATAAATATAAACTAACTATCCAGTAGCAATGAAAAAGATTCCTGCACACTTTAGAGACAGATCGATGACAAAGTAAAAAGCTTAAAGAAAGATAAATAAAAGAGGAGCTATATCGGAAAAGTTTACTTTATAAAATAAAACCATTTTCCTGACTCTAAGATTCGTTAAGAAAATCAAAATGACAATAATATTTATTTGATGAAGAAAATTTAAGGAAGCGAATTCTTACATGATTACATTGGTTCAGGTTACTACAATTCTTAATCAAATAGGACAATAAAATGATCTTAGGGGAAAATCTCGGTCAACAAAAGCACACAGGGATAGAATTTTTCCTATTCATTAACATCATATGAAGTGATAGCTCAAAGTAAACGGGTAGTAAGCTCTTATCTTATCCCAACTGCTTTACTTGATATCAATAACCATCATGAAAACGGTGGCTTGAAGTAAAGCACATAAACTTGTACTTAGCGAATAAGTCAACTAATATCTTCACAACAGTTATTAGTAACCTTTCGGGTGAAAATTATACATAAATTGATGAAACGATGAAAATTCACCAACTTAAGTGATTTGTGATGTGTCACATAACCAGCTACCATCTGTACAAACAAGAAACTGCACCAGAAAGCAGGCTCTAACTTGGAATTCTCAAATGGAAAGACAACTAGGAAGATTGAAGAACATTATTGCACTGGAAATTAGAGGCAGGGATTAAAAGAATGAATAGCATCTGGCAACAACTGGAAACGAGAGTACAGGACATAGTTGGTTAAAGAATCCCGGTCGGTTGCTTACATGCAACGAGAGGTCTAGAAGTAAAGCCTCCTCGGATCAAATCTGAGAAATAATCATGGTTTATAATAACATGGAATAAATCACATCATAATGTTAAATAGTTTAGCTCTGTGATCGAATCCTAAAACCAGTTTGATAAAACCATGGTTGGAAGTCGAAGGTTTGATAAGGTGTTTATTGGTATATACGACAATCAATAAGCTTCTATTTGATACGATGCAAAATTATACAAAATCGGTCAACATGCACTGAAGTAACCTTGGAGAGATATGTACCTAATACCATCTGCCAACAACCGTCTGAATACGTTTCCGAACTAAGCTTACTTACCACGGTAACATTCTGATCGAAGTGAAAAAGTGGTAATCCATGCGGTCGGTTAAAACGGCGAACTTCGTACGTACGTACATACGTTTGGGTCGCCATACCACATTAGCATAAAGATGCAATTGTCACTTCAATTCCCATCGTAGTCGAAATAGTAGAAATATTAGCAGTAAGGGAGAAGATTAAAGTTCGAAGATATAATACCAGAAGTATAATCCAGTGAGATAAATTTAGAAAGAGAGAGGTAATGAGGAATTCAGAAGAGAAGAAATTGAGAGAACACAAAGAGTGGATGCACCTCCCCGGGCAGATGGCGGTTGGGCATTCGTAACACATGTTCTAACCACCTAAACTGATAAAGTTTCAAAACTTCCTCTATTGATTTTCCATCCCTACCTAGTACTCATTTGTCCCAGGATACACGAGCAATGCTTCGACAAAATCCATAATCGAATATTAGTAACCTACGAATATATTCTACTCTAACCGATCATGTTTCACAGTCATAAAGTAAGACGGAGCGAACTGTTGCGCAGTACACTTGTCCTTTGGTTAGCAAACGGATATCTCGCCCACACCATAAGTGACGCAAGTTGGCAAAAGCAAATCGACCCTCACATATCCGTGCAGAGATTTCGTCACACACCAGGCCGTCAGCACTGATGAGACTCCCGAGATAAGTGAAGCGGTCGACATGTGATACCACCTTTACTCCCTATCACTAGTTCAGGTGCCGATGCAACCCAATCCTGAAGCAACATTTTGCATTTTGAGGAGGAAAACCGCATTCCGAACATGCTTGCATTGTTGCTTAGGGTAGTCAAAAGATTACATTTTGTCAGAGTCTTGACCAAATAAAACTATGTCATCGGCATATTCTCAGTCTACAAGTCAGTCGAAGATAATGTTAACTTTAAAAGCATGTCTATGCCGAAGTTAAACAAGAATGGATAAAGTGGACAACCCTGACGGACATCACTCGAAGTAGTCAATTCCGATGACAGTTCGCTATAAGCTCTCACTCGACCAGTAGTGTTCGAGTAGAGGGCTTGTATAGGGTTAACGTACTTCTTTGGTACACCTTTTAATGACAGACTCTACCACAGAACCTCACGATCGACAGGGTCAAATTCCCCTTTAAGGTCGAGGACTACTACTATTGTGGGACGACTGAACGTGTGTCTATGTTCTAGGACCTAACGTAGTGTGAATATCTGGTCTATACATCCACATCCAGGTCCGAAACTAACCTCGTTTTCTCTAGTCTGCTCTTCACGAGCACTAATTAGGCGTCCAAGTATTATCGAGGCTAACAATTTAGACACTATTAGTTAGACTGATTCTTCTGTGATTGTAACAAGAGGACTTTTGTCCTGTCTTATAGACTGGGACGATCAGTGTTTGAGACCAATTAGGAAAGATTATGCCTAGTTCCCGCATTCTACCTAAGATCTCAGTCAGTCTAACTGTTAAAACTGGACCACCATCCTTGAAAATCTCGGGGGTAAGCTTGTCAGGCCCTACTACTCCTCGTCGTTTTGGATTTCTATGGCTTTTTTAATGGCATGTGATTTATTTTTTGAAAATTAGGGAAGCAGTTCGAGCAAATGCTTAGATTTATCTCCTTTCCTGTTTATTATTCGAATGCTGTGTCTGTATTGATGTAATTATATTCTGGTGTGCTAACCAACTATCTCATTTTGAATGGCACCAAACTGTTCCGTTTCATTTCATTATTTGTGGCACATTTGTGATATGCATTAGTATCAATGTGTTTTGTTTCATGTAAAAAGTTGAAGAATCCTAAATGGAACGAAACATGCATCATGGATTCTAATGCTAGCCATGATCTATCTTTTCTGTATAACCCCCAAAACTATATACGTAACTAAACTGATTCGTGGATAACAACAATAACTTATCAGAAAAAAGAATGATATAAAGCTTACTTTGAAGGAGCTATGTACCAAAGTTTCATCCAAATCCAAAACCAAGCACTTTTTATTCACACAGTCTGAGTCAACTTCACCCAACAGATCTATTCCAGGTGGTGACTTGAAAAGAAAATAGTCACATTTATGAGTTTCATTGGTTAGTCTTGATAATATTTTGGATCAAAATAATTTAATAGTAAGAATGAAAAACACGAATTAACAGTAATTATTGAAGAAGAATCTTCCAACTATACGCTCATCAAAACAAGAGCTGACTTTCACTTACTGCTTATCAACGCAAGTAACTTCTGATGTATCCTTTTCTGAAGCTTCCGTAAAACTTTTAATAAATTCATTTGTCTAAAAACGTCACAGAAGCACTGTTCAATATCAAGACCTCTAGAGTCAGTAATTAAAGCCGGCTTAGTCTGTTCAAACCGGAACACAATAGGAAATTGCTTTTAATGAATCTCTACCAACATAAGAATAGTACAAACTATTATTGGAATCATTGTTCAATTTTTTGATAGTTTACAAAAGTCGGGCTCGTATTCTTTGATTAAGTTTCAAAGTACGTCCTTAGCAAGTATGAGATAGAGAGTCGATACATTACGTTTATGACAAAAAGTTTGGACAATCTCCAATGAGTACAAGAAATTATTCATAAATACATATCGTGGCAGACGGGCACGTCGAAGGCTGTCAACCAACAATTTACTTTACTGACCGAAGAGATAACATTTACTTTGACAAAACCAAATGTTGGATAATAACGCCATTGAATGCCAGCTCGATGGTTTGTAGATTAAGCATTTGCACGTGAGATCGAAGGTCTGGTTTACTAAGATGCTATTCTTAATAATCGTAGATAATTGTAACATAATCTAGGTAGGTGGCAACTATGTGAATGTCAGACGGTTTTATCTATTCATCGTTAAATGATAGCTGTATAAGCCTTTACATCAAGTGGTTAGTACTTAAGGATCACTTTCATTTGAAGACATATATCACTAAAATCCAGTTTAGCAAAAGAACAGACCTACAATCCAGTTAGAGAACAGGAGTCATGAGACCTGCCAGCTGACAATTTTTTCGTCGATTTTGGCGATACACGAAGGTAAAGAAAACACTGACAAACTGTTCGAACAGTTTAGAAGCAAGATTTCCAGATTTCAGTCAGTCAGTCAGATGCAACGTACAACTTCGTGCATAAGTACATCAGTTCATGTTTTCAAACCACATTATGGCAGATTTATTGGGATGTTGCAGTAAGCTACATATAAAACTTGTTGATACATCATTTAATGGAATGCAATCAAGCTAATCTGGTTATGGTAGGTTTAGATCAACATATACATGGATAACTTCACTCTATATTAAATATTGTACTTGCTTATTTCTTAACTTACAAGCTCAAGATTTTCGGAAGCAGCATCACCTTGTCCACCATTTCTATTGTAACTGATAGAATATTGGTCATGAGGGAAACTGCTTGGAATAAAATGATTACCATCAGAGTTGTCACACTCAACCCAAGGTGAATGCAAAGTCTGTAACTGTTGATGAATCACATGATGTGTAGATTCAGCACCAATATTACTTTCTACCGGTGTAATCGGATTCTGTCGTTCAGCATTATCAGTGAGTTTTATGCAGTATACATCATTGGATGTGTGACGTTTTAAGGCAGCAAATCGAAAAGGATTATGTGACTTAGATGTGTTGATATTCACTTCGACAGTTGACCTTAAAAGTGTTGACTCCACACGATCATCGGGATCGTTGAGACTGTAAGCGTTCGACACTGAAGCTGAATGAACAGAGGAACCATCAGCTTTCGATCCTAAAGCATTCAAAACTGTACTGGGGAGAACAGGTTGGAAAACTGATACAGTAGGCAATGATATTTCTTCTGTGTGTAACGGGGAAATTGCTTGGTCAGTTGTATATTCAACCATATCATTAGCTGACAAGCTTTTTGATTTTTGGGAGTGTTCTTGGCCTTTAGATCTTGACGGCTTCGTTGATTTTTTACTAACGAGATCATTTACTTCCTTGGAATTAGATGTATTATTACTGGAAGATGGAGATTTTACAAACAAATTTTCTTTGACAGAAAAGGAGTCTTTTTGTTTCGATAGGAATGAATGACAGGATTTATCAGGAAAACAACAAACAAAACGCAGCCATTTCTTCCGAGGCTTTGATGGTTTTGCAACAGTATGACAGGGTAAAACTTCTTTGGGCCCTTGCTTGCTAATTTCATGTGCTTGAAAGTTGGAAACAATTAACATATTTATAAAATTATATCACTCAATCAATTTCGAAAACACAAGACCATCGATAAAACTAACAAAAATGTAAAATAGGGCGATCTCTACAGCCCTTCTGGGGTTACTGCCGGTCTAGAGCCCAGATAAATGACGGTTTGGCAAAGGGCTAGAGACCACATTCCGTAGAAAAACGGCTCGTAAAAAGGTGCTTACCAGAAAAAAATCAAACTTAATCAACCAATGTGTAATATGCTGTCAGGCAGCCGTAAATAACGTAGGATATATAAAAAATATTCATTATTTCAGCACAAAAGGGGAAATCGAGAATATGGACGCTTTAAGTTAGCCTCACCCATGTACATCTTACTATTGTTTGTGGTCTACAACCTCCAAGGGATGCAGATACCTATATACGTCTTTTGAGAAAAATTGAGCAAGAATCTTTGACAAAACTATAAAAGTTACTGGAGAGTGTCAGAGATCAGTAGGCCTTAAACATGATACTGGATTGTTTAAGCAACCAGAACAGTTCGGTGTAGTATATGCAGTGGCAGAATCAAAACAAACACTCCGCCAACGTTCTCAAGCTAGTAGCAGGAAAATACCTCCTTCAGCTTGTTAACACTGTCGTAAATGGGATTTTACCTAATTCTTCCATTTCAAGGAGCACTGTTTTCAGCAATGAAATAAGATTCGATCAAGAGATGGATATTACGAATTGTACCCTAGAACTGTCAGCTCTACAGAAAAACGGAGAAAATCCTCCAAAGCCAAGCCTCGTATGTATTAAAGAGGTCTGTTCACAATGGTGAAGCTAAAATAACATAAGCACTTTTAAAAACAAGTGGATATACTACACAGTTACGTAGAGATACAGCATCTGTTAATACTATAATACCAACTAATATATATATATATATATATATATAACAGAATCATTGATACAAAGGGGGACCCCTTTATGCGCCACACAAATCAATGAATTTGTGTGTAGGCTGGAATGCCGTCTGGATGCTCAAGCTGTTAGGATAACAGAAAACAAGTGATTTTCGGGGGGGGGGATTCGCATTTTGAAGAATCATTACATGGAAGCGTTGTATAACAAGGTAAAACTACCGCTGAATGATGCTACATTACTGATGCTAACTTGAAGGTAACTGAACTTCACTGGATCAGTACACTTGGCCTCTATTCGTAATTAGTAAACAATATTTCCTTGCGAGTATAGGAGAGCTTAACGTCAAAATTAACAAGTAAAGTTATCACACATTTTTCTCGAAGGTCGATTTATGTGTAAGAGGGGTTCTACAGAGCTGAGAATTGAACTTATAAATGGAAGACAGAAAGAAAACATTTTGGTTGGCACCGTGGCATTTAGTTTAACCGACATAAGGGCATCAACAATTATAATAGTGTGGATCAAAGATGACTGAAACAATATGGCTGGAGGGATGGGAACGGAACGAGTTATGGTAAGAGTTTGATCGTCAACTAGTACTCGGAAGTTGTAACTTAGCAAGGTTTGAGTTGCTTAAATAGTCGTAATGAAGTTCAGAATCAGTTGAGGCGTTTCACGGTGGAATATACAGTTAAGAATGTTACCAAAGAAATGATACATAAAGAGGAACTCTCAATCTACACTTAGAAAATTTACGTGTCGATTTCCTAACTAAATACTTTTACCAAGCATCTGCAGTAACCTTGAAGCGAAAACAAAAAGAAATCTCAGTTTTTAAAGGAGAGTTAGGAATGAAGCAAATATATAGTTTAGTGATGAATTATATTTCTTATATCAGTTAACATACTAATTTTGCGAATTCCATACATAGATTAGACTACTGATTAACTACTAGTTCAATTTATTTGAAATTATTGATTGATCAAACTTTAAAATGATTTGTAATTTACTATTATTTAGGATGACATCCAATTAGTGGTTGATGAATGAAGTAATCTGCTTGCAGTCTCATTTTTTTCCTTGTATCGACAGAGCAGTCTCGTCAGATTGTAATAAGTAGCGGGTAGACGTATATCGCAGTCAGCAGGTAGCCATATAAGTGGCAGTAATCAACATTTAGTCCAAGTAACAAACTTAACAAATAAGTTTGTTTAAAAAGACCACAAAAAGGACTAGACATATGCTACAAGGACGAAAATGTGGGTGACAAAACTACACACTATTGAAGCCGAAGAATTTAAAGAAATATTGAAATTATTGCAAAATTAACGTGCCAGATTTTGCATGATGTTACACAAGGTCTTATTTTATAGACTATGAGTATCACTCAGATTTGAACCAAGGAGTCTTCATTTCTAGACATATCTCAAACCAGTAATCAGTGACTTCACCAACTGACTTCGCATCTTGCCTTCGTCACGACCACGTTTCCTTCAACCTACTTTTACGTTAGCTAACAATGCGTGCAGGTATGGACGGTAGCTGGATATATAAAAAAAAACACTGATGCGTTACACTTCGTTGAGTATAAGCCGCCGACCGGGATTCTCTAAAAGGTCAGTCAGTCAGTTAGATGCAACGTAGAACTTCGTACGTAAGTACATCAGTTCATGTTGCCATACCACATCAGCACAGAGATGTAATTGTCAATTCAAATCCGACAGTAGAAGAGGTAGTTAAGGTATTAGAAGTAATCGGAGAGGTTAGGATTAGAAGATATTATTCAAGAAGTATGATTCAGTGAGAAAAGTTTAGAAAGTCAAAACTAGAGGGGTTGAAGAATCCAGAAGATTAGCATTTGAGAGAACACAAAGAATAAATGCACCGGCGCCATTGCAAACGGTTTTCAGCCATGTCATTCAGGGTCTCTAACCATCGATTATTATCATCTCGCGGACCCCAACCAGGTAGTCGACAATTACCGACATGGCTAAGTCCACTCGTCAATGACTTCATGGATTTCTGCCATGTTTTGGTCTGGTCAACACTAGCTTTCTTCCAACCTATTCCTACACTACAAAACAAAGCTCGTCGAGGCAGTCGGTGGTTAGGCATACGCAGCACATGTCCTAACCACCTCAACTGATGAAGTTTCATTACTTCATCTATTGATCTGCCATTCTTACCTAGCACCCGTTTCCTAATAACAGCGTTGGTCACTCGAGTGGCCCCGGATATACGAGCAATGCTTCGAACACACCTATGATCGAACACCAGTAACCTATGAATATCTTCTACTCTCAATGGCCATGTTTCACAGCCATAAAGTAAGACGGAGCGAACTACTGTGCAGTACACTCGTCCTTTAGTCAGCAAACGGATATCTCGCCCACACCATAAGTGACGCAAGTTGGCAAAAGCAAATCGACCCTCACATATCCGTGCAGAGATTTCGTCACACACCAGGCCGTCAGCACTGATGAGACTCCCGAGATAAGTGAAGCGGTCGACATGTGCTACCACCTTTACTCCCTATCACTAGTTCAGGTGCCGATGCAACCCAATCCTGAAGCAACATTTTGCATTTTGAGGAGGAAAACCGCATTCCGAACATGCTTGCATTGTTGCTTAGGGTAGTCAAAAGATTACATTTTGTCAGCGTCTTCACCAAGTAGGACTATGTCATCGGCATATTGTAAGTCAATAAGCGATTTTCCTGGTAAAAGGTCTACTCCTGAAAATTCAGATGACGATAAGGTTATTTCTGGGAGCATGTCTATGATAAAATTAAGCAAGAATGGAGAGAGTGGACATCTCTGACGAACACCACTTGAAGTAAAGAATTCCGGTGACAGTTCGCTATAAGCTCTCACTTGACCAGTAGTGTTCGAGTAGAGAGCTTGTATAAGGTTAATTTACTTCTTTGGTACACATTTCAATGACAGACACTGCCACCGAACCTCACGATCCACTGAGACAAATGGCGCCTTGAGGTCCAAGAAAACAACTATTGTAAGACGCCTACATGTGTGTCTGTGTTCCAAGACCTGTCGTTGTGTGAAAATGTGGTCTATACAACCACGTCCAGGTCGAAAACCAGATTGGTTTTCTCTAGTCTGCTCTTCACGGGCTTTCGTTAAGCGTCGAAGTATTATTGAGGCCAATATTTTAGATACTATATTAGTTAGACTGATTCCCCTGTAGTTGTCACAAGAAGACTTGTGTCCTTTTTTGTAGGTTGGGACAATCAGTGATTGAGACCAGTTGGATGGGATTACATCCAGTTCCCAGATTCTACCTAAGATCTCAGTCAACCTAGTTGCTAAAACTGGACCAACATCCTTAAATATCTCAGGGGTCAGTCTATCAGGACCTGAGGCTCGCCCTCGCTTCAGATTTCCTAACGCTTTCTCAACTTCATAAAGAGTCGGGGAACTTACGTCGATTTGCCATTCAGGATAACTGGAGATCGTGGGTAACCGAAGAGTGGCTCGAGGCGAGTTGAACTGATCCTTAGAGTGTTCTGCCCGTCGATCCAGTCTCCTGGATTGAGAATAAATAATAGTTCCATCATTTTCCGAAATAGTCTCACTCACATTTGGGTTCCTAATACCAGTTTCCTTGATGAGTCTAAATAGTTGTCTACTGTTGCCGATCGCCGCTGCCTTTTCCATCTCTCTAGCTTTCTCGACCCACCACTGTTCTCTAACATTGCGTAGGCTTTTTGTCAACCTACGTCTAAGCTGACTCCGCTACTCATCGCACTCAGAGCCAGATGGGATGAGTTTTCGGGCATCCATCAGTTCGGGAGATGCTACTGATATCTTCGGCTTCATTCTAGCCTTATGGTCAACCTTACTAGCAGATATCACTGCTGTTTCCACAGCCTTTTTGATATCATTCCAACCTACCTCCGGATGAGAATCGCTTAGATGGTCGCCTAACTGTCTTTCTAGTTGTTCCTGAAATATTTTCTTAGTTTGATTATCATTAAGTAAAACCCTAAGAGGCTTTCTTACGGTGTCTTTCCTACGCCCAGTAAGCCTCAAACTTATACGCGCTCGCACTAGGGCATGATCTGAATCCAAACATGTGCCCCAGAACGAGCGACAGTCTTCTATCGAACCCCTCCATCGGTGGCTGATGGCAATGTGATCTATTTGGGTCCAACGTTGAGACGACTTTGGAGGTCGCCAGGTCAACAGATGCTTTTCCTTATGCCTAAAGTTAGTGTTTGCTAAGAATAGGCGGTTATCTGAGCATAGTTGCAACAGACGGTCGCCATTGTCTGTTCTCTGAGCCGCGACACCATAACATCCACCTAGGTGTCTTTCATTTTCACTCAGTCTACCCACTTGAGCATTGAAGTCACCAGCCATTATTACTATATCACAGCGCCTAGCTTTTTGGAGGAGGTCCGAAAGCTTTCTGTAAAACTCATCTTTAACCTCATCTGAAATGCAGTCAGTGGGGGCATAGGCAGATATGATGAAGAGGTAACGACGGGTGTCCCTATCTTTACGAGTCCTTACTGTCCCGTTTAGTCGGACAGAGCGCACAAGCGACTATCTACTGTGATCCAGTCAAGGAGGGATTGTTCAGCTCTACGACTCAATGCTATGCCTACGCCAGCAAGACCCCTGGAAACAACATCAGGGCTTCCAGATACGCGAAGAGTAAATCGAGCTGCTTCTTTATTTTGACAAGGTGAAATCAGATTATTAATTTTACTAAAATCCAGTATGCGCGTTTCCGAGACGCAGCATACATCGATGGCACGAGATTCTAAAGTCCTAACTAATGATGCCTGTTGCCATATTTGACACAACGTCCGTACATTAAAAGCTCCAACATGTAGTGTAGAACGGGGTTTCAGGAGACCAGGAACAACTTTTCGTGAACTCCCTTCGTTTGCATTAACGATGCAGTGAGATAAGGGAATGTGAGGAGAGTAAGTTGTGGAGAGAAGAGAGGTATGTGTGAGTGTAGAAAGGATTTGATTCTGACCAATTTGGTCTCGTGTGCTGTTACGGGTATGAGGGCAGTTGTCATTTACCGGCTGCGCACACCGTGGAAGGTTGTTTCTTGAGGGACCTGAGAAAGAAGGTAGATTAGTGTTGGTCTTGGAGACCTGGGAGCGTGACCGCAGAGTCCAAGGGATAACTGCCTGAGGCCGGTCACGCACGGCCTTTTTATGAGAAGGTTTTTGAGTGTTAGCTCCGCTCTTAAAAGCCTTTAGTGGGCACCCTTACGCCGGAGACAAAAATCCGTGAGGTAGGGTGAGGTGTGACACTTTTAGGTTCGACCTTTTCTAATCCTTCCTACCTTGTGAGAAGTCAGCATCACTGTAGATGCTGGTTGTCCGAGCGAAACACCTTACTGCTGTCACAGCCCTCCGCAGTCAGCAGTACGACTTCACCCTCAGACCTTGGGTAGCTGCTTCTAGTCCCATCGTTCTCCAATCGACCTGCCTGGCGTGGTAGAACCTTCAGGAACGTATGTTCCAGCCAATATAGCTCGGTTGGATTCTCACGATAGGCAAGCCCGACCACCACGTCAAGGTTGCGGCTACGGTCGGGATAAACGAGACTATTTGGAAAACGATGTGCTTATTATTCATTCTCAAACCAGGCGATTGGATCGATGGGCATAACACTTCAGGGATCAGTTCAACTGACTATCAGCCACAATTCAGTTGCCCACCATCTTCAGTCATCCTAGATGGCAAATCGATATAAGTCCTCTGCGTCTTTATAAACTTGAAATAGCTATAGAAATCCAAGGCGACGAGGAGTAGTAGGGCCTGACAAGCTTACCCCCGAGATTTTCAAGGATGGTGGTCCAGTTTTAACAGTTAGACTGACTGAGATCTTAGGCAGAATGCGGGAACTAGGCATAATCTTTCCTAATTGGTCTCAAACACTGATCGTCCCAGTCTATAAGACAGGACAAAAGTCCTCTTGTTACAATCACAGAAGAATCAGTCTAACTAATAGTGTCTAAATTGTTAGCCTCGATAATACTTGGACGCCTAATTAGTGCTCGTGAAGAGCAGACTAGAGAAAACGAGGTTAGTTTCGGACCTGGATGTGGATGTATAGACCAGATATTCACACTACGTTAGGTCCTAGAACATAGACACACGTTCAGTCGTCCCACAATAGTAGTAGTCCTCGACCTTAAAGGGGAATTTGACCCTGTCGATCGTGAGGTTCTGTGGTAGAGTCTGTCATTAAAAGGTGTACCAAAGAAGTACGTTAACCCTATACAAGCCCTCTACTCGAACACTACTGGTCGAGTGAGAGCTTATAGCGAACTGTCATCGGAATTGACTACTTCGAGTGATGTCCGTCAGGGTTGTCCACTTTATCCATTCTTGTTTAACTTCGGCATAGACATGCTTTTAAAGTTAACATTATCTTCGACTGACTTGTAGACTGAGAATATGCCGATGACATAGTTTTATTTGGTCAAGACTCTGACAAAATGTAATCTTTTGACTACCCTAAGCAACAATGCAAGCATGTTCGGAATGCGGTTTTCCTCCTCAAAATGCAAAATGTTGCTTCAGGATTGGGTTGCATCGGCACCTGAACTAGTGATAGGGAGTAAAGGTGGTATCACATGTCGACCGCTTCACTTATCTCGGGAGTCTCATCAGTGCTGACGGCCTGGTGTGTGACGAAATCTCTGCACGGATATGTGAGGGTCGATTTGCTTTTGCCAACTTGCGTCACTTATGGCGTTGGCGAAAATACTTCGACTACATCACTCCCTATCACTAGTTGAGGTCCTAATGCAACCCAATCTTGAAGTAACATTTTGCATTTTGAGGCGCGGAAAACCCGACCCTAGCTGCTACCTTGACGTGGTGGTCGGGCTTGCCTATCGTGATGACCCAACCGTGCTATATTGGATGGAACATATGTTCCTGTAACTCCGCCAGTAGAACCTTAGGGGCTACTGCCGGTCCCAAGCCCGGATAAAGGAGGAGGGTTGGACATGGGGTTGGCGGCCCCATTCCGTTGAAATCTAACTTGCCAAAAAAACGCTAACCAGAAAAAATAATTCAAACCATTTTAACTCTGCCCTGGGAGTTGGAAGAAGAATTATGACGTCTCGTGATGAAAGCCGAGTCCCCTCGGAAGTCACGGGGCCGATGCCTCTTCTGACAACCAGAGCAACCATTTTTTTAGGTACATGGAATGTTCGTACATTGTGGGAGACTGGAAGACTATTTCAAGTTGCTGCAGAAATGAAAAGATACAACCTCGAGGTGCTCGGCATCAGTGAAACACATTGGACACAGGTAGGACAACTGAGACTTGCTTCAGGGGAACTGCTGTTATACTCTGGTCATGAAGAGGAAAATGCTTCACATACACAAGGAGTTGCACTGATGCTGTCCAAACATGCACAAAAGGCACTGATAGGATGGGAATCTCATGGACCCAGGATCATTAAGGCATCCTTTAAAACAGAGAAGTAGGACATTACAATGAACGTCATCCAATGTTATGCACCTACCAATGACTACAATGACAACGTTAAAGATCAATTCTACGAAAGGCTGCAGTCAATCGTCGACAAATGTTCACCAAAGGATTTGAACATTCTGATGGGAGACCTAACTGCAAAAGTTGGCATGGACAACACTGGATATGAAGACATCATGGGACGACATGGACTGGGAGAAAGGAACGAAAACGGTGAGAGATTTGCAAACCTATGTGCCTTCAAAAAACCGGTCATCGGTGGCACAATATTCCCGCACAAACGCATTCACAAAGCCACATGGATTTCACCGGATCACACTACTCAAAACCAAATTGACCATATCTGTATCAACAAAAAGTTCAGAAGGACCATGGAGGATGTGAGAACCAAGAGAGGAGCTGAAATAGCCTCAGATCATCACTCGCTGATCGCCAAAATGAAACTGAAACTAAAGAAGCACTGGACAACGGGGCAGACAACATCACAGAAGTTTAATACGGCCTTTCTTCGGAATACCGTAAAACTCAACGAATTCAAGATAGTCCTTACCAATAGGTTCCAGGCCTTTCAGGATCTACTCAATGGAGAGGAAGCAACATTGGAGAACAATTGGAAAGGGATTAAGGAGGCAATCACTTCAACATGTCAGGAGGTCCTTGGTCGCAAGAAGCACCATCACAAGGAATGGATCTCTGTTGGTACTCTTGAAAAAATTCAAGAAAGGAGGAACAAGAAGGCAGCAGTGAATGTCAGCCGAACAAGAGCAGAGAAAGTTAAGGCGCAAGCCGAGTATACAGAAGCAAACAGGGAAGTGAAGAAGAGCATCAGAGCTGACAAACGAAAATATGTGGAAGATCTAGCAATGACGGCGGAAAAGGCTGCAAGAGAAGGAAACATGAGACAATTGTACGAAACAACAAAGAAGCTCGCCGGAAACTATCGTAAACCAGAACGACCAGTGAAAAGCAAGGAAGGGAAAATAATCAGCAACACTGACGAACAGCGAAATAGGTGGGTGGAGCACTTTAAGGAACTATTGAATCGACCAGCTCCACTGAACCCACCAGACCTCGAAGCAGCATCCACGGACCTCCCAATTAATATTGGCGCACCCACGATTGAGGAGATCAGTATAGCCATCAGACAAATCAAGAGCGGCAAAGCAGCAGGACCAGACAACATTCCAGCAGAGGCAATGAAAGCAGATGTGGAAGCAACTGCGAAAATATTTCACATTCTCTTCAAGAAGATTTGGGATGAGGAACAAGTACCATCAGATTGGAAAGAAGGATACCTCATCAAAATACCAAAGAAAGGCGATCTGAGCAAGTGTGAAAACTACAGAGGCATCACTCTTCTTTCAATACCAGGCAAAGTCTTCAACAGAGTATTGTTAAACAGAATGAAGGACTTCGTAGACGCCCAACTTCGAGATCAACAGGCTGGATTTCGTAAGGATCGATCATGTACTGACCAAATTGCTACATTACGGATCATTGTGGAACAATCAATTGAATGGAACTCACCACTCTACATCAACTTCATCGACTACGAGAAAGCATTTGACAGCGTGGATAGGAAAACACTGTGGAGGCTTCTTCGACACTACGGTGTGCCTGAGAAAATAGTCAACATCATACGGAATTCTTATGGTGGATTCAACTGCAAAATCGTACACGGAGGTCAGCTGACAGACTCTTTTGAGGTGAAGACCGGTGTCAGGCAAGGTTGCTTACTCTCACCCTTTCTCTTTCTCCTGGTCATCGACTGGATTATGAAGACGTCAACATCTGGAGGGAAGCACGGTATCAACTGGACAGTTAGGACGCAGCTGGACGATCTGGACTTCGCAGATGACCTGGCTCTTCTATCGCACACTCAACAACAAATGCAAGAGAAGACGATCAGTGTAGCAGCAGCCTCTGCAGCAGTAGGTCTCAAGATACATAAAGGAAAAAGCAAAATTCTCCGATGCAACACAACATGCACCAACCGAATCACGCTTGATGGAGATACCTTGGAGGACGTTAACACCTTCACATATCTTGGCAGCATCATCGACGAGAAAGGTGGATCGGACGCAGATGTGAGGGCGCGGATTGGCAAAGCAAGGGCTGCATTTCTACAGTTGAAAAATATCTGGAACTCCAAACAACTTTCAAACAAAACCAAAATCAGGATCTTCAATACAAATGTCAAAACAGTTCTACTGTATGGAGCGGAAACATGGAGAACTACCAAAGCCATCATCCAGAAGATACAAGTGTTTATTAACAGTTGTCTACGCAAAATACTTCGTATTCGTTGGCCAGACACTATCAGCAACAACGAACTGTGGGAGAGAACAAGTCAGATTCCAATGGAGGAGGAAATCAGGAAGAAGCGGTGGAAGTGGATAGGACATACACTACGAAAAGCACCCAACTGCGTCACTAGACAAGCCCTCACATGGAACCCTCAAGGCAAAAGGAAAAGAGGAAGGCCAAGGAACACACTACGCCGAGAAATAGAGAAAGATATGAGAGGAATGAACAAACATTGGACAGAACTGGAGAGGGAAGCCCAGGACAGAGTTGGTTGGAGAAAACTGGTGGGCGGCCTATGCTCCATTGGGGGTAACAGGCGAAAGTAAAGTAAGTATATGTTCCTGTAGATTATACCACGCTAGGAAGGTCGACTGGAGGACGATGAGACTAAAAACAGTTACTCAAGATCTGAGGGTGAAGTCGTACTGCTGACTGTAGAGAGGTGTGACAGCAGTCAACAAGCATCTGCAGTGATGCTGCCTTCTTACAAGGAAGGAAGGATTTAGAAAAGGTCGACCCTAAAAATGTCACACCTGACCTTAGCTCACGGATTTCCATCTGCGGCGTTAAGGCACTTTTAAACCAGAGCGGAGCTAACACTTTACAAACTTCTCGTAAAAAGGGCCGTGCGTGACCGGCCTCAAGTACTTGTGTCTTGGGCTCTGTGGTCACGCTCCCAGCTCTCTAAGACCAACACTAATCTACCTTCCTTTAAAGGTTCCTCAAGAAACACTCTCCCACGGTGTGAGAAGCCGGTAAGTGAGATCCACCCCCATACCCGTAACAGCACGCCAGACCAAACTGCTCACAAACAAATCCCTAATACGCCCCTAATATTTCTCTTTTCTCCATGACAAGTTAGTCACAACATTAATCGAGTCAGAGTTTACAGCTAACAGTCATCTGAATTGACTAAATCCGATAGAAATTTGTAGGATTACCTACTTTTACCTGCTTTACTTGATATATTAGCACAGATATGTGCACAAAAACTATAGTCCTTTTACTCAACGTCTTTACGGATTTATTTGCTACTAGGAGACCGACTTAACTTGCATTTACTCATCACCTTCATAGCTTTACACTAGTCGGTATCCTTTAGTTACTTTTTTACCAACATCCGTGCATTATTTTATCTAAATACAAACATTGGTGCAAGGTAGTGCCAAAATGTATAGGCGCAATAACAGTGAATCTGTGTGGGTTGAGATACTACCCGGGTTCCTAAACCAAAGCAGGTACTTTACTTAGGACGACCGTAGAGTGACCTAGCGATCTAATCTACATATCAGTGGAGCAGTGGTAGTCGTTAACTAATGATAAGTTCATACACCGTTTGTGCCCTCAGTATCGTAAGGCCAATGTGCACTATTGGTTTTGAATCAGGGTTTTCTAACTCCTCTGGGTGGATTATCTGGACCTAAAAAGCCGAATTAGGCGTCGTTTCGATCTCCAAGATAAGTATCAAGAAGACAATGAGAAGGGGTTATATACATGAGGCCTTATAGGAGCATTATGAGAGGGGAAGCAGACTCGCTCCAGCCTCAGTCGTGCTTGAGCATTTGGGGTTTATCATTGGTGCTACCAATGCCTAACTTCACTGATCATAAGTCTAGATGTGATGTAGTACCTTGGGTCAATGTAAGAAGGCAATATTTCATGATTTTGTAACACTGACTATTCACTTACTTAACCTGTGCCTGGAAATGGTAAAATGGCTCAGAAAGATGCATGACACTACTTCATAACAAAGAAATCAGGTGACTATTTAGAATATTTTCAAAAGAGGTGTGCTGGTGAAGAGACTGAAAATCAAGACTAGGTTATGGACATGACTTTGTGACCAACAATAGAATCATGTAAATTACATTGTTGCTTGGGGTTTAGACGATACAACCTACCAGATGGAGGTAAAGTGACTTGTGAGCTTAAACATCAGTAAACTAGTGGTACGTCAGGCGAATAAACGACAGATTCATATCGTGAAGCGAATCCGAGGTGGAATTTTCCTCAACCTACGTATTTGATCATACCTCGGAATTAAATCTATTTATAAACCGAGAACAAAAACTACCACCTGTAAACCTTTTTTCTAGGAAGTTGAGATTGACTTCGATCCTTTGATAATGGAAGTACTTTAGTAATCTCGTTAAAGTTTCAGAGGTATCCTTTAACTTGCTACGAACTTTGTTGAACGACTTCAACTTTGCCAGTAATAGTTTGTGGGCTAATTTAATTATTCTCGTCGTGATAGTTAACATACTACATGTAACAGCTTACAAAACACAGCAACATCGACACATTTTTTCAACGTATGGTGACCTCTCATATTTTTTCAGTCCATATAACTTAAGGCTTAATATATTAGACAGTCACTGATAATTAAAAACTGTTTGATATTTTCACCCTACACACTCACCAAATGGCTAACACATGTGATGCGATAGTTCCTACGGTGGACTAACGTAGTTGCTTAACTATACAAAAGTGATATGACCATTTAGTAAGGTTTTACTATGTAGTATCAGTGAACAAATGAAATAAACCGACCGAAAAACATTGAAGGCTTACTTGAAGACCTTGCACTACAGTTGCTATGTGAATCAGTGTGCAGTTCTTGTTTTGATTTCAAGGAACGCGTGCTGCCACTTATTGACTGTGTCCTGGAATGAGAACGACAAGCTGCTTCATAAATGGCAACACTAGCAGCCTCAAAATTTAAAGGAACAGGTGGCGGCGAAAGAACAAGCCTTTCGAACTCTTCAGATGTAACGTCACCCGCAGAGTGAATGTCAGGCGCATTTTGTCCCCCTGGGACTAATAAATTGCCGTTTTCTGGGCGAGAACTCGGACACAGGTTTTTGCAAGGCTCTGATGACATGTCATCCCCGTAATAGAGTTTCTTGCTTTGACAAAGTACACTGTCCATAGGACCCAATCATCTAGGGAAAAGACAAGCTGGGAAAACTGGCCCAAGACAGGCGGGTCATCGGTGAAAGGTGAGATCGTTGATCAACTAAAACAAAACCCTACTAAGATGATAATCGAAAATTGCGTGGAGTGAAAACAGTTTTTCATGTTTTAAAGCCTGAAATTTCACTAACTAAAAAATATCACTCTCGCTGCTTTGAGAGAGTTAGTGTAGAGTGATTTGGTTTACAACTACTGATGTCTTGATGTTAAGGTACAGTTCTAAGCTTTTAAAAATGTATGACCGATATTATATATCGCAATAGTCTCGGAAAATTTGAGCGCCGCCTTCTGTTTGCTTGGTTTCTGGGATGGATAGAGAGTTTGTTTCAAAAATTTAAGGGCAATCTAGAAGTTAAATGTATTTTTGAAAGTGGAGGCCACCGACCAGCATTCATCAACTTAGTCTTTGTTGAGCCTTCTTTTCTAGTTTTATCCAGTTGTTGCTAACTAGTCTCACGTATGTCCTTAAATGTCTCAGTGATTTTTCTTCGGTTCTGAGGATCCCAAGTTGGCCATAGTTTCATCACACAGTTGAGTGCTTTCCTATCCACTTACTTACTTACTTACTTACTTACTTACGCCTGTTACCCCCAATGGAGCACAGGCCGCTCACCAGTTTTCTCCAACCAACTCTGTCCTGGGCTTCCCTCTCCAGTTCTGTCCAAAGTTTGTTCATTCCTCTCATATCTTTCTCTATTTCTCGGCGTAATGTATTCTTTGGCCTTCCTCTTTTCCTTTTGCCTTGAGGGTTCCATGTGAGGGCTTGTCTCGTGACGCAGTTAGGTGCTTTCCGCAATGTGTGTCCTATCCACTTCCACCGCTTCTTCCTGATTTCCAACTCCGCTGGAATCTGGATTGTTCTCTCACACAGTAAGTTGTTGCTGATAGTGTCTGGCCAACGAATACGAAGTATTCTGCGTAGACAGCTGTTAATAAACACTTGTATCTTCTGGATGATGGCTTTGGTAGTTCTCCATGTTTCCGCTCCATACAGTAGAACTGTCTTCACATTTGTATTGAAAATCCTGATTTTGGATTTGGTTGAAAGTTGTTTGGAAAAGGTGGTGTTTCTATCAAACCAATAGGATCCTCTTCATAAAAGTGGAGTCACTAGAAAATGTCCTTTCTTCAGGTCTGTTGGCATTTTTTCTTCATCCAAAAAAGTGCTGAAGAGTGTAGAACATCCTTGTATCTACTCCTATGTCTGCTTTCAGTGACTCAGCTGAAATGTCGTCTGGTACTGCTGCCCTGCCATTCCTGATTTACCTTGTTGCCGTACTTATTTCTTCAATTTTAGGTGGGTCAAAATTGATTTGGAGGCCTGTTAGGGCTGCTTCTGTGTTTTGTAGGTTCAGAAGGTTCTACCCACCTGTTCACTGTTCTTCTATGTCGATTATTACTTTTCTTGCCTTACTTTTCACTGGTCTTTCTGGTTTATTTTCCAGAGAGAATTTTCGTTGAACCGTATAATTGTCTCTCATTCCGTTGAAGATTTTTCCTCTCGGTCAACGCCAGACCATTTGTTTTCTGAGGCAGTTTCCCTGTCCATTGAGAAGATTGTGCAAGGCCTTAAACTTTTCACTAACAGTTATCTTGAATTCATAGAGTTTGTCAGTATCCCTAAGAAAGGTTTTAATGAACTTTTGTGATACTACCGTAGATTCAGTTCCATTTTTGTAACCTTCACTCTTGGTTCTTACGTCTTCCGTGCCCATTCCGAACTTTTTGTTGGTTCAGGTCTCCCATGATATTGGTCAAATCCTTTATTGGGCATACCTCGACGACTGACAGCAGTCTCTTATGTAATCGATCTTTACTATATTTATATAGATATGTTACGCCTGCACGTAAACAAATCAACTTGATATTGTTGAACTATTACGAGTTTACTTGGTCGGAAAACGAGAGCGAGGATCGAGGATCCGGTGACACGACATGCTACTCGAATCCGATTATTTCAACCCCCATATTTAGTAAAAATAAGAAGACGTGATTTCAAGTAGAACCTGTATTCTAAAAGCATCAAGAAAGTACGAGGCCCGAATCCAGAAGAGAATCAGGATCCAGGACTAGGGATCCGGGACCGAGCCCTGGTCCTGGTCGTGGTCATAAAACGTTACAGATAATGCGTATTTATTCATTTCGGTCGAATAGGAAACAGCATCGAATTCTGTTTCATTGACAGTTAAGACAACCAACAGGAAGTAACATTTGAAGTGGCATTGATAATCAGGACAACCAATAAGGAAGAACGTTTGAAATAACATTGACAGTCCGAATGACCAATAAGGGACAACACTGAAGTATTTGACGTTGACAGTTAAAACGACCATAGTTTTAACCAATAGAAATCGACCAATAGGATTTGACCAATAATTCTCTTAGGATATTGGATCAATATCCTAACAAGACAGTAGGCGCTTATCATTGAACCATATTCATTGTAATCCTCTCTTTGTTTTGGATGATGGTTTGATAATCTTTGGTCTATGAGATTCCAATCTTATGGGTATTTTTTTCTATAGTATAATTGTAAACTTTTGTGCATGTGATTCTTTTTTCTTCATGACTGAAGTATAACAATATCTTGCTCCATGCCTGACCCTCCTACTTTTTCCGAGCTTAGAACCGGTACTAACTTCAGAGCGACCCCCAGACGAAGTTCACTGAACTTCATCTGTGTACAAACTAAAATATCAGGGACATTTAGTCATGAAAGAAATTGAAGATATATCTGAAAAGTGGCTTTTATGTCAAGAAATTTTTAATTTAAGCTGGCTAGTTGCTTCGAAGGATGCGTAGCATGGCCTGTCTATCAGTGATTTCATGCAGACACTAACTGAGATCCTTCACTGTAGAAGACTCCTAGAATATTCCTAGATCATTAGAGTTCTTGCAGTGTGCCTCGTTTTTGGTCCGTTTATCAACTACCAGTGGAATTTACATTTGGTTGTTGAAATGTTGATACAGAAGAATGTCCTTTTGTTAGCGGGTCGATTGTGATGCTATTTTTAATCCGTTTCTTATTAATAATAAATCATCTGGGTTCATAATGAAGGAATATAAGTGCTCCGTTTTATTTTCTCCAAAGGATTTGTGTAACTATTCATGACGATCAAAAGTGTTTGCTCTAATTCGTGGCGCGGGTTGAACGAAAATACCAGTTGGTTGCAGTTAAGTGGAAGCAGATTTACCTGCTGAGTGGCATTGGTGGAAGAGCGTCAGCCTTTTGTGATACTTTGCATGCTACATACTACTACCTAGCATACTACACTGCAAGGAATTCCCTTACAAGGTTGATGAACCTCGATTATATTGCTGGCGATTGTCACGAAAATAATTCTAAAAGTTGCCAGTTATAATTTGCCCATCGTTTCATGACTTCCGATTATTGTATCAAATGCGTCCGTTGAAGTCCTAATGAGTGCGTCGCTGTCAAAGTGTTTCAGCATAGTTAATCTGGCGATATATTGTTCAACTGAATAATAATTTTTGAATGACTTTTAAACGATACTAAATAATAACTTGGAATGAGTCCCTCAATAAGGGAGTGTGGTTTATCTGACCAGAATTCATGTCGGTGAGCCAATAACTTCAACATACCCACGTCTATGGGATAGAACAATTTTTTTGCTCACAGATCCTTACGATATAGCAGGATGTAACTAATCAATGATATTGATGTTACTTTTCTTATTCACCACGTCTACGACTCTTGTTCGTAACCTTGTACTTGTTTCACTTACTACCAAGAAATCCTCCTACAAGTAGATGTAAAGAATTATGGTGAAAAAATAATTCACCCGTGACTTATTGAGTTATAGCGGTAAAAAGAAAAAGGATAAATGAAATATCACCAAAGCATCAGATCACTGTCCTTTATTATTATAGTCTGCAAATCAGTATCATTTCTAACCATTTAGTTCTTCTGAATTTCCTCCATTTTGATCTAGTCTGTAAATTGGCATGCCTTTTGCAACATGTTATTTGGGAGTAAAATATTATCATCATTTTGAAATGACCGTCAAGTGCTCCTAATGATTTTCTATCATTCATCGACAAACCTGTAGGCTCTGAGTATCGTAGTTGTTGTGACTTGGACGTCATTATTTAAAAATTCCTCTTAGAAATCACTGACTGTTTGCTACCGGTATCAGCAATTCGTGGATGTGACCTGCTTGCATTATTAATTAACTTTTCATTTTATGTGAAAATCTGCCATAGGCCGTAGAGAGCTATGATGGTTCAAACACATTCGAAACCTTACACTAATGACTAGTTTCGATTCATTATTTCTTGTTTCTATCTATTGATTTCTCTACTAAATGTAAGTGCGTTCAGTGTGCTTACTGAGTCTTCGGCCCACATTTTTCTTTTGTTCTTTCCTCTCCACAGATACTCCCAGAACACAAGGTACCTCCTGACCAAACGAAAAACAACCAAAGGCTGAAGTTACTGCCTGGTACACTTCGAAGAACGACCATTCTAGCCACATTAGGTGTTGCTGAAGCCGACCAAGATCTGTGAGATAACAAGAGGGAGGCCATAATAAGCGTAAGAAATTGTCAGTTGGCCCCTAGCACAAGACGCGAAGATAAAAGCCTAGCCGACTGAAATCACTGCCCAGGCAAAACACCTGCAGAGGCCAGTTTCCACAGAACTGAGCAATTCGGTTTGAACAGCTTGTTTGAAAAACCGACACCGGTTGTTGCAGCAGATGTGCACCAGGTGCTGAGACAAAGTAACGAGTGCCTCTATAGCAGCGTAAGAGGACTAAGGGGTAAGCTGTTAGAAATCAGGAATATGTGCTTTCATGTGGATCTGAAGATCATAATCCTAACCGAAACATGGCTATCCTCTGACATCTCAGACAACGAAGGCATGACACTCTTCCGAAGCGATAGGGTACACCAAATAGGAGGGAGAGTGTCTATATTTATAAATATGTAAATAACCACTTAAAGGCCGAGAGGCTATAGGACACCCAACTAACTCAGGTGATAGAAGCATTTTGGTGTTGCTTCCGCACAAATTTCACGGAATACTTGATTGGAAGGATTTACCGACCTCCCTCAGGTACTAAGGCCCAGAAGGACAAACTGACTGAGGCGATACTGCAACTGCCACTCCTTGGGTTAGGTCCAGTTATCTTAGCTGGAGATCTCAACACCACATCTATAAATCTCAGCAATTAGGGTAAACTCCCACTGGTTGGTTCCAGAGACGGCTTAGCACAGCCATTAGAAGCTCTAGGCTTATTGAGCTTGTATGCAGTGCCACTCGATGGACTAAGGAGGGAAAGTCATCTAACCTGGATTATTTTTTCAGAAATTATCAGCTCCTGGTCAAAAATGTTTACGTCCATACACCAAAAGGAAGTAATGACCATGAGACAGTCTTGTTTAACATGGTCATCAATGACAGGGAGAAAACTAGGCCTATAGTTGCTACATTAGGTAAAATTACACGCGTATGAGAGAGATCCTTCAACATGCCCCATGGCCATGAGAATGGTGGAAGCTGACAGCAGATGATCACTTGTAAACAGTGAGACATCCCCCGGAATTCTGTCGTAGACAATGTACCACCGTCACACCACACACCTGGGAATAGAAGAGCATGTGTTAAGCGAGGCATTAACGCTTGCTAAAGGCGAAGAGGAGAGCCTGGTACAAGTTGAAGGTCTCCTCGAAGTATTCCGACAGTAGTTCCTGCTTGGCTTTGAGAAACAGCTTCAATACCAAATTTCGAAGTGACAGGAGACGCCTTAACATCAAGCTAGCTGCCAAAATACAGGCAAACCCTAAGCATATGTTTAGGTTAATGACTAAAAGGAAACCTACGAATTAGGGTTTGTGTTCCCTGAAAGGTTCAAATTGGGGAAGACCTCACCAACCTAGAGATGGCCGAGATCTTCAACACAAACTTCACTGATACGTTGAACTCAGCATCTACATGTTCAGAGTACTACGCAAACCCAATGCCAGCTGACGGTTAAGGGAATATCCGTGTTAATCCTGACTTAGTAATGAGTAAACTAAAATCCTTACGCTCAAGAAAGTCACCAGGTTGTGACAATGTTCGCCCAATAGTCTTGAAACAATGTGCAGAAGTCCTCTGTTCACCGATATGTGACCTGTTCGGCATTCACTGGAGTCACACAAATTCCCAATGGAATGGAGACAAGTTACTCTGTCTCAAATCTTCAAAGGAGGAGATAGAAAGGACACAGTCTGTTACAGAGCAGTCGCATTAATATCAATAATATCAAGAGTAATAGAAGGGCTGGTGAATGGACAGATGAGGGAGTATATGGATAAGAATAAAATACTCCTTGACACTCATCAGGTTTCGGAAAGGCAGGTCCTGCGAATCTAATCTCCTTTTCCTGATATTTACCAGCGACCTGTTAGACTTACTTAGCTCAGCGGCATCGATCTACGCAGACGATGCGAAGATCTGGAGGTCCATTAGATGCGAAGAGGATTTGACTGAGCATCAAAAAGACATCAATTGAGGAATGGGCAGGGAAAAACGTTATAAAACCAAACCAGCCGAAATGTCACATCATGTACATTCTGCACCACATGACGCAAACGATTTACACCCTCAATGGAATTCTGCTCCCTAATGTCTCCTCAGAGAGCGATCTAGGTTTAATAACCAAAGAAAGCCTCCACACAAGCCCGAACTATATCGAGGACGCTGCCAAGGCGAATGCGACTCTTTACTTTATGCGAAGACAACTTCGTGCTATCACCCCACAGTTATTCTTAAAGTTACTTAAGACATACGCGCACCCACACTTGGAGGTGTACAACGTCATCGCACTCCCTCTGCTTAAAAGAGACGTAAATCGCTTGGATCGAGTACAGAGACGAGCAACGAAATGAGTGATAGGGTTGGAGAACAAACCTGACTCTAGCACTTGGGATCATCACACCTGAGTTACAGGAGAATCAGAGGTAATCTGATTACTGAGTACAACATATTGAGCTCATCAAACCATCCCAACGTGAGCATTTCACCGATGCATCACCACCACTTCTCTCGAGGCAATCTTCGAAAAATTGCGCATCAAAGAGCGAATACTCAGGTTCGTGCACACTTTTTCTCATTGTGAGTCGTTGCAACTTGGGATGCTCTCCCAGCCGAGGTGACTACAGCCTCCCTCAGAAGATAGCCTTAAGAAGAGACTTGATAATCAGGTACCCACATATGAATTATCATCTCCTTCTTGGGCAAGCTGTTCATGATGCATATATTGAGACCTGCTAGTTGTTACTAATGCCATCTCCTCAGATCACTAAATTATTCTCACTTGCCTGTTACCTATGTTTCCTCTCTCTTGATTATACTTCGGTCCTCTCTCACGGTCTTCACAACCAATTGATAAACTAAATTATCTATATATTACCTAGTTCTGAAATTCTAATATTAGCATTAGAATTTTCTCCTTGTTATTTTTACCAAACACCTGGAAGCGTACCAAAATAACAAGAATCGAGCGCAAAGAAATGAATTGTGAAAAAGATATTGGATATTGGATAGTACACCTCTATACAAATAGCAGTTATAAAATCGGTTGAAATGCAATCCCTTATGTCATTAAATCTCAATACTAAATAATCTATCAATTCCCGAGTTAACGACCATTCATTTCGAATTTTATCATCTCCAGCATCGTTGATTGCCTTTTGAATCTGCATGTAGCAACCTTCATCTGAAGGTTATTCATGGTTTGGTTAATTTGAAGACGAATTCTGTTGATCTGGTTTTTTTTATCATGGAGGCGAAAGCAAGTGAGTTACATCGGTAAGAAAACTCGTCACTCAATATTGATTACTTTTTATGGCTTTGTTAGACTTCAGAGGAGATTGCGCAGTGACGAGGATGATAAATGGGATTGTAGCGTTTGTACTTACATAAATCCAAAAGAATCATATAAGTGTGAAATATGTCATACCAGAAAAGGAACTTCCACAAGGTATGGATTATGTTTTTATACAAGACTGTTTCAGAAAGCCTAGACTGAATAATCAAGTCGTGGAGCAGCAACAGCTGATTGCTCAGACTATACTGAAGGAAAAGGATGATGAACAGAAAAGGAAAAGAGAATCCAAATGTAAGCAGTCTTTACCAAGGTATGTTATCAGTTACTATATGATTTTTGTAGTAACTTTCGGTTCAAACACTTTGATCGATCATCACCATTACTTTTCGAAATCTTCGCAAATGGTTACAGTGTTATCATCACTGAATTCCAACCCAAATCAATAAAGTCAAATTTTAGAAGCCTTTCGGAAAGTCCCGCACCTTCCAACTGTTCATCTCATCAAGTATGTGAAAATGTCTGCATATCACTTCTTTTGAACTGTTTCAAGACAGTTACTTTCTCCATATATGCTAAGTATTTGATGGAATCATGTTACGTATTCACTAGTATATGCATTTAATAAGGCTAATGGTCGGTGGTTTGTTCAGTGGTCAATGGTTTATTTGGTCATTAAACCATCAGTTTACGTATCTGGTCAGTGTCTTCATTTACTCATAGTTTATGGATTAAATAATTTGATTTTAGTTGTTATGTTAGATCACGTGTTTTCTTGTTTCCTGATTTAACAACTTGCAAGTATGTACTTCTCGATTTTACCAAGTGAATCTTCTAATTTTTTCATTAAAGTGCTTGTTGTTCTCTAAGCGGATCATAATATAGCTAGCCGTAATATCGCGGTTCGATTTTAGACTACCCTGCACATAATTCAAAATATTGTTGCAAGTATCTTGATTTTATTATGAAACGTAAAGCAGTTTTTAAGTTAATTAATACATTGTGAGATTCACTGATTTCTATTTTTATCTCAAACTTGAACGAAGTCGTTTGACCAACACTTGCATATTTCAAACGTGCTGTCTCTTTGTAAATTGTACGGAATCCCATTGTTAAAAGACTTCGTTTCAAGCATACATAAATAAGCTTAGCTAATATAATATATATATAATCTGTTGCTGTAGATGACCTTAGTTGAAAGGAGTAAAATAAAATCAAATTTATGAATGTCACACCTTTATTATAAGGATTATATATGTTAATTTAAATAGTATGGAACGTTTAAATTGAAATTAAAACTGTATATACATAAAAGAAAGCATATAACTAACTTCAATCAGTCGTATTTTAAGTTCAACGGTAACCTACATATTCAAGCGTTCGATTTAATTCTATTTAGTTGGAGGTAAGATTTCCATTTCACCCTCGATCTAGAAAATGTACATTATTCGCTTCATACGAAAGGTATCGTTTAGTTTTATGTACATAAGTCTATAATAGTGATTTATTTTAATACCTAAGCTATGTTATTATACCCTCACACCAACATGGGTTCGCGAGACGAAAGTCATCAATGGTTAGAGACCTTGAACGACATGGCTCAAAATCGTTTGCAATGGCGCAGGTGCATCCACTCTTTGAGCTCTCTCAAATCCTAATCTTCTGGATTAGCCAGCACCTCTACCTTTGTCTTTCTAACCTTATCTCACTGAATTATATTTCTTGAATAATATCTTAAACCCTAGTCTTCTTTATTATAACATTAATACCTCTACCATCTTTATCACCATGGAATTTGATTTGACATTTGCGTCTCTGTGCTAATAATGTGGTATGGCAACATGAACTTATGTACATACGTACGAAGTTCTACGTTGCAACTGACTGACTGACTGACTCACACCAACATAACCATGAATAAAATCCATCTCTCTATGGGACTGGAAGCTACGAAGCGTTAGTTGTCACCCTACCTCCTACATACTTGATTCCGTACTTTTTGTCTGCAGTCCATTTCCCCCTACTATTTTCATTCCCATTATCAATGTCTTTTTCAAGCCTCGATTTGTAAATATGTAGATATTACTAGTAATTCGAGATTATAATCTTTTGTAGCCATACTTTAAGGTACATTTCAATGCCTTCAGTATCATTATTAGACAGCATGTCTAATGAATCAAGTAAAATTCATTCTCGTGCATCTTTTGACATTTTAGCCCAATAAATTTAATGATCGCCTGGTAACCACTTAGTTTTATCCAGGCTATAACGGGTCCAACCAGATTATCGATGTTAAGTCTTCACTGTTGTAATTGATACGACATTCTTCTAACTTCGCTATTCTTCTCGTCGATCTCATCTTGTCGTGTTAATGCTGTGTAATAATTTTGGTTGACGTAAATTCCTGCCAGTCTATATCTACATTGTGACTGACTGATTAGTTTATTTCTTGTTTTGAAAGTTATTAGTTCGAATTTCTAGTTTGGCTAATTTATTCTCACCGATTTAAATGATTACTTGTACTTTTTTTATAAAATGGAAATAGAAATAGAAATAATTACTGCAACATTAAATTGGTTAGTATGATTCTTAAGTTTTGGAGTCCTGTAATCATTGTGGCTTATTTCTTTGTACCAAGCGTTTTCTGTTCTATGATTAATGCAGTCCTGAATGACATTGCTCAAAACCATTTGGAATGGCTCAGGTACATCCTTGTGTTCTATCAAATTGTCATCTGAATTCCCCATCACCTTTATTTTTCTCGTTTTAAGTTTATTTCACTGGATACAATTCTCAAATCATATCTTCGATCCCTAACCTCTTTGATTACTGCTAATACTTGCGCTACCTCGACTACTATGGGATTTGAAGTGACAGTCGCATCTCTGTGTTGATGTTGTATGGCAACTTGAACTGATGTACATACGTACGAAGTTCTATGTTGTTGTTGACTGGTGACTAACACCAAATCGTCAACTGAACAGACGAATCTAAGTGATATCCTCCAGAACTGTCGATTTTTCACATTCATATTTCATTTAGTCCTTCATCTGAATTTTCAGAGATAAATGTCATAAATGCAGTACGTTTCATCGATCTAGTTTACTCATAACAGTTTTGTTTGAACACCATAAATCTAAAATTTTGTTGCGTAATTAGTTCACGTCATTGCATCTTGTAATCGTAAGAAGGTTCCCTCAAGAAAAATGCCTTCATAGTGTAGATAGCCCAAAAGTCTCCATCACATCCACTATTAACAGCAATCTGGTTTGTTTTATCTATAATCAAATCTATTGGTCGTTTTTAATGTTTCTTCTGCTCCTGTTGTCAACCCTACTGGTGTTTAGTGTTTCGCACACACAATTACTGGTGATGTTTTAGACTTTTAAAGAATCTGTCACCCATGGTGTTTGGAAACTAAATTTCAAGCTGTGTTCAAACCAATGTTCGTTCTTGGATTTAAGAGCGGGCTTCATTAACTAAAATTTAAAAATCTTGTGTGACTGGTGGGAAGAAGAAAGATTACATTTTTGTTAGCTATCATTCAAAAGGTTTTGCAGAAGGTTTCTTCCCCACCCGTAGCCAGTATCTGAACAACTATACTCTGATGCCAACATATGTCAAATGGATGCAATGAAATTGTAACCTGATACTTATGAGATCATCTGGAGGATAAGACTGGCATTAGTATATTTGCGGAAAAATTATGGATTTGTCTGGTCAATCATAAGAGGGATGTTTGTTCTGAGGAAATCTGATTTGATTTATAACCTCTTTTAAGTACAGCAATTACCTTTGTTAGCAACCTAAACGGGAAGTAAAGGAAGAACAAAACTCGATTTAGCGGAAACGCGTGAATTCATCTTGATCGGCTCTGAATGTAATGAGCAACGAAGGAAACCCAAATGTTGACCAGTTCAATCGTATCATTCATTCTCAAACCAGGCGACTGGATCGATGGGCATAACACTTCAGGGATCAGTTCAACTGACTTTCAGCCACAATTCAGTTGCCCACCATCTTCAGTCATCCTAGATGGCAAATCGATATAAGTCCTCTGCGTCTTTAATAGATAAATCTAAGCATTTGCTCGAACTGCTTCCCTAATTTTCAAAAAATAAATCACATGCCATTAAAAAAGCCATAGAAATCCAAAACGACGAGGAGTAGTAGGGCCTGACAAGCTTACCCCCGAGATTTTCAAGGATGGTGGTCCAGTTTTAACAGTTAGACTGACTGAGATCTTAGGCAGAATGCGGGAACTAGGCATAATCTTTCCTAATTGGTCTCAAACACTGATCGTCCCAGTCTATAAGACAGGACAAAAGTCCTCTTGTTACAATCACAGAAGAATCAGTCTAACTAATAGTGTCTAAATTGTTAGCCTCGATAATACTTGGACGCCTAATTAGTGCTCGTGAAGAGCAGACTAGAGAAAACGAGGTTAGTTTCGGACCTGGATGTGGATGTATAGACCAGATATTCACACTACGTTAGGTCCTAGAACATAGACACACGTTCAGTCGTCCCACAATAGTAGTAGTCCTCGACCTTAAAGGGGAATTTGACCCTGTCGATCGTGAGGTTCTGTGGTAGAGTCTGTCATTAAAAGGTGTACCAAAGAAGTACGTTAACCCTATACAAGCCCTCTACTCGAACACTACTGGTCGAGTGAGAGCTTATAGCGAACTGTCATCGGAATTGACTACTTCGAGTGATGTCCGTCAGGGTTGTCCACTTTATCCATTCTTGTTTAACTTCGGCATAGACATGCTTTTAAAGTTAACATTATCTTCGACTGACTTGTAGACTGAGAATATGCCGATGACATAGTTTTATTTGGTCAAGACTCTGACAAAATGTAATCTTTTGACTACCCTAAGCAACAATGCAAGCATGTTCGGAATGCGGTTTTCCTCCTCAAAATGCAAAATGTTGCTTCAGGATTGGGTTGCATCGGCACCTGAACTAGTGATAGGGAGTAAAGGTGGTATCACATGTCGACCGCTTCACTTATCTCGGGAGTCTCATCAGTGCTGACGGCCTGGTGTGTGACGAAATCTCTGCACGGATATGTGAGGGTCGATTTGCTTTTGCCAACTTGCGTCACTTATGGTGTGGGCGAGATATCCGTTTGCTAATCAAAGGACAAGTGTACTGCTCCGTCCTACTTTATGACTGTGAAACACTCGCCATCTGCCCGGCGAGTGATGTTTTGTAGTGTAGTAGTAGGTTGAAAGAAAGCTAGGGGCGGCCAAACCAAAACATGGCACAAATCCATGGTCTGGGTTAGATGATCTCCATTATTCGATTTACGACCAGTGAGTCCTGGTTATCTACTGAAGCACCTGTTATTTGTATTTGTTATTTGCATTTAATTCTTAAGCTAGCACTAAAATTTCCCTTGGCACATTTTTAAGGTCATGTGCTAGGTAATATAATCCATACTTTATTGCATCTGGGCTCCAGTCTATCGGAACGTGAGTGTAGATTACAAAATAGCACCGTTTTTGACATCATTTGTTGTAAGCTTTAATGAAATCTGCTAATCTTACAGCTCATAAGTTGCTGCTAATGCGAACTCATTCAATCAAGGTCTTCTCTTGACTGAAGCCGAGTGTGACGTCGCATCCCGTTGACACTCAGTACTCGAATAAGCTTACATAGGACATACCCTTGGAGTCAATGATAGACGAATTCTCAATGTCTATTAGAGTCTTAAATAGTGGTCTTTGAGGAACACCAAACATCACATTTCGTGGCAGCTCTCAGAAAATCTATAGAACAGGACTCGTGACAAAAAACTAAAATTAGTGTTTGCATAGGTATAAACGACGTGAATACCAAATGCAACAGAGTTAAGATGTTGTAAACTAAATTATGAAATTCAGTTTTTACTAATTCTTCGGAATGTACATCTGAAGTGAGAAATTCGTAATCTTCGTTTTCCTAATTAGCAGTTGTCACCACTAATGGTGTAGGGCCGAGGTATTTCACAGAAACCTAAACTGATGCAGGTAGTCTTCATACTGATCAAACTAATGAACTTTTCGTTTAGAAGTTGACCCATAAAACAGTTGGATAGCAGCATATAGTGCAGTCATCCTTAGCCAATGACTAAGGTAGGTCCACACCATTTTTCACTTCAGAATCCTGAAGATCATGGGCACTATCAGTTTACAATCAGGGTTTTCTAGGTGGATCCTGATTGTCCTAAAGCTCAGTTAAAACAACTACCATCCACTTTTAGCCCCTCTCTTTGGTAGTGACACATCTATCTTGTGATTGTAGTGAGTAACACTACCCTGAAAGATGCTTTTGACTCGCAGCTAAGTAAAAGTTTTTCGAGAAGAACGGACTCTTCATTATGGACCATATCAGGGTACATAAAAAGAAATCAGAATACTTATATTGGTGTCTTTTAATTAGAACGATCGCTAAATTCTCATAGAATCCTCAACAGTATATTTGTAGTTGATGATGCGTCTTTTTTATTGTAGTTAGCATTATTATTTACTATTTGAGTGATTGGTAGCTTTCATTCTATCAATTCTATCATTTTTTCCCATATTCTGAATATCTCATTTCACAACAATTGTCTACCATAGACTCATACTATTATTTATTTTGGCACATGAATTTTTTTCCTTGTATGCTCTTGTAAAGTGTGATAGCTCAAAGTGAAACCGTTTTGGTATACTCTATGTTTTTACACCTATCCGGAAAATCACCGCTGTCTTTTTTCATTGTTTGGTGGAAGATTCAATATGTCTAGTCTTTTGCTTATCAGCAATAATAACTGTCCGAAACATCATGAGTCAGTAATACGTTTTCGGGTGAGATAATGATTTTGGTAGTCGGGTACTCAGTTAATTTTATGCGTCTTGAAATATTGTACTACTTGTCGCCACAACAAGTTTCCATCCGTTCATAGATTTGTTTTATCCCTGTTATGGAGCTACAGGGATATGTATGAACCGTTATATTTCCGACTGTTAAGCGCGACTCACACCCTTGAAACTTCTTGACAGTTGTAATTAAATATTGATGTTATATATTTAAGGGTTTCTGTTTTATTTTTCAGGGATTTGGACCTAACCCGAGTGCTTTAGCTGATGACATATCATCAACGGACTCACTGACTAATGTTCATATCAATTCACGCCCACACCATCTTTCGGAGTATGAGTTTAACGATCCGACTGATATTAAGCCTCCTAAAATTTCTGAGTATCCATCAAAGCCTAGTTTTGGTCTGACAAGGTCTGGTCCATCACCGATTGACGAGCCTATGCGCCCTTGTAGATCGTACTCACCTGCATCCAGTTCAGCAGGAGGCAACACTTTAAGCAGAGCAAGCTCGCCTCCTAATTCGATTGGTCCTTGCCTGTCTGATGTCAAAAAAGAACAAGCTGCCCTTGAGGCTGAGCAAGCTGCCCATGATGGCGATGATGAATGTGAAGAAGAAGAGAATATTCCTAAAGCTAGCTCGTCTACAGAGTCGAGATACTGTTGTCGTGAAACCAAACAATCCAAGCGATCCGTTTTAAGAACCGTTTCTTTGAACCCATCTTGTTCATCTCACAGTCGTCGAAGTCATCGAGAAAGAAGATTACATTGTGCTCCCTCCATGTCACCTTTAAAGCGAAAGAAATTAACCACTGGTTCTAGTCGCAGCAATTGCATAGGTTTGTCCTCTCTTCCACGTGGTTGTCAGTCAAAAGGAAGAATATCGAAAGAATCAAATTCTCTAATATCTCCTACTAATTACCGTTCCTTACGCAGTAGCTGTGACAAGTATACTGCTAATGTGACGAGTCCAAAAAATTCCTCAAAACGATTCAAAAAGTTATCTAGTCAGTTGAGCACAGATTTAAAACCACAAAAACGTCAACGCTTAGAAGAATTACCAAAGTCTAACTGCAAACAACGGCTGCAAAATGGACAAGAGTATCCAGAATCTACAAATGCAGACGAAAAATTTATCAATAATAAGAGTGTTTTCTCTAGTAATATGAATTGTGACATCTCCACTAATTATTATACTTTTCCTGATGATGAACCAAAAATACATTCATCACCAGATTGTAAAGATTGCAGTTGCTCTGTATCAATATCTGAAAAACATCCACGATTATCAACGGAATCTAAAAATACAAGTGCAATGACAGATAGCAGTGGAGCTACTGCCTTAGAAGTGTCCAACTAATTAATTTCTCGTTTGTTTTGTGTGCTTTTTTTTTATAGAAATTATTTCCATGTGATGATAGTTTTTACTCTAATTGTATAAAGTCGTCTATTTTGGTGTTTCTTCCTTAATTGGCGTTTTTTTTAGAAAAGAACTAATCAATTTGTCATCGAGAAATTTTACTTAATTCAAAATGTTATATTAAAATTATGCAACAAATGAGGTCGTCTTATGTTCTCTGTTTATGTAATGCATTTGATGCAAACTTGTCATATCTTGTTGTATGCATCAAAACAAGGTATATTGATCAATGCAGGAAGTTAATCTTTGGTGCCTTTAATACTTTATACACGTACTGTAACAATTACACATTTTATTTATTTAATATCTACCCTGTTGTAACTGCACATGTATATATTGTTACGGAAATTTTTAACAAATCAGTATGCGAGTATTAACGTAGGTGTTATTGTATTTGTTTATTTATTTTTAATTTTCCTCTTTATTTTTTGTTCACGTGTCATATTCAACGATGATGTGCTGTGCACACATCTATGGTCGCCAATGAGAATATTTATTGTTTAGTTACCAATTAGATTGTTAAAAAAATTCTTTGTTAATTTCATTCCACCAGGTTTTTTCCATTTTTTTTTTATTACGATTATCATTACAATGATTATCATTATTGTTATTATTCTTCAAAACACATTTGATTCTGTTTATCATAGTTTGTTGTTTTTAATATAATGAAAAACTATTTTATGTTGTTTGATTGATCTCAACTAATAATTTTCTTTGTTCTTCCACTATTGTTAATTGTTTTCTTTTAATTTTATATATATATATATGTATATATATATATATGTATATATATATATATATATATATATATATATATATATTTGTAAAGTTTTTATACACAAATGTATAGTTATGATGTTATTACCAAGTTGTCTCAGTACACCTCGTATTGTATTGTTCTACGTCTTATTTACATTCTTGTTGATGCTCTGATTGTTGACCTGTAGATGCGTGTCTGATTTTTTATTTAAGTTCTAAAACTGGTGTCTTTTGTTGCTTACAATTTACTTGACTTTCGATTATCATACATACATTGGATCGTGCGTGACAAAGTAGGTATAGGTTGGATCTAATTAAATATTATTTGACGGGTTCTCGTACTGTTAAGCATAACAGTCCCATATTTTAGATTGTATATCGTATGAATATGAAATTGCTGTAGTGGTCCACTTTTTTTACTGTCGACCGTTTCGTAAATGATTTAAATCAATTTCACCAAAGTTGATATCATTTACCCTAATTGAATGTCACAACTGTGATATTTTTATTGGCCAAACTGTGTTGTATCAAGTTTTATTTACTCTTTTATGATGGAAGGTTAATTAAAAATATCCTTAACTATGTGAATAAGGAACTCAAATATTCAATTCTCACCCTTGTTAATAATGTGAATATTTGATTCTTTTCGGTCCATACATCGATAGTTAATCATTTTTCTTTATCTTCATTACTCTGTTAACCTGAGGACAACATCTTAAATGCGTTACACAGAAGAATAATCGAGAGTTGAGTGTACTTGTTATAAGTTGAGAAAATGGTAGCTTTTCTTGATAGTGGTGCTTCATAGAACTACATTTATATCAGTATATCTCAGCTTGTAATATATCATCATCTTATTTATATTAAGATAAATGTAGGGTGAGGTGTATCGATTCATAAATAACTTCTAAGTTTTCTTGCCACTTTAATGTTCATCATGGTTTCGGAATCAACTATGCAAGTATGTTTCTGTGATTTCGGCTTTTTAAATAATCAACTTGTTACTTTATAATCACTAGTTTCTGGGTTTTAATCCCACTCCATTGTTGAGTCGTTTCCTATCATAGGCTTTCATACACGTAAATAGTGGCTTAGTAGCGATTATATAAACCATACTTGGTGCAAGAGTCGAATAACGAGACTAATACTTATGCAGCGTCAATAAATGGGGTTTTATGAACTAGATGATTGAATGTATGACAGACTAATAGAAAGTAGTTAGCACGCATCAAAAATAGCTGCGAAACAGTGTAAATGTCACGATTTCTGTCTAAAAGCCCATTGGACTGTTGTAGAGCAAAACTTAGTATATTAAATTCGAGTTTATTAGTCTATCATATGAAAATCAAATACGTATACTGCTAAAACGTCTTATTATTTGTCTTTGTGTGTACAAACTACCTAATATTATTAGATGTTAAGAGTTTTCAAAATTTTAGCGATGTATGTTACATTGAAGATTATTCTACAAATGACTAAATCGTCAGTTTTACTGGATTTAACTCGATTCATACTAGCAGTTTTATTGATGTGAACTTCAATCTCCCTTACTATTATCAGATTCTATACATAGTAGTCAGTGTGATTGCTTAGGTTCACACATTTAATAAAAAGATATCTAATCTATATATTTATTGTTGTTTCAATAATCTATTTTATTGGGTTTTCGATTTATAATTTGTAATATACCTCATACATATCTACACGTTTCCCTTGATTTGTAGACTAATAATACAAATTTATTGGAATTAAAAGGGTTTCAGGTACGTCGTGTATTATTGTTTTTGAAATGGTATGCTGTTAACTCCATTGTTTATTACTAATCTAGAATTAGTCTAACTAGTTCATAAGTAATTTGATAAGTTATAGTTTCGATGTATATACTCACATTTGGTGGAGAATTTTATGTACGACAAAAGGTTATTTGATCACATCGTAAATCGTAAGAATTGAAGCATAATCGGCCACTACCTACTTTGGAAACCAAAACTAACTGGATTGCTCGTATAAAAAGATGACCAAAAATGACTTATTTTGTATCTTTCGTATAAGATTACTTCCTTTTTGACTAGTATTACTCTGTTTCATAATATTTTCCCGTTTTTTGTAATGATATTAACGTATTTATGCTCGAAAATTGACATCAAAACTGCCCTATGCATAAATAGAACGCTAGTCTTTGGTTAAATGCTTTAACATTAATTAGTTAATCTAGTATGTTATTATTATTACTGTCATTATTACTATTACCATTATTACTATTATTATCCTTGTAGATCTCACAAATTGCCGCCGATCCAATAGGACGTTGTGTTGCATTATGTGGGTGGGTTATATATATATATATATATATATATATATATATATATATATATATATATATATACGCAAGAATATGCCAAGTTTTACTAGATGATTTCCGGCTTACATTTGATATCATGGATATCAAGTTCTTCTGCCTAATAATGAAAAGCTCATAATCCAGTAGATGTTGCCACTTCAAAACATTTATTTGTATTCTTCCATTATAAATAAATCCAGCTATGAATACTACATTTCATCATGATGAGTTGTATCATGTAATGGTGCTATCATCTTTTTCTCAAGTCAACTTCTTGTTCGTTAACTAGATTTTTTAGGCATTTTAGTAATAAGTCTATCCACGTCCAGGCCTGAAAACAATTTTGTTTTCTCGCTTCTAAATCCTTCCTTCCATGTAAGAAGGCAGCAATGCTGCAGATGCTGGTTGTCCGAGGTAAACACTTTACTGCTATCACACCCTTCTACATTCAGCAGTACGACTTCACCCTTAAACCTTGAGTTGCTGCTTTTGCTCTTACTGTTTTCCAGTTGACCTGCCTCTCATGGTAGAACCTGAAGAAACATATATTCCAGCCTATATAGCTCGGTTGGGTCATCACGATAGGCAAGCCCGACCACTACGTCAAGGAAGCAGCTAATTTTGGAAAGCATAATAAGAAGAGAAAGATTTTCAAAACTATGTGATGTATTAGCGCAATACATTATTTCTCATTTATAAATGTTTTTAACAAGTCTATCTGTGATCAGATTGTTTGAAATGTATTAAGCTGATATATCTCATGGTTCTTATAATCTTACTCCCCTCATTACACTATCCAAATTTTATCGTATAAATATTGCTTGTTGTTTTTGTCCTTATTTATTGTCTAGAAATGATGGACTTGTAATATCTCCGCTGAAACATCCGTCACAGTATAGTGCATTTTCTTTGCCTTCAAAATTAGGATGCTCTGGACTTGCTTGGCATCCAACCGATCATACAAAACTTGCAATTGCAGTGAGTTATAGCTGTTTATTTTTTTATTCCAGTTCTTTTAATGAAATGTGTGTTTTATTTATTATGTTATATCACTTTGAATATTCGGCAATGTAAAATATGTGTCGTTCATTCGACTTGAAGATTTCCTGCTTGACCTACGTAAAATCAAGGTAATTTTTTGTTTGGATATATTGGTTAACATGGTTCAAACGTTGTAGCAGTTTTGTAGTTGCATTCATTTTTTACCTTCCTATTCTATACTTTCCTTTCTTCAATCTCACTCAGTCATTTTGTATTCTTCATCCCTAGTTTTTAACGTCGTTTGATATTGATTCCTTTACTATGCTTCTCATCTTATTAAGTTGTAATCTGTCTATTCTTATACGTGGACTTGCAACGTGCATCATTACTTATTCGTCCCACGTCGTAAAATGCCCACGATTAGATAACTTATTAATGGTGTATGCACTAACATTTACACCATTTTACATTAATGTAACATCTTTTTAGAGAAATTCCAAATGTATATATTTTGTTTTTCTCGTTTATTTGTGAAAAAAAATACAATACCTTACATAGTTGTTCTCTGCACGCTGCGTAATAAACATTGATAACTGCGATACTATCAAATCACTTCATAAGTCAACTGTTGTAATGTTTATATTTGAGCATTTTCATTCGGGCATGATTATGTGAATTCATGGCTGTTCACTTGAGGTGCCTTTTATATTGCTAAACTTGTTGGTGTTTTTGATTTCTAAATATTTTCTTAGCGTTCTAATAAATGTGAACTGCTTTGCTGGGATGCCAACGAATGTCGATTAAGTATCAACACCAGTCTGGGTGGATATGTCCGTGTGATCAACTCATTGGACTGGAGTACAGTCCATCCATTTCTTTTGGCCACTACATCTGCAGACCAGTTTCGTGCTATTTGTGTTTGGGATTTACGTGATATGTCACGACCAGTTCGAGCTATGGAATCCCTTTGTAAGTTTATCACTAACCCTTTATTGAGTTTTCTAGGAATTAAAATAGATTTTAGATACCAGTAATCAGTCTCGCTAAAAATGTGTTCATTATTTAATAAATTTTGTCAATTAATTACTAGTTATTCTTCCTTCCTTTATTCAAAAGAATTTTATAGCATGTAATCAGTTGATTAAGTTGGAAATAACCGTGTTAAATTATTCTAGGCAGTGATCCAAAGCATTTAGTTAACCAGTACATATCTCATACACCAATAAATTCTCATTTATTTTCAGTAAAAAGATTCATCCATGTTTAATACTAAAAAGTTTAACAATCCAAACTGAAATTCCATTTGTTTAACTTTCAAACTACCTATTTATTATTTAGCAATATGTAGTAAAACTACTATAAATATTATGAAAGAAAACAATGTATTTGTTTTTTTTTCTAATAATTTCTCTATTCATTCTACTTTGATTCATTATTGTACTCTTCTCTTTAAGTAATGTTATTGTTTTTGTTGTTATTACTTTCATTCAATAACATCAGATAAAAAAAAAATATGTTTACTTTTATCTCTTCTGAACATATATATAAATATATGCTACTTTTTGGTCTATTATAATTTACTAGAACTTATTCCAAATATTATTATTCATAATAATGAAGAAATAAACAGACACAATCATTGAAACGAAATAAAATCTATGAATTATTATTATTATTAGACAGAATAATAATATTTCTGTTTAAAACACGATAATAAAGTGAAAAATGAAACTTTTATATCAAGTAAGCAAATTATTACATTAGTCTTTGCCTTTCTTGTTCTCCTTCGAAAATTCTCTTTATTTTATTTCTTTTTGTTGTCTGCTTATCATTATTCCCAACCTATTTTTTTTTATCAACATATCCTTCTGCCTATCTGCCTGTCTACAATATTCTTTTCTCCTACTGTCTGGTTCAGCAATAAAATCTGTTTGAATTTTCTTTATTGAAAACGAAGTAAATGAATCATCTATATGCATAAATTATATTCCGGTTTCGGATTGTTCATATGTATTATTATTTTTTCGATTTTGAAGACATTGCCTTTCTTTTTCTCAACTCAATCTCATCATTCATCTTTAATGTCTAATTTAATCTTATATAGTTGTTTAACAAAACTTCTGAACGTAAATAGATTCAAAGTTTACTGTCCCATATGATGGCAGGTTTATAGGTGAAGTATTGAAACGTCATCAGTTGAGGTGGTTGGGACATGTGTTGCGTATGCCTAACCACCTACTGCCTCGTCGAGCTATATTTTGCGGTGTAGGAATAGGTTGGACGAAAGCTAGTGGCGACCAAACCAAAACATGACAAACATCCATGAAGTCACTGACAAGTGGACTGAGTCATTTCGGTAGGTGTGGATTACCTGGTTGGGGTCCGCAAGAAGACAGTAATCGATGGTTAGAGACCCTTAATGACATGGTTGAAAATCAGTAGCAATGGCACAGGTGCATTCATTCTTCGTGTTCTCTTAAATCTTAACCTTCTGAATTCTTCATCATTTTATCCTTTTCACTAGATTCTACTTCCTGAATAATATCTTCAAATCCTAATCTTTCCAATTACTGTTCATACTTCTATTACCTCTACTACTGTGGGATTCGAATTGACAACTACATCTCTGTGCTACTGTGATATGGCAACCAGAACTGATGTACATACGTACGTACGAAGTTCTACGTTGCTATTGATCGATTGATTATCTCATATGATTAGTACTCGGTATTATATTACCTAACAAGTATATGTTTTCATCATATACCTACCACGCATAAAAAACACCGAATAACAATACTATAATGTTCTGAAGATTGTTCAGTTTAAAATTTCACATTACTAGCTCATCCGGGTTTGGAACTATTCAGTAGCGCCCATTCACGACCGCACCAGTGATCGAACCCAGAACCTTTAGACCTTGTGTTGGTCACTTAACTTTCAGGCATGCGAGTTACGATTTAGTGATATAAATGTCCAAATCCGGTCCATTCGAGATATTAAAGTACCACTATATACTGTTATTACTGATATTTGTCTGATGCATATCATGTGCGAACCCATCTGAATACGGCTTCTATCCAGAACAACTGTAGTTGCCTCTTGAAGTTATTTACAATGAAGTACATGATAACATACCATATAAAAGGATGAATTTTAAAATGCACTATATACTTAATGAGTCAAACCAATACGCATGCTGAGGTTATAATTTAATCACTAAAACCATTATTTATACATGCATGATTAGTTCGAGAATTTCACACGAATATTAGTAATGACAGTACTAGTTGATAACTTAAGACATTGTCAAAAAATCAGAAGATTTTGAAAAGCAGAAATGATTTGTATTCATAAGCTTCAGCGTACTGGGTTTAACCTATTTTGATGTTTCTCTACATTTTCTTAATTATATTTGCTTGGCGCTCCCTATAATTATAAATAATAGTAATAACAATGATAATACCTGTTTTTCGAAATCTTTTCCTTTCAAGCACAAATATAGGATTTTCTAATGCAAAAATATGCAAGCTTCATAGTTTCGTTAATATATTTTGAAAATTTGTATTTGTACATCATTTACAGTATAAATTGACTCAGGATCACTCACTAATTCACACCTTATGCCTTTGAGTTTTTTGTGTTGATTTTGCTGGATTCAATTGTAACGAGACCAAATCTAATATTCTAAATTTTCATCTTCGTAGATGTAAATGTCTAAGGTGTCCCTGTCTAGGATGAATCAGTTGATTTTAATTAATGCTTCATCGGATATCAATGCGCAGTGAAAATGGCCATTGTTCTTATCCATGTTGGCAGATACAGATCACCTGGTTTGAGTCAGTGCGGTAATTGCGACAAGTAGTTGGGGATTTTGGATGACATAAATCAGGATTGGTCACATAGGCTCAATCGCATTCACTCTTTATATCACTCCTAATCTTGAGTCTCAGTACACCTTCATAGGTATCTTTTCATTCTATGAATTCGTATCATATTCTCAATGTTCATTGTTTCCTACTATTATTCCTATCAGATTACTACTATTTCTTTGTTCTCTATCTTGTTTATTTGGTTTTGTGTTACTGTGGTTTGGCAACTTGAACTACCGTATATTTGTGTTAGGGTCAACGTTGATTATACACACATTTATATGCATATAAAACCTCTACAAATAACTGACTTATTATATAATTTCTTTATTTGCTTGACTAGTTAATCTAATTTGGATTTTGGATTTCAGTTGTTATTAAATTTTCATATCTTTAATGTAGTTGATGTCCACTAGATATGTTGTAATTTGAGGTCCTTTATTTTCATCATGAGAAATTTTTAATAAAATTAACCTTTTATTTTGTGAAATATTAAGTTAACAAGACTTATAAATATTGTATAGCTTTCACTTTTTTTGAAAATTCATATTCTTATTTTCATCGGCTGTTCGTTTAGCAGACTTACCACTTACGTATTCGGATTATTTTGGAAGATGTAATATATTGTCTTTTAAGCAATGAGAGTAGGGTTAATTAGTAATGACAACTCGATCAATTATACTTCTTAAGAATATGAAGGAGTCAACCGATAAACTGTCATCTCCAAACATCCTTATTACTAAAACATCAAAAAGTTAGAGACAAGCTCTGTGAATATTATTTATCAAATCATCAACTCAACATTATGTAAGCATAATGACTACTCTGAAAAAGTAGGTGTTCGTGTAATCTGCATAATTTCTTTTAGTTTTATTTATCATCAACTTAATTGTTATTCCTAAAACTGACAAACGTATAGTTCCCTATTATGGATTCAATAAAGTCGTTAGTGTAGATCACTGGTATTTAAACCATTAGTCTATATTTATCGTGTTCAACACAAGACATCAAGCTCCTGATTCTAATTCTGTATTTGGTTGTGTACGCACGTTGATAAGAAGTCCATAAGTAGAATGATCGTTCTGTCTTTCCACAGAATGTTTTCAAATAAAGTTTGACATCATTTGGTGTATAGTGTTAACAATATGGTTATAATCATTGTCCTAATTTCCTGTTTTTAGCTTCACCGGTTATTGTCAAATGGAATAGGTTTTTGAGTGGGAAATTTGCGACTTGTCACTCATCGGGTGTTAGAACTTGGGATCTGCGGGTAAGTATAATCTAAAATGTTTTATTCAAGTCTTACTTTATGGGTTTTACCATGTTGTTTTCATTTCTGTTGTCTAATATATCGTGAGTATCTCTTCATAATTTCTCGTATGCAGAAGACCTATCAAGTAGACGATATTGAAGTATTTTGCTGAGTTCTAGAAACGATGATCGATCCAACCAGTGAGGTTGTTAGTCTCTACAAGTTAAGTTGGCTAGATTATCTGTTACACAATAATAATAATAATAATAATAATAATAATAATAATAATAATAATAATAATAATGACTTTATTTAATATTACATGTTTAGTTCAACATAGAATTCTCAGCAGTTGGAGGTAATTAGTCCAGGAATTGACATCTTATTAACATTCATTCTTCTCTGAGCAGATTGTTAGCCACTATATGTCTCGGATTGTCTTTTATCAAACCTTGTGAAGCGATAGCTCGTAAACCTTATATCTGCGTGCCTGAATAGGTTATGCGGTTATTCGACATAATTAACGTGTTAAAATAAATAAAAAGATGTAACTTGTTGAAATATCTTGATGTTACGAAACAGGTAGTCTAGATATTTAGTCAGGCTGCCATCAAGTTACTATCTACTCTAACAAACATGAGTTAGATTAGTCTAAATCATCATCTATCCTTTAAAGCGCTAATTTGTAAATGGAGTAGTGTAATGAGGTATAGATTTCTCTGCTAAGATTCTCAGGATGACAAGAACTATATGAAAAACATAGGTTGGAGGCTTTGAGGTTCATTAAGTTAAGGTAGACCAAGTGGTGCAATTACAATTACTTTTTATTTTCTGAGTTATGAGTATTCCATCCTCAGGGTTTCGTTCTTCCTGTTATTTTTATTATCATGCTCTGTTCACTGGATTTTACTCCTTTCGTACTATTGTGGAGCGTGAACGCTTGAATATGTACAGCGTTATATGAGCCCCCATTTTGACATCGTAACCCTGAACATCTATGCACTAGATTAAATCTCATGCATTCACTATGATGTATACAGTAATTTATTATTTAAGTGATTTACTAACTATTTGTAACCACTGTTATTTGAACTCAGTCTAATGTTCCAGAACAATATATCTCTGTACAAGCTGATCATGTACGTGATTTCGATTGGTCTCCTCAGAATGTCAATCAAATGGTAACAATCAATGAATATTCTGAAATGCGTTTGTGGGATATTGAAAATCCTTCATATCCATTGAAAAAGGTTCGATTGCAGGAAATTAAACTGAGGAAAGTAATTTACACTGTAAGCTGTGCAGTAATTTTCACTTGTATATGTTACACATTTTCATATGAATTGCATTTTTACTAATTTACTCACTCTCATCATAATTTACGAATTACTCAATTTGTTATTATCTCAGTTGTTTGTAGTTTCATGTAGTGGATTGTGAACGTCTGTTATGCGAAATCTAATGACATTGCACGCTTAGTAATCTAAATCCATACTTGAACGAAAAATCTGTCCAGTGCTCCCTAGTTCTTATTGATAGGAAAGTTTAAGAATGAATATTAATTTTAGACAAGTCCACTATTTGTTACGGTCAAAATCAAAGCTTTTCACAGATTTGCGATTACGTGAGTAATTGTTTCCTGTTCCTTGATATCAGTAAAAATGACTACACTACTTGTTTATGATAACACTTTTTGTGTTATCATACTCAGCTATGGTCTGGCTAGGAGCGACCAGAGCAAAACATGGCAGAAATCCATGAAGTCACTGACAAGTGAACTGAGTCATTTCGTCAGGTATGGATTACCTGGTGGGGGTCCGCGATATGTTAGTAATCGATGGTTAGAGACCCTAAATGACATGGCTGAAAATCAGTTGCACTGGCACAGGTGCTTTCATTCTTCGTGTTCTCTCAAATCCTAACCTTCTGAATTCTTCATCATTTTATCCTTTTTACTGGATTCTACTTCCTGAATAATATCTTCAAATCCTAATCTTTCCAATTACTGTTCATACTTCTATTACCTCTACTACTATGTGATTTGAATTGACAACTACATCTCTGTGCTACTGTGATGTGGCGACCTGAACTGATGTACATACGTACGTATAAAGTTCTACGTTGCTGTTGATTGACTGATTGTTTGAGTATGATAACCTTACCCAGCTGCAAAGTTGTAAATCACATTTTCACAATAAACCGTTCTTGTTTTGCACAGTATAAATAATATCTGTTTTTTGCGTAAATTCTACGAATTTTTCCTAATTTCTTCACTAATTAACTTTTTCTTATCATGTTTCCATTCATACCTTTTCGTATTTTATTTATGTTATGCTAATTAATATTATTGACATATTTTATGTATATATTTTTTTCCAGCCTTCAGGCGATCATATCATTATTTTACCGGAACAGTCTCATTGGTCAGTTCATGGGATATCTGTGTGGTCTAGTTCTAATTTCACACAATCTCATGATTTATTTCAAACAGTAAAAAACGATGATAATAGTAACACGATTAGTAATGAAATTACTATGAATAAAACAACATCCACTAATAGTGTAGCTAATTCAAATAATAATAATCATAGTAACAATAATAATGATAGTAATATTAATCACATGAATGATCAACAGATTTGTCAACCATGTTTTACAGATTCATATATATTAGATATGAGTTGGTTAATGTGTTCAAATCCTCTATTCTCCTCATTGACATTGACAGATGATCATGAATTAATGACAAATTTAATGCCAGATGATGAAACATCAACAACAAATCAAAGTTTAGAATGTTGTCCTAAAAGTAGGTTACTGAATGAATAAATAAATTGTTTTCTTTTTTTATCATATTCTTTGTTGTTACTGTTTTCTTTACTATTCAAACGATGAATATAATGAATCTGTTTTTCTTCTCCATAATTTTATTATAACTTCAATTATAAATACACTGTATATAATTTCTTAATCAAACACTAATTGCTAACTATAATCTATAAATATAAATTAGTTGTATTTATTATACTTGGTGAAATTTTGGTTTATGGTTTCCTAATACAATGTCAATGATAAGTATATCAGTAAATATATTTATTATTCCACTCAATTTAACAATCAGTGTATACTTTGTTCTTTTTCTCTTCTTCTTTACATCAGAAAATATTCTAAGACAATGATAATCAGTTAAGAGAATGATAAAAGATTAATTTTAGATAGAAGATTGAAATTCTCTAGGTTTATTAGTTTTTAATTTGTTCACAGTGTTTTTGGTGTATGAAGAATATATCATCTTTGTGAATTCATTTTGTGGGTTGTCACATTTTATTTATTATGTATATCTATTAAACCTTAATAAAATTGCAATTTTTTTGAGGATCCATTCAGAATCTTTGTCCTACTAGTTAGAAGTTAAATGTTTCAACCATTTTATCATTTAGCATTACGAATTCATTTGAATTTAATGGTTGGCTTTTTCAACAAATACCTCACTATGCTTACAACTGAAGTCCGTCTAATAAAATAGTACTTGCCCAGTCGTAATCATTTTGTCAATCAGTACAATTCCTTCACATCATGGTCCTAATTCGGTGGTGAGCGCTACTTATAAGTAGTATATGACGCGAGTGTAAACGTAATGTCTGGCAGCAGAAGATGGGGGAAGATCAAGAAAGGAAGAGTGGGAACACAATGGAATTTGTATGAAACGCATGAATAGTAAAATGTCAGACAATGGATTGATGATTGATTGAAGATTTGCAAATTAACGGTTACGATATGGTTTTCCTATTTTACTGAGTAACTGTAATTTTCGTTAAATTCAATTCGGTTGCCTTCACCTGTGTTCTCCTTCACTACAATTCCATCTCACTTTCTTGCCTACTTAAAGTTGGCGCGTCGATAAACACATAAAATACATACATCAGCCGATTACAATCGTCATGTATTCACAAACTGATCCGGAAAAATTTTTGGCTCTCAGAATTGTAACAGTTTTCATTGAATGCTCGCGTTACAATTGTTACTACAGGTTTGATAAAACCGTATTTTCAACCAAAATAATAAAAGATATAAGGCGGCAGTAAGTTACAGTTATTCAAAATAAAGTTAACACTAGTAATCAATAGTTCGTGACTTTCCCTAACAAGTAGTTTAGTTGAAACTTTACGTATAATAACTTAATGAGATCGACATAACAAAAGTTTGCAAATTATTTTTTTCTTAACTTGTCAAAAGTTTGGTCACTTTAAAAAAAAAAATTTAGATGCTTTGTTCATTTGGCCGATTAATTCTCATCATTTTAATTTATCGCTATGAAATTTTTCAGCTGTCGCATTAATTAAAAATGTATAATCATTTCTAAAAACTTTTTTATGGATTTTAATAATCAGTTTAAAAAGTATGGTTAACTGTAAAGAGAATAGCTGGTTAATTATCATTGACAGTAAGAATATCTATGACCTTTTCAAGATTTATCTTACATATATACACTTGTATTAAATAGATCGTTGTGGAGTTAATCAATTGCTAATTACTACTGTTATCGTAATTGTAGTTTCGTTATCCAGTTTGTATATCTAAACGCATACCACATATTTTTTACGTACAGTATAAAAAATATCTGATCATAAAGCATTCAGAAAATAAAAGTTACGTTTGTATGTGAAAAAAATTATATCAACTTGTAGAGAATCATTCTCTCATAAACCGCACTGTTGCATTGTAATTGTAGTTTTTGGTAGTGTTGCTAGTTGTTTACTGTTATCTTCGTAATGTTTGCCCTTGTATTCTTTTAAACCTCAGCCATTATTATTTTTCTCACTTTCTTTCGATGGCTTGTTTCAATCATTTTAATCCGCGTGATTCTCTTTCCTTTTTATGTCGTTTGTATTTGTGTTTAATGCTATAATCATTATTTACATTTCACTGAATCTAAGAACAGTTGTTTCGTCTCAGTTTGTGCTTTATTATCTCTCTTCACCTATCAATACACAAAGATATATAGTAAAACGGAAAGTATTCAGATTTCGTGAAAGTTGACAATATAGCTTGATGAAAATTCATTGTTTTACTCTTGCCATAAATGAATTTCTCACTCCTTTAAATTTCATACTAAAACTTCAGGAACCTATCGCGAAAAAATTCAATAGTTTTGTTTTTTATGATGCTAAATAATTCTATGTAAATACAATAGTAGCATTCATTAATACATTTTGTAATTAGTTCTAATAAAATGGTATATTTAAAGGATTGATTATATCGTAACAGTATCTTCGATTATTTACAGAGTATTTCGATCTGGACGTGGCTGTGTAGGCCTAATATTCACACTGTTTCAGGTCATAGAACATAAACACCTGTCCAGTCGTCCCAAAATAGTAGAATTTCTCAACCTTGGAGCGGCATTTGACTCGGTTGATCATGGGGTTCTGTGGCAATGTCTGTCATCGTATGGTGTACCAAAGAGAAACAATAACCTTGTATAGGCTCCCTACTTGAATACTACCGGTCAAGTCAGTGTTTATGGAGAATTGTCATTGGAATTGATAACGTGAAGTGATGTTCATCAGTATCGTCCTCTTTCTCCATTCTTATTCAACTTTGTTATCGACGTGCTTTTTCAAAGATGACACTTCCACCGTCTTGCTTTTGAGGAGTTCAACTTTTGATTGCAACTGGACTAGTGATAGGGAGTAAGGCAGTTTAGCGTGTTGATCTCTTCACTTATCTTGGGAGTCATCAGTACTGATGGCCTCGTGTCTGACGATATCTAGACACAGACACAGAAGGGTCAACTTGCTTTTGCCAACTTGCATCACTTATGCCATAGGCGAGATATTCGTCTGCTAACCAAAAGACGAGTCTGCTGCGCAGCAGTTTGCTCCGTCCTACTTTATGGCTGTGAAGCATGGCCAGTGAGAATAGAGGATATTCGTAGGTTACTGGTTTTCGACCAAAAGTGTCTCAAGCATTGCTCGTATGCCCTGGGACAATCGAGTAAACAATGCTAGTGGTAGGAAAAGGGTACGAGGTAAGGATGGAAAACCAGTTAATGAAGTAATGAATCTCCATCACTTGAGATGGTTAAGATATGTGTTGCGTATATCTGACCACCGACTGCTTCGTCGAGCTACATTTTGCGGTGTAGGAATAGGTTGAAAGAAAGTCACGGGCGACCAGACCAAAACATTGCAGAAATCCATGAAGTCACTGACTAATGGATGGAGCCGTGTTGGTAGGTGTCGACTTCCTGGTTTAGTTCCGCGAGATGTTAATAATCTATGTTTTATAGACCTTGAACTACATAGCTGAAAATCGTTTGCCGTGGTGCAGGTGCGTCCATTCTTTACGTTCTAAATTCTATCCTCAATTCTTGATGACCTTCATCTTCCTCCTCTCAAATCTATTTTACTGGCTTATACTCCTTGAATAATAACTTCGGATCACGATCTTTCGGATTACTACTGATACTTGCACTACCTCTATCACTGTGAGATTTGAATTGACAATTACATCTCTGTGCTAGTGTGGTATGGCAGTTTGAACTGATGTACGTACGTACGAAGTTCTACGTTGTAACTGACTGAAGGATTTTCTTTATGGCATTCACTTTTAATATGCAACATGTGTAATAAGTTATTAATCCGGTATAAGCCAGCTAGCTGAATTCATTCATTTATTTTGCATAATATTGGTAACTTTGTTCAAAACCTTCTTAATTTACATTCTGTTTTATATTCATATTCAGAAAATGTACATTTACTTACCTGGTCAGTCGATCACATACTTCGAGTTTATCCAATTCATTTCAAATCAACTTTGCCTAATGATTGTGAACCGTTAGTAAATCAACCAAATAAACAAACACGAATAATAAAAGAAGAATCAGAAGAGTCACTTGATGATAAATTATCAACAAATTTCATTCCAAAAACAAAAAAGTTTGGTAATGCTTCGTCAAGCAGTTTAAATAAAGCAAAGGTTAAATATATATATTCATTTTTTTTAATTATGCAATTAAATATATATTGTTCAATGGAATGTCATGTTTTATAATGAAATTATTGATAGCTATCAGAAAGTTAAAAAAATCAAGGCACGAAGTATATAATTAATTGAGTGAAGATAAAATTGTCTAATTTTTGACGTACACTTTGGTTTTTAGAAAAATATATTCATGTCATAAGCTGTTGCTAGTAAATTAATTTATTCGATAACACAAAAGATGATAATTAAGCTAGTATTATTAATCAGTATAGTCATTGTGCAGTATAAAAATAATATCTTCTTTACTTCATACAGCCATTGGTTGATAAATTAATATAAAACTGTTATGCACTGAACTTATGAATCTCACTAACATTTTCATTCGTGTGCATTTGTTAACTCAGCGTTCACACTGCAAGATTAATGAGGCCAGGTCATAGTTGCTCAATTTTTTTCATTCATTTCATTTTCTGTACATTTATAATTAACATGTAACGTTGTAAATAACATTGTTTACTACTAAAATTTTAATCTTACAACTTATCAGTTGGTTGATTTTTTCTGGGCTTATTTTCAGTCAGTCAGTCAGTTACAACGTAGAACTTCGTACGTAAGTACATCAGTTCATGTTACCATACCACATTAGGACAGAGATGCAATTGTCGATTCAAATCCCGTAGTAGTATAGGTAGTAGAAGAATTACTAGTAATGGAGAAGATTAGGATTTGAAGATAATATTCATGAAGTATAATTGAGTGAAATAAGTTTAGAAAGACAAAGTTAGAGGTGTTTATGAATCCAGGCCACCACGTCAAGGTAGCGGCTACGGTCGGGACTGATCGATATTTTTGTCAGATCGTACTTTGTTGCTGATCGAATGATTCACTGTTAAATTGTCAAGTTGCATAGGTTTTATCTTGTGTTTAATGTTGTTTTTACAGTAGATCTTTTCAATACGTACTGGAAAATTTTCACAGACTTCAAATGTTTATTCATTATTTTGGTTATAATTTCATCAAATGTTCACTCCTCATATACAATATTAACGAGAGTAGGAGAATATTGGAGGAAAAGCCACCAGTGGATTCTATTGCTATCTCTACTTTAGCTATTCGTCTTGATAATCACACAATTTGAAAACTTTTACTGATCTAAATCTATGACTGGATAATCGATGTTAGCATCAAACACGAATGCAAGCTTTATCAGTCGAAGTTTTAACTCACTGAGTCCACAGGGAGCCTAGTTTATTGGAACAGATTTGCCGGTTGCTTGCTACTACTTCTACTACTGATTCATAGTAAAGTTTGGTTTTTAATAAATAATATGATGATCTAAAATAACTAGATATTTCACAATGAAACACAGAATTTCCATCTTACTCGATATAATTACCAGTAGTACATACTTAGTTGTCAGGAATCTTCTTAAGCTCAAGTAGGATTTTATTGATATACGTGATTTCAGTTTTATTAGTTTCTTACACCCACATCAATTTCAATGAGAGTAGTTTGATTTATATCATTTTCTTTTATCTTGAAAAAACAGGTTGTTGACTCACAACTTCGTAGTGAAGATTATGGTCAACGTTCTTCTGTCTCCAAGTCTTGTTTATCTGTTTCGAAAAGTGGAATGAATGCAGATCCAAAAAGTAATTTATGATGCTTATTATTAAACATATAGTTTTATATTATGGAAATGAAACTTTACAAGTACTTCATGTATTAGCTAAGTTTGTTTGACTTGTTCGAAGTGATTTTCTGATTTCATTGTTGAGTTACTAATGACCACTATGTATAGTAATTCCCTTACTGCATCACTAAAATAACAATGTATGTGTTGTTCGCAGATCATTATTACTGGTGTTATTATTAGTAGTCATAATAATCTAATTCATAATGCTCATCATCTATATCATGTTGTTAACGATTCCCAAAAAGAAGTGACTTAATGACTAAAAAACTCAAATGTCAACCACTGATTTGTATGTTCTGCTTACATCTGTCTGGGACCTCAGATAGTATTACTATAGACCAAATAAATATGTTCCAAAACTTTATCACAACTTAATTAATAAATTTTCACCAAAGTTTATATTTAGCCATGTCCAGCAGCTCTCAGCACGTTGAAGTTATCCCGTTTTTTAGAAAAGTTTTTTTTATGGGCTGACGTCAACCACATGCCCAGCACTCTTTTATCCGGGCTTCAGACTAACAGTAAGTGAAAACTTCAGGTAGAATTACATAAATATTTTCATTCGATAAAAGAGAAATACATCAATGTATCATTTCACTATCGAATCAACATTGTTGTGTCTAGATAAATTATTGCAAGATCATTGAGAAAGATGCTGTCAGAGCCCCTTTCATAAAATCACTTGCATAATATTTTTCGATAATGTTAATTAGTAATAAAATAGACAAATTATTTATAACTAATTACTGAAACTCGATAAATTTATTGCTTCCCTTTATTGAACATTAGTTCAAACACAATTATTTCTCTAAATTATTAATCAGATTAATTATTAGAATGATTGCAGATGTTTAAAAATCTTCTTAAAAGTTTGCAGATTATGCATATAATTATATGTATAAAACTTTTTGTTGTTGGTGTTGTTGTAGGTGCAAATCAAGAAGATAGTGCGTTTCAATTCTTAGCTCAGGAATTATCTTTGTTAAGCCATAGAGCTGGACAAGTAAGCTTATATTTATTACTTTATAAATTCACTAGTATTATGTCACTTCAGATTTTTTATGCAATTGGTTCCAGGATTTAATATTTAAATAAGAAGTATCATAAATAAATAAGTGAATAAATATTTTTAGTTGATATAACTGATAATCAGTCAGTCAGTCAGTTGCAACGTAGAACTTCGTACGTAAGTACATCAGTTCATGTCGCCATACCACATCAGCACAGAGATATAATTGTCAATTCAAATCCAATAGTAGAAGAGGCAGTAAAGGTATTAGAAGTAATCGGAGAAGTTAGAATTATTATTCACGAAGTATGATTCAATGAGATAAGTTTAGAAAGTAAAAACTAGAGGTGTTGAAGAACTCAGAAGATTAAGTTTTGAGAGAACACAAAGAATAAATGCACTGGCGCCATTGCGAACGATTTTGAGCCATGTCATTCAAGGTCTCTAGTCATCGATTATTATCATCTCGCGGACCCCAACCAGGTAGTCGACAATTACCGACATGGCTAAGTCCACTCGTCAATGACTTCATGGATTTCTGCCATGTTTTGGTTTGGCCGCCCCTAGCTTTCTTCCAACCTATTCCTACACTACAAAACAAAGCTCGACGAGGGAGTCGCTGGTTAGGCATACGCAACACATGTCCCAACCACCTCAACTGATGAAGTTTCACCACTTCATCGATTGATCTGCCATTCTTACCTAGTACCCGTTTCCTAATAACAGCGTTGCTCACTCGGTTGTCCCACGGTATACGAGCAATGCTTCGAAGACACCTATGATCGAAAACCAAAAACCGACGAGTATCTTCTACTCTCATTGGCCATGTTTCACAGCCATAAAGTAAGACGGAGCGAACCACTGCGCAGTACACTCGTCCTTTAGTCAGCAAACGGATATCTCGCCTACGCCATAAGTGACGCAGGTTGGCAAAAGCTAATCGAGCCTTCTGTATCCGTGCTGAGATTTCGTCAGTCACCAGGCCATCGGCACTGATGAGACTCCCAAGATAGGTGAAGCGGTCTACACGTTCGATTACTTCACTCCCTATCACTAGTTCAGGTGCCGATGAAACCCAATCTTGAAGCAACATTTTGCATTTCGAGGGGGAAAACCGCATCCCGAACATGCTTGCATTGTTGCTTATGGTAGTCAGAAGACTCTGCATTTTGTCAGCATCTTCACCAAGTAGGACTATGTCATCGGCATATTCTAAGTCAATAAGCGAGCCACCTGGTAAAAGGTCTACTCCTGAAAATTCAGACGAGGATAAGGTTATTTCTAGGACCATGTCTATGATAAAATTAAACAAGAATGGAGAAAGTGGACATCCCTGACGGACACCACTTGAAGTAGAGAATTCCTGTGACAGTTCGCCATAAGCTCTCACTCGACCAGTGGTGTTCGAGTAAAGAGCTTGTATAAGGTTAATGTACTTCATTGGTAAACCTTTCAATGACAGACACTGCCACAGAACCTTACGATCAACAGAGTCAAATGCCGCCTTAAGGTCTAGGAAGACAACTATTGTAGGACGCCTAAATGTGTGTCTGTGTTCCAGGACCTGTCTGAGTGTGAAGACGTGGTCTATACAGCCACGTCCAGGTCGAAAACCAGATTGGTTTTCTCGAGTCTGCTCTTCACGAGCTTTCGTTAAGCGTCGAAGTATTATTGAGGCCAATATTTTAGATACTATGTTAGTTAGACTTATTCCTCTGTGATTGTCACAAGAAGACTTCTGTCCTTTCTTATAGATTGGGACAATTAGTGATTGAGACCAGTCGGATGGGATTACGTCCAGTTCCCAGATTCTACCTAAGATCTCGGTCAATCTAGCTGCTAAAACTGGACCACCATCCTTAAATATCTCAGGAGTCAGTCTATCAGGACCTGCAGCTCGCCCTCGTTTCAGATTTTCTAACGCTTTTTCAACTTCATTAAGACTAGGCGGACTTACGTCGATTTGCCATTCAGGATGACTGGAGATCGTGGGTAACTGAAGAGTGGCTCGAGGCCAGTTGAACTGCTCCCTAAACTGTTCTGCCCATCGATCCAGTCTCCTGGATTGAGAATAAATAATAGTCCCGTCATTTTCTGAGATAGTCTCACTCACACTAGGATTCCTAATACCAGTTTCCTTGATAAGTCGGAAAAGTTGTCTACTGTTGCCGATCGCCGCTGCCTTTTCCATCGCTTTTGCTTTCGCCACCCACCACTGTTCGCGATCGTTACGTAGGCTTTTCATAAGTCTGCGCCTAAGTTGACTTCGTTCTTCATCATGTTCAGAGCCAGGTGGGATGAGTTTTCGGGCATCCATCAGATCGGTGGATGCTACTGAGATCCACGGTTTCATTCTAGCCTTATGGTCAACCTTACTAGCAGATATCACTGCTGTTTCCACAGCCTTTTTGATATCATTCCATCCTGCTTCCGGATGGGAATCGCTTAAATGGTCGCCTAACTGTCTTTCTAGTTGTTCCTGAAATATATTTTTCGCCTTATTATCATTAAGTAAAACCCTAAGAGGCTTTCTTACGGTGTCTTTCCTACGCCCAGTAAGCTTCAAACAAATACGGGCTCGCACTAGGGCATGATCTGAATCTAGACATGTGCTCCAGAACGAGCGACAGTCCTCTATCGAACCCCTCCATCGGTGGATGATGGCGATGTGATCTAGTTGAGTCCAACGTTGAGACGACTTTGGAGGTCGCCAGGTCAACCGATGCTTTTCCTTATGCCTAAAGTTAGTGTTTGCTAAGAATAGGCAGTTGTCTGAGCATGCTTGTTACAGACGGTCGCCATTGTCTGTTCTCTGAGCCGCGACACCATAACATCCACCTAGGTGTCTCTCCTGCTCACTTAGTCTACCTACTTGAGCATTAAAGTCACCAGCCATTATTACTATATCAGAGCGCCTAGCTTTTTGGAGGAGGTCCGAGAGCTTTCTGTAAAACTCATCCTTAACCTCGTCTGAACTGCAGTCAGTGGGGGCATAGGCAGATACGATGAAGAGGCAACGGCGATTGTCCCTATCCTTCCGAGTCCTTACTGTCCCGTTTAGTCGGACAGCGCACAATCGACTATCTATTGGGATCCAGTCAAGGAGAGATTGTTCTGCCCTACGACTCAATGCTATGCCTACGCCAGCAAGACCCCTGGAAGCAGCATCAGGGCTACCGGATACCCGAAGAATAAATCGAGCTGCTTCTTCGTTTTGACAAGGTGAAATCAGGTTAATGACTTTACTAGGATCCTGTATGCGCGTTTCCGAGACGCAGCATACATCGATGGCACGAGATTCTAAAGTCCTAGCTAAGGAAGCCTGTTGCCCTATTTGACACAATGTCCGTACATTAAATGCTCCAACATGTAGTCTAGAGCGAGGTTTAAGGAGACCAGGAACGACGTTTCGCGAACTCGTATCGTCTGCATTAGCTGTGCACTGTGATGAATGAATGTGAGAAGAGTTAGTCGTGGAGATAAGAGAGGTACTAGGGGGTGTAGGAAGGATTTGATTTTGACCAATTTGGTCTCGCGTGCTGTTATGGGTATGAGGGCGGTTGTCACTTCCCGGCTGCCCACACCGTGGAAGGTTGTTTCTTGAGGAACCTGAAAAGGAAGATAGATTAGTGTTGGTCTTAGAGACCTGGGTGCGTGACCGCAGAGTCCAAGGGACAACTGCTTGAGGCCGGTCACGCACGGCCTTTTTATGAAATGTTTTTTGAGTATTAGCTCCGTTCTTAAAGGCCCTTAATGGGCACCCTTACCCAAGGAGACGGAAATCCGTGAGTTAGGGGAGGTGTGACATTTTTAGGGCCGACCTTTTCTAACCCTTCCTTCCTTGTGAGAAGGCAGCATCGCTGCAGATGCTGGTTGTCCGAGGGAAACACCTTACTGCTGTCACACCCCTCTGCAGTCAGCAGTACGACTTCGCCCTCAGACCTTGGGTAGCTGCTTTTAGTCTCATCGTTCTCCAATCGACCAGTCTGGCATGGTAGAACCTTAAGGAACATATGTTCCAGCCAGGATAGCTCGGTTGGGTCATCACGATAGGCAAGCTCGACCACCACGTCAAGGTAGCAGCTACGGTCGATATAACTGATAATAATTAAATTGGTAACTTTTTCGGTATTTATCTAAGATGGTAATACCTAATCGAACCATTACAAATGCCAGTTTCTTAGATTAAAAGCTAGAGTTCACTATGTCGCTGAAAAATTTAGAAAAATTTATTATTTATTATAATTGTCACAGATAATATCATATGTAGTCCTCAACGTATACAAAATTTCGCAGTTGTGAAATCTTACAAAAAGGTTGTGAATAATACTACTCTATTGGAATAAAGACATTAGATGATTTAAGTGAAAGATGTAAAACAAATATGATATTGATTAATCTATCCTTTGGTTTTACAAAGTCTCATTAGTTTTGTTTTCTGTAAAAACGCTTATTGTCTATAGCCCATAAAAATGACTGTTTGTTGGGTATATCTGCAATGATAGTCTATTCTATTTATGTTTTTGATTGGTCGCTATTGGTAAGTTGAAACGTCGTTTGACTACCACATACAATAATCTGTTAATAATATATAGATATAGCTTATACGATAATTATGCTGCATTTTCTACTTACAAACACCCTTTTGAGTAATAGCTGTTAAAAATGTATATGGAGCTACCCTTCGATGATTTGGGTAGCAAATACCAACTTCAAGCATAAGGAAACATCTTTTGACATGCAGTTACCCAAAATCGACTGAACGATGAAACCAACTAGACCACGTCGCTATCAGCCACCGATTACGAGGCTTGATAGAAAACTGTCACTCATTCCGGAGCAAATGGTTAGATTCAGACCATGATGTAGTACGAGTCTGTATTTGTCTGCGTCTTATTGAATGTGGAAAAGACACAGCGAAAAGGCCCTTGAAGTTCACCTGAACGATAGCGAAGCCAAGAGTATATTCCGGGAACAATAGGGAAAACAGTTAGACGGTCGTATAAATGGTTTCCACCCCGAGGCAGGTTAGAACGATATCTAGAAAACAGCAGTGATATCTGCTGATTAGGTAAACCACAAGGTTATGGAGAAGCAATGGATCTCAGTAGCATTCACCGAACCGATAGATGCTCCAAAACTGGACCTGAACGTGGATATATAGACCATATGTTTACACTACAACAGGTAGGGACTTTCAAACCAAAACATAGCTCCAATTCATGAATTTACTCACAACTATATTTTCCCTTGTTGGTAAATGCAACCTACCTGGCTGTGAACTTTGTTATTTTGGTTTGCCAGTGTTCAAAAAGGATTTATAAAGCCAATATCCCGACCGAAGCTGCTACCTTGACGTGGTGGTCGGGCTTGCCTATCGTGATGACCCAACCGAGCTATCCTGGCTGGAACACATGTTCCTGCAGGTCCTACCATGCCAGGCAGGTCGATTGGAGAACGATGAGACTAAAAGCAGCTACCCAAGGTCTGAGGGCGAAGTCGTACTGCTGACTGCAGAGGGGTGTGACAGCAGTAAGGTGTTTCCCTCGGACAACCAGCATCTGCAGCGATGCTGCCTTCTCACAAGGAAGGAAGGGTTAGAAAAGGTCGGCCCTAAAAATGTCACACCTCCCCTAACTCACGGATTTCCGTCTCCTTGGGTAAGGGTGCCCATTAAGGGCCTTTAAGAACGGAGCTAATACTCAAAAAACATTTCATAAAAAGGCCGTGCGTGACCGGCCTCAAGCAGTTGTCCCTTGGACTCTGCGGTCACGCACCAACACTAATCCATCTTCCTTTTCAAGTTCGTCAAGAAACAACCTTCCACGGTGTGGGCAACCGGGAAGTGATAACCGCCCTCATACCCATAACAGCACACGAGACAAAATTGTTCAAAATCAAATCCTTCCTACATTCCCTAATACCTCTCTTATCTGCACAACTAACTCTTCTCACATTCATTTATTACAGTGCACAGCTAATGCAAACGATGCGAGTTTGCGAAACGTCGTTCCTGGTCTCCTTAAACCCCGTTCCAAACTACATGTTGGAGCATTCAATGTACGGACATTGTGTCAAATAGGGCAACAGGCATCACTAGCTAGGACTTTAGAATCTCGTTCCATCGATGTGTGCTGCGTCTCGGAAACGCGCATACAGGATCCGAGTAGCATCACTCATTTGACCTCACCATGTCAAGATAAAGAAGCAGCTCGATTTACCCTTCGTGTATCCGGTAGCCCTGATGCTGCTTCTAAGGGCCTCGCCGGTGTAGGTATAGCATTGAGTCGTAGGGCAGAACATTCTCTCCTTGACTGGAACCCTGTAGATAGTCGCTTGTGCGCCGTCCGACTTAACGGGACAGTAAGGACTCGGAAAGATAGGGACACTCGCCGTTGCCTCTTCGTCATATCAGCCTACGCCCCCACTGACTGCAGCCCAGATGATGTAAAAGATGAGTTTTACAGAAAGCTTTCGGACCTCCTCCAAAAAGTTGAGCGCTCTGATATAGTAATAATGGCTGGTGACTTCAATGCACAAGCAGGTAGACTGAGTGAAAATGAAAGACACCTAGGTGGATGTTACGGTCTCGCGGCTCAAAGAACAGACAATGGCGACCGTCTGTTGCAACTGTGCTCAGATAACCAACTATTTCTAGCAAACACTAATTTTAAGCATAAGGAAAAACATCTTTTGACCTGGCGACCCCCGAAGTCGTCTCAACGTTGGACACAACTAGATCATATCGCCATCAGCCACCGATGGAGGGGTTCGATAGAGGACTGTCGCTCGTTCTGGGGCACATGTTTAGACTCAGATCATGCCCTAGTGCGAGCACGTATTTGTTTGAGGCTTACTGGGCGTAGGAAAGACACCGTAAGGAAGCCTCTTAGGGCTTTACTTGATGATAATCAAGCTAAGAAAATATTTCAGGAGGAACTAGAAAAACAGTTAGGCGGCCATGCAAGTGATTCCCATCCTGAAGCAGGTTGGAATCATATCAAGAAGGCTGTGGAAACAGCAATGGTATCTGCTAGCAAGGTAAACCACAATGCTAGGATGAAGCAGTGGATTTCAGTCGCATCCACCGATCTGATGGATGCTCGAAAACGCATCCCACCTGACTCTGAACATGATGAAGAGCGTACTCAACTTAGGCGCAGACTTATAAAAAGCCTACGTAACGACCGTGAACAGTGGTGGGTGGCGAAAGCAAAAGCGATGGAAAAGGCAGCGGCGATAGGCAACACTAGACAACTTTTCCGCCTTATCAAAGAAACCGGTATTAGGAACCCGAATGTAAGTGAGACTATCTCGGAAAAGGATGGTCTTATTATCCATTCTCAATCTAGGAGGCTGGAGCGATGGGCAGAACACTTTAGGGATCAGTTCAACTGTCCTTCAGCCACTCTTCGGTTGCCCACGATCTCCAGTCATCCTGAATGGCAAATCGATTTAAGTCCTCGCAGTTTACATGAAGTTGAGAAAGCTATAGGAAATCTAAGGAGAGGTAGAGCAGCAGGTCCTGATAGGCTTACCCCTGATATGTTTAAGGATGGTGGTCCAGTTTTAACGGTTAGACTGACCGAGATCCTAGGTAGAATCTGGGAAATGGACGTAATCCCATCCGACTGGTCTCAGTCGCTAATTGTCCCAACCTACAAGAAAGGACAGAAGTCCTCTTGTGACAATCACAGGGGAATAAGTTTAACTAATATAGTTTCTAAATTGTTAGCCTCGATTATACTTAGACGTCTAACTAGAGCTCGCGAAGAGCAGACTCGAGAAAACCAGTCTGGTTTTCGACCTGGACGTGGTTGTATAGACCACATCTTCACACTACGACAGGTCCTGGAACACAGACACACATTTAGACGTCCGACAATAGTCGTGTTCCTGGACCTTAAGGCGGCATTCGACTCAGTGGATCGTGAGGTTCTGTGGCAGTGTCTGTCATTGAAAGGTGTACCAATGAAGTACATTAACCTTATACAAGCACTCTACTCGAACACCACTGGTCGGGTGAGAGCATATGGCGAACTGTCATCTGAATTCTCTACATCAAGTGGTGTCTGTCAGGGCTGTCCACTCTCTCCATTCTTGTTCAACTTTGTCGTAGACATCCTCTTAGAGTTTACATTAAGCTCGTCAGATTTTTCAGGGGTTGACCTTCTACCAGGAAAGTCGCTTACTGATCTAGAATATGCCGATGACATAGTTCTATTCGGTGAAGACGCTGACAAAATGCAGAGTCTTCTGACTACCATAAGCAACAATGCGAGCATGTTCGGGATGCGGTTTTCCCCCTCGAAATGCAAAATGTTGCTTCAAGACTGGGTTGCATCGGCACCTGAACTAGTGATAGGGAGTGAAGTAGTCGAGCGTGTAGATCACTTCACTTATCTGGGGAGTCTCATCAGTGCTGACGGTCTGGTGACTGACGAAATCTCAGCTCGGATACAGAAAGCTCGATTGGCTTTTGCCAACCTGCGTCACTTATGGCGTAGGCGTGATATCCGTTCGCTAACCAAAGGGCGGGTGTACTGCGCAGCAGTTCGTTCCGTTCTCTTATATGGCTGTGAAACATGGCCAATAAGAGTAGAAGATGTTCGTAGGTTACTAGTATTCGATCATAGATGTTTAAGAAGCATTGCTCGTATATCGTGGGACAGCCGAGTAAGCAATGCTGTCGTTAGGAAACGAGTACTAGGTAAGGATGGCAGATCAATCGATGAAGTGGTGAAACTTCATCAGTTGAGGTGGTTGGGACATGTGTTACGTATGCCTAACCACCGACTGCCTCGACGAGCTATGTTTTGTGGTGTGGGAGTAGGTTGGAAGAAAGCTAGGGGCGGCCAGACCAAAACATGGCAGAAATCCATGAAGTCACTGACAAGTGGACTGAGTCATGTTGGTAGATGTAGACTACCTGGTTGGGGTCCGCGAGACGAAAGTCATCAATGGTTAGAGACCTTGAACGACATGGCTCAAAATCGTTTGCAATGGCGCAGGTGCATCCACTCTTTGAGCTCTCTCAAATCCTAATCTTCTAGATTAGCCAGCACCTCTAGCTTTGTCTTTCTAACCTTATCTCACTGGATTATATTTCTTGAATAATATCTTAAACCCTAGTCTTCTTTATTATAACATTAATACCTCTACCATCTTTATCACTATGGTATTTGATTTGACATTTGCGTCTCTGTGCTAATAATGTGGTATGTCAACATGAACTTATGTACATACGTACGAAGTTCTACGTTGCAACTGACTGACTATAAAGCCAATATGATAAAAATGAATACATTAAATTACAATTATTATCAATAGGAAATCATGTTTCATCGATGTTATTAATTTACATATTGATAGATTTATTTTTTATATTTCTCTTGTTATCATTTTTTCATTCTTGATTGAGTAGAAAGTAAACTACTCTATGGATCTACTCTATCATTATTATTATTTTATTATGGTTATTATATAGTCTAAAACACACTTACTCGATCATTTCGGTAATTTATCCTAATCATATTAATGTATTGTAGCCATTTTTAGTACTAACCTGAAAAATGTATGCTATTTAGTTCACATTCTTTCTGTCTACCGTAACTTGAGATAACGTTGTAACTTAGCAACCATATACAGCCTTATGTTCTAGGCTTTGTGTGGTCAGTGTGTTGAACCTTGGTTTTTTACATTTCGTTAGCTTCTATAGTGCTTCACATCCTTTGATTCACTGACTGTCAGCTTCACAAACGTGTCTGTTACCACACACTTCACATCAATGAAATAAAAGGCCGTTTATGAGTGGTGAAAAGCCTGAAAGTATGGTGAAGTTATTTTATTCTGTAAATCTTGTTCTTTTCGCTTTATTTAAATCTATCATGGGATAAGGAAGTATAAAATATTAATGGTTTAAATTTTTTTATTATACCTCTGTGAATTATTCAAGCATATCGGTAATACGCACAGTAATCTTTTTACACGCAAATTTACATTGTTATTTGGAGTATAATTTATCAACCACGGTTTTATTCAATCTGTATGTCTCCATAGTTGATTTAATACATGTTTCATGCATTATTCAGCGTAGAAAATAAAAGCATAAAAATTGTTATGCATGTCTCTTAAAAAGTTATTTTTAAAGTGCAAATATGTTAAACAGACAGTCAAAATGCCTCAACAACCGCTCTTACAGAATATATTTCCACAGATTTTTCATTCTGTATTTAATTAGAGGACATTTGGTTAGGAAAAATGTGAAAATTGATTAGAATTAATCGGGTTTTGTTTAGACATTTCAGAGCAATAATTTTTATGAATGTTACCAATTTTGTTTTTTAACCGCTTATCTTTTTCTGAAAATAACATCTTTGCATCATATATATATATATGCATTACATTTTACCTTGTAAATTAACATCTCTCACCTAATCACTAGTATTATACTACATGAATGTGTTTTTCCGAACTTCCATTAGCTTGTTTTAGTCACTTTTGTTAATATAAATTCAACCAATGATAATAATCCGAAATAGTGATAACTAACGCGTTATGTGCTACATACTAAAGAACAGCTAATTCTATAACATTGTGTTTGTAGACATCAACGATCTAACTTAATTTCTAATTTTCAGGAGATTTCGACACTTCGAAAGAATTCTTTTCTAAGATTTACATCTAACATTCAAGTAACTGTAGGCTTCTTGTCTTAAAAAATTTGGATTATATCAGTTAAAATTGATCACAATAACATAGTTACTTCGGTTAGCTACATGTGTTATAAATTTAAAACTGGAGAATGATTCCGGTAATCACTTTTAGCTGTATATTTGCACGATTTATTTATTCATTTAGACGCAGATATTAGTACAAGTAGTCACCAAAACACATGCACCGTACGTTAAAAATGATCTGATGAGATAGAGGAAGAATCGTAAGTATAACAAAAAAAAGGATAGAAATTTGTGTATGAGAGTGAAATAATAATAATAATACATTGGGCAAAACGATTCAGTTCAGGAAATACAATCAGAAATAATTATTTCGGTTAAAGAAGTTCTTGTTTTTTATTCTGAGTCATATCTGATAATGTATCAAGCCACCTAGTTGCACTATCTCTAGGGGCCCAACCAATAAGTCGTGAACGATCGACAGATGCCAGCCCTGTACAACTTTCTCTCATACCGCCACGTCATACCATACACTAGGCAACTCTTCACTTTCCCAACCAGTTACAACCTTGGCAAGTAGTACGCGGTGTGGAATTCACCTGTTTTAACGCTTGCTTAAATAATTCCTAGCTAATTCCTATTGCTTAGTATTCTCTGACCACAATACACTGGACAAGTTCCATAGAATCAAAAGCACAGTGGAACAGGAAAAGATTATGTTCCAAATAGCAAGGTTAGATGGAAATACGAAGGCGAAGGCAAAAATAGATGCAACGTTAGTTTATAGTATTTACATGAGAAGCTTCTGGATCGTAATTCACGTGATCGACTGGATTAGATTTAGCCAATTAGCGTGCAGCCAACAACACGAGAATTTTCTACCCTGTTCTCCAAGAATCGATCAGGCGCTGATTGGATAGGGAATTAGCCAGTGAGCGCACAGCTAGCCCAATCATGCTTTAATTCCATTTATGTCCCATTAACACCTCTCCTTTGAGAAGATTCGTAGGATCTGGTGCTAGAGTCCAATTGCTCCCTGAGTGCCTTGCCACTCGTACTTTTATGAGCCGCCTGCTTTGTAGGAGCCACATCTGTGAACAACCGTCGATTGGACTGCTTCCCCATCGATAAGTTTTGTTGAGGCTCATGAGCAGCATATGGTATAGGGCCTCTCGGACGTTAAATAGGTTTGCAATTTGCTTTCAATGGTAGGTGAGCTTTCGTACTCGTACAGCGACCAAGGCTATTCTGAAAAACAGAGGCTGACTTCCTGTTCCGTCTATCTTGTAACCTGTCTTCTTTGTAAGTATCGGGATGTCCAAAGATGAATACGATACGCTGCAGACAGTGTTAATGGGTAAATCCATTATTCCCACTTTTTCAAGCATATGTAGACCAAGAAGATCAAGGTTTGGCCGTCCTGTCACATAACATATTCCCGTACACTTTGTTCCGTTGAAGGGAAATTCTTACTGGGACTCACCAACCAGTTTTAACACACCACCTGAAGCGCTTTTAGCTTTTTTCTTAGAAGGCTTCATTGGCGGTTTTCCCAGCAAGTTATACGTTTCGCTAGACATTAAGGTGATATCTGATGCCGTGTCGATTTGAAAACGAGCTGATGCACCGTTCATCTGGAATAGTAACATACTTTCTCCGAACGTCATAGTCTGTTTGAAAAGTAGCTACGAGAGAAAGTGATTTAGACTCGGCTAATTTCACCACCTGTCAAGTACGTTTGTGCTTCTTCCTGTGCTGAGACGTACGATTCGCTTGACGATGGCCTTCTTTATGTCCACGTTTGTTACACATCTGACATTTATGTTTTTTAAATGGACAGAATCGTACGTAATGCCAATCACCACATAACCAACATGCCGTAGTTGGTTTGTTACAAGATGTTATCGGCTTCTGGACTTTTAACCTAATAATGGCATTGACATCACTGCTGGTTAAATTAGGATTTACCTGTTCAATCAACATGGTGTCGTGTCTGATACTTTGTAGTCGTTTACACTCATCTGTCAATGTTCTGAGTGTGACGTTCGGGTCTTGATCCAGTTGGGATAGAAGTCTGGTTCTGATCTCAGCGTCTTGCGGTGACTGAAGAGCTTTAACGAATATTTAGCTCTTAAATCGGTCTTCTGTCAACGAGCGTAACTTGAACCGTTCACATTCTCTGTTGACCATGTCTGCAAGGACCTCATACTCATCATCTTTGTGTTTCACCAGATTTAGACAGTGATATCTAACACTAAACAATGAAGATGATTCGCCGAAAGCCTGTGACAGCTGAACTAGCGTGTTCTCGAAACTGAGCTCTTGAGGTAACTTTGGTAATATGTGATCAGCATAGCGAGCATATTCGTCGCTTCCGAACTTACGCAGCAACAAGCGAGTCTTCCACGCATCGTTTACCGAATTCAATTCTAAATGTTTCATCACAACGTTTGAACCACGTCAGAAAAGTATTTCCACATTCAGGATTATAGATGAATTCTGGTATGCTGTTTGCCACTGCTTCACAAGACTTATTCAAAAAGCATGTAGACTCGAACACTGGATTTTGGGCTGTTGAGTTAGAGTATCCAACAACCGCATTTGTGAATCTAATTGTGCTTACTGTTGTTGCTATTCGGTTAAGCTGGTCATCTGAGATAGGCACCTCGATTTCTTTTCCTTTTTACCCGTCGCCACTTGATCATTAATGAGTCGTGACAAAGCGTCTGCTTGACCGAATCGTAGAGTGCATCGATTTTGGATTTCGAAATCATACCCCAAAAGTATCAAGGCCCATCGCTGAATACGATTTGCAGAATGAGCTGGAATGCTAGATTTAGAACCGAATACTGCTAACAGAGGCTTGTGATCTGTGAGGAGCGTGAATCTCCGACCGTACAGAAACTTGTGGAAACGGCGAACTGCGAACACAAGAGCAAGAGCCTCTTTCTCTATCTGGCTGTACTTCTTTTCTGCTGGGGTTAGTGTACGGGATTCATGTACAACGGCTTTTTCTGACGCGTCTGGAAACTGATGTGAGATAAGAGCACCTAGGCCATATGCTGAAGCGTCTGCTACTACGATGATCGGCATGGATGGATCGTAGTGTGTTAATAACAATTCTGAGCTAATTATAGACTTGAGTTTACCAAAAGCCGCGTCACACTCTTTAGTCCAGTTCCATGTGCTATGCTTCTGCAGTAGAAAATTCAATGGAGCGCGAATATCATGCATCGAGGGAACAAATGCTGAATAATAACTGATTAATCCGAGAAAAGATCGTAATTCCGAAACATTAGTGGGAGTGGGCATCAGTTTGATAGCTCGGATGTTCTCAGGATCTGGTCTGCGACCGTCGGCATCGAAGATGAATCCCAAATACTTTGCCGACTGCAATAAAAACTGGCATTTCTCTAGGCGTAACCGGAAACCGTTGTCACTGATGCGTTGTGGTACCAATGTCGTGCGTTCCCGTAACTGTTCTAACGTCTTCGCAACAATTAAGATATCATCGAGATAAGCTGCAACCCCTGAGATATCTGATAGGATAGTATCCATTAGTTGTTGGAAGATAGATGGGGCAGTCTTAACTCCAAAACGCAGACGGTTGTACTGGAACAAACCACGATGGGTATTGATAGTAAGCAGCTCTTTAGATGCTTCATCGACTTCCACTTGCAAATAAGCATCAGCTAGGTCAAGCTTTGCGAAGAACTTTCCCCCATTCAGCATAGTGAACAGATCTGCCGGGACTGGCAGAGGATAATGATGCTGTTCTAGAGCTGCGTTGAGACCTGTAGAGAAGTCAGCATATATACGTATCGTGCCGTTGGCCTTCTTGATAACGGCTATAGGTGCTGCCCAACTGGAGTAAGAAACGGGAGTAATAACTCCTTGTCGTTGAAGGCGATCCAGCTCTTCATCTACTGTTGCTACTGTTGCATAAGGTACGGGTCTCTTTGGACGAAAAGCAGGCTTAGCCCCAGGTTTCAACCGAAGTGTTGCTTTCATGGCAGTGCACCGACCTAATCCAGGTTCAAAAATGGTTGAAAACTCCGTCATCAGCTTCTTCGTATATGATTCGGGGTCATGTGGTTGTGATACCAGGTGGCATATGGTATTTAACGGGACATCAGCCAATTTTAGCTGGTCGAACCAATCTAAACCAAGTAAATTTAGATCAGCTGGCGTTAAATAATATACCCCAGTAAATGACGAGTCTCGGAAGGCAACTTTACATTCCAATTGTCCTAACAGACGAAGGCAATTACCACATGCTCTACGAGGCTTCTGTGTAGTGTGCTGCAGGCTTGGGCTACCCAATTCGGTCCAATTTTTGCGTGAGAGGATAGTGACATCAGATGCAGTATCTATTTGCAATCTACACATTAAGAGTAATGAATTTTCTCTCACCTGGTCATGAGCTTTGACTCTTAATGTTAACGGGCATTTGCGTAGATTGCAAATAGATACTGCATCTGATGTCACTATCCTCTCACGCAAAAATTGGACCGAATTGGGTAGCCCAAGCCTGCAGCACACTACACAGAAGCCTCGTAGAGCATGTGGTAATTGCCTTCGTCTGTTAGGACAATTGGAATGTAAAGTTGCCTTCCGAGACTCGTCATTTACTGGGGTATATTATTTAACGCCAGCTGATCTAAATTTACTTGGTTTAGATTGGTTCGACCAGCTAAAATTGGCTGATGTCCCGTTAAATACCATATGCCACCTGGTATCACAACCACATGACCCCGAATCATATACGAAGAAGCTGATGACGGAGTTTTCAACCATTTTCGAACCTGGATTAGGTCGGTGCACTGCCATGAAAGCAACACTTCGGTTGAAACCTGGGGCTAAGCCCGCTTTTCGTCCAAAGAGACCCGTACCTTATGCAACAGTAGCAACAGTAGATGAAGAGCTGGATCGCCTTCAACGACAAGGAGTTATTACTCCCGTTTCTTACTCCAGTTGGGCAGCACCTATAGCCGTTATCAAGAAGGCCAACGGCACGATACGTATATATGCTGACTTCTCTACAGGTCTCAACGCAGCTCTAGAACAGCATCATTATCCTCTGCCAGTCCCGGCAGATCTGTTCACTATGCTGAATGGGGGAAAGTTCTTCGCAAAGCTTGACCTAGCTGATGCTTATTTGCAAGTGGAAGTCGATGAAGCATCTAAAGAGCTGCTTACTATCAATACCCATCGTGGTTTGTTCCAGTACAACCGTCTGACTTTTGGAGTTAAGACTGCCCCATCTATCTTCCAACAACTAATGGATACTATCCTATCAGATATCTCAGGGGTTGCAGCTTATCTCGATGATATCTTAATTGTTGCGAAGACGTTAGAACAGTTACGGGAACGCACGACATTGGTACCACAACGCATCAGTGACAACGGTTTCCGGTTACGCCTAGAGAAATGCCAGTTTTTATTGCAGTCGGCAAAGTATTTGGGATTCATCTTCGATGCCGATGGTCGCAGACCAGATCCTGAGAACATCCGAGCTATCAAACCGATACCTACTCCCACTAATGTTTCGGAATTACGATCTTTTCTCGGATTAATCAGTTATTATTCAGCATTTGTTCCCTCGATGCATGATATTCGCGCTCCATTGAATTTTCTACTGCAGAAGCATAGCACATGGAACTGGACTAAAGAGTGTGACGCGGCTTTTGGTAAACTCAAGTCTATAATTAGCTCAGAATTGTTATTAACACACTACGATCCATCCATGCCGATCATCGTAGTAGCAGACGCTTCAGCATATGGCCTAGGTGCTCTTATCTCACATCAGTTTCCAGACGCGTCAGAAAAAGCCGTTGTACATGAATCCCGTACACTAACCCCAGCAGAAAAGAAGTACAGCCAGATAGAGAAAGAGGCTCTTGCTCTTGTGTTCGCAGTTCGCCGTTTCCACAAGTTTCTGTACGGTCGGAGATTCACGCTCCTCACAGATCACAAGCCTCTGTTAGCAGTATTCGGTTCTAAATCTAGCATTCCAGCTCATTCTGCAAATCGTATTCAGCGATGGGCCTTGATACTTTTGGGGTATGATTTCGAAATCCAAAATCGATGCACTCTACAATTAGGTCAAGCAGATGTTAGGCGCAATGAATTGGTACAGGATCTAGGAACAGACGTCTTGGCGCTTCTCAATCGGTTCGGCGTTTTCTTTAGACATAAACCATCCTTATGACCGATGACCGTACACTCCCTGCATCGATGTCTCCTAAATCGGAAGTTCTGTACATGGTGTCGTGAGCCGCAGTGCTAGCAAGCAGCAAGGGGATTCATTTTTGACTTTTGGCCTGAGCTTTTTACCAAGAGGTTTAGTCCACAATGCAGTGGAGCAGCGTTGAGAGTTTCATTCCCATGGTAAACGATGACCAGCAATAGGTTCATACGCCATTCGTTACATCAGAATACTAAAGCACATGTACAACACTGCTTTGGAGTTATTGTTTTCTCAACTCTCCTTGGTTGATCCTCTGTTTCCGCTAACCCATTTAAAGCTCCGGACACTTGCCTTTCGTCCTCTCAATTTCGTAAACAACATTCCTGCCAAGAGACGGTAGTGGGTGAAACTTCCGTGGCAGTGGCTATATCTACCCATACTCATACGAAAGCATTCATTACGGATTTATAAAATGAATTAACCCCATTTTCGATTCCAACTGTTATTATAATTATTGATTATCATATTTTAAAAAGTTTATTATTGTTGATGTTTTTTCGAACTTTTAACATATTTAGTATAAGTTAGAAGAAATGGATCTTATTAATCGTACAGCAAAATTAATTCTATTCTACTGTCGCCGTAATCATCATCATCATTATTCGTTATGTTCAGTGACTAATACATTTCGAACACGACGTCATAGTTCTGTAATGAATAATGAAGGGCTTGATAGTCTACTATTACCTTCAACTACTGATCTAATTTCGCAAATGGAATTTTCTAAACATTCAAACTTTCGGAAAGTACGCCATCGTAATTTATCATCAACAACTGATACTGACCATACAATATCAAATCAGACTAGCACTAGTAATAGTTCTGTTAGTGTTGATAATGATGAGAATACACATTTAACAAACTGTTCGTCAACCCATTCATTTACCATAACTATGGACAATAACCATGAATTACAAAATTCAAATGTCAACAATATACGTAACTGTGAAATGCCATTAGCTGGTTCGATTATTTTAAGTATAGAATTTCCTGATAATTATCCGTTGAACGGAGCTATACCAGAGTTTCATGTACTTGATTGCAGTCCATCATTACCTCCGGAAGTATTAGATGAATTAAGAAATGTAAGTTTTTACGTACTAGTCCTTCCTTTCTCTCTTCACTACCTTCTTTTAAAGATTGCCTCAGTGATATCTTTAGTATTTTGATTGCCATTATTAGTGTAATACTTGGATGTGTTTGGTTTTGATTTTTTGAACAATCAGCTGATCGTACACAAATCTTAGTAAATATTTGTATGTTCACATATAAATCGAAACTAAATTGGTATAATTTAAAACCGTTGCACACTCACTGACCAGTGTTTGTCAACGATAACGAAAAACAACGGTGATTGTTATTGTTAATTACAACGAAATGTTTCATTCAGTTGCCAGTGCGTGGAACAAATATTCAGCGGGATGTAACATACGCTAAATGGAAGACCAAGTTCACATCGATGCTTCAAACTGTAACTACCATATTACTGTAAGTTTATTAGCAAAGTAACAGATTGATATAGAACATATGAAATGTGGCTAGCAGCAGAATCCTGGACGCATAATTCATTCTATCTGGTGATCGTCAGCTAGATGTGCGCTTATTCCAGAGTTGGTCTCCACTTCGGCACTTAAACCTAGTCTATTTGCTTCGAACACCATCAGGTTATCCACTTAGCTACTGATTCCAGATAGATACTCACTTATGCAACAAGTATGTGATATCAATTAATTATTAATTGTTTTGGATTACACCTTTATTGATGTTGTTGAATGTATATCCAGCTGACGAGTCTCATATGGGCCAAAACCTACGTCCTGTACTCTACTGTTAACCACATTCCATCTGTTCTTTATCAACTTGTTTCGTAATGGTTTTGTGGAGGTAGACCTCACAGAATACCCAAATGCATACCATGACTGATCAAATATCAATCAAAATACTAACGACGGGATAAGCCTAACTGTTTTCTATTGCAGTAGAGATTCATTCACTGAGCTTTGTGATATACTTCATATTCTGTGAGTTGCTGATGTTACTCTGTCGGATAAACCAAAGTGCAGCGGAATATAAACCTACCACCTTTTAAATGTCAAATCCTTTAGTTACTATTCTGCTGATGCGAGATACTACAGTTAGAAATACGTAAATAATAATTCTTAACGAACAATAAATTCGAAAAGCTGAAATAATTTTTCACTTGATAAGAATTCAAATGATTCATTCCTTGTAAATTAAAGTTGTAAAAGACTGCGTGTTAACTATGAGAAAATCACTGTTTTTACAAAGCTCAATAATAGTAAACGATTAACATTCCATATCCAGTCTGTAGAGTTTTCAGTCATCAACTTTAAAATAAAGTTTCGGTGTTTTTCTCTTATCTGTCACTGAACATTGTAGGTCATCCTACATAACGTGAATATTTCGTATAATTAACTTACTCTTAACTGTTGATTTAAATTAACTGCCATCAAAATACCAATTACTAAGAGAAAATAATCCATCAGTTAAAAATCGGAATTATATGTTTCACCGTCTTCAAAATAGGTTATTTTCAACTTTTAGTTCCTTTGTGTCTGTGTATTTTATGTAAGGCTACTAATAGCTGTATCATTTTCTCCCATATTCAGGTTTTATATTCAACTGCAACTGAACTAGTATCTACCTCACGTGGTTGTGTTGAACCATGTATAAGAAATGCTGTGATCACTTTACAAACATATCCTACATCATATAATCAAGTAAGTGCATCATTGAAATGTTACAGTAATTGAATTAGTAATACATTGAAGTATAGAGATATTTAACTTCAGACAATAATTATAATTGTCAACTTGAGTTAAACCATTGTGATGGGGAATTCCTCATTCAATCAAAACTGGTCAGTCTATTCGTATGCTCACGTAAAATTTGTATTTTTGGAGCATGACTTTTAAAAATATACTCATGAGTTTCTCACTGTAATCATCATCTGTTTCTTTGGGAAATGATTTTTCTAAGTGTTTTTAGTTTTATCACAATTTCCAGGGACTATCAGAATGTAATCACAGTAAGTACGTTATCGCATGGTCAAGTTGGATTATGTAAGAGTGGTATCCTATCTTACAGATCTAGAAGTTATTTCGTTGTTCATGGAAAACGTTAAACCCTTTTACAGTGCGAAAGATTATGGATCAATGTACAATAAGTTCATCAGCTGCACTGAACCATCTTAATCTGTCTTTTATACTGTTAGATTCATATTTATAGTTTGATCTTAAGTGTTAATCTATTACTTAGGTATCAGTACTATTTTTGAATTTTGTTATTTTTATCTTGCATACTTGTTTATGATTCATTTCTTCTCTGCTAAATAAAACAAAATTCACTCTTAGTTCTACTCTTGGTCCGTCATTTTCTTTGATTTTGTTTGCAGATAGAAAATAATTTCACAAAATTGAAATTGTCCAATTCATCTCATACAAATCATGATATGTTTAATGTTACTGTGAATAAATTAAACAGATCAACTATGGATACAACAGGTTTAGTTAAACGGAAGTTTCATCATACAATGGGTATTCCTTTCCCTAGAACATCTGGTGTTCATTTTACTACAAATGGTTTAATTGTAACTTTTGGTCTGCCAGAATCTTTATCATTTATACGTCATTCATTAGAATCAACTTCATCAGATGATAAATATCAAGTAGATTTAACAAATAATACTGTGACTACTACTACTAATACTGCTACTGTTAATAATAATAATAACAATAATGATAGCGTTAAAAAAGATTGGACACCACAATCGTTTAATGAATATCAAACATTTATTCATCGATTCTCATCAACTAATCGTGAATCTAATAATGATATGGGTAAATCATTTCAGAATTGTATTGGAAATATTATTGATTCGTTTGCTAGATTGGAAGAACAACAGCAACAACAACATCAGCCACATCAAAAACAAAAATGTATCGATAAAATCATTGACAAGAATAGATTATCTTTTACTTCTAAACGTAACCCGAATTCAATGAATTTAACGGCAACTAATAATGATGCTAATGATGTTGAATTAAAGGTATGGTTTGTATTTTTTATATTTTTAATGTTAACTAATTGAAATGTTGAATCAAACATTTTTAGACCACCATTAGAAACTTGGAAACGCTAGACGGCCGTTTTATCCTATTAAAGGACTCTTCAACAATGCGCATCCACGACCCTTTCTCACGGTAACCGAAACCAGGACCTTCCGTCTTGCGCGTGAACGCTTAACCTCTAGACCAGTGAACCGGCATCCAACGGTGTTAATGTCTAAATTTCATTGATCTCAGATTTCGACGTACATTTTCTAATGAAATATTGATTTGGTTATTACATTCTATTTTAATATTTGCCCATCCGATTATCAATCACATATATAGTATGCTCATTTATCTTTCAATTATTATGCTTTCCACTGTACTACGAACTAATTCAAATTGAAAAGCTAAACGATTGAGTTTTCAAATTCTCTGTTATGTCAAATGGAATTTGTTGTGGTGTCAACTTCGGAAGTTGTACAAAATTGTGCCGACCTTAGCTGCTACCTTGACGTGGTGATCAGGCTTGCTTTTCGTGATGACCCAACCGAGCTATATTGGCTGGAACATATGTTCCTGCAGGTCCTACCATGCCAGGCAGGTCGATTGGAGAACCATGAGACTAAAAGCAGCTACTCAAGGTCTGAGGGCGGTCGTACTGCTGACTGCGGAGGGGTGTGACAGCAGTAAGGTGTTTCCCTCGGACAACCGGCATCTGCAGCGATGCTGCCTTCTCACAAGGAAGGAAGGGTTAGAAAAGGTCGAACCTCAAAATGTCACACCTCACCCTACCTCACGGATTTCCGTCTCTGGCGATAAGGCTGCCTAATAAGGGCTTTGAAAAGAGCGGACCTAATACTCGTAAAACCTTTCGTGAAAAGGCCGTGCGTGACCGGCCTGAAACGGCTGTCCTTTGGGCTCTGCGGTCACGCTCCCAGATCCGTATGACCAACACTAATCTACCTTCCTTTCCAGGTTCCTCAAGAAATACCCTTCCATGAAGTAGGCAGCTGAGAAGTGACATCCGCCCTCATACCCGTAACAGCATACGAGACCAAATTGGTCACAATCAAATCCTTCACACAACATATCCACGACTCACCCTTCTACCATCCATGTATCACCCTGCACTTCAAATGCAAACAATTCTAGTTCACGAAACTTTGTTCCTGTTGTCATGAAACACCGTTTTAAACTACGTGCTGGATCTTTTAATGTTCGGATCTTGTGTCAAATAGGACAACAGGCTTCCTTAGCTTGGACATAAGAATCTCGCATCATCGATGTGTGCTGCGTCGCCAGAACAAGCGTACAGGATCCGAGTAGCGTCATTCATTTGACGTCACCATCTCAAAATAAAGAAGCAGCTCGATTTACTCTTCGTGTATCTGGAAACCCTGATGCTTCTTCCCGTGCTCTCACTGATGTAGGTATAATATTAAGTCGTAGTGCAGAACTAGCTATTTTAGAATGGATCCCGGTGAACAGTCACTTATGCGCTGTCTGACTAAACGGGACAGTAAGGACTCGTAGATATAGGGAAACTCTTCGTTGTCTCAGTCTACGCTGCCACTGACTGTAGCTCAGACGAGATAAAAGATGAGTTTTACAGAAACCTTTCGAACCTTCTCCGAAAAATTAGTCACTCTGATGTAATAATAGTGGCTGGTGACTTTAATGCCCGAGTAGGTTTACTAAGTGAAAAGGAAAGATACCTGGGTGGGTCTTACGGTATCGCGGCTCAAAGATCGGATAATGGCGACCTTATGCGGCAACCATGCTCATATAATCACCTATGTCCAGCAAACACTAACTTTAAGCACTAGGAAAAACATCTTTTGACCTGGCGATCCCGAAATCCGACACAACGATGGATTCAAATATATCACATCCCTATCAACCATCGGTGGAGAGGCTCGATAGAATACTGTCTCTCATTCTAGAGTACATGTTTACATTCGCGAGCGCGTATTTGTTTGCGACTTACTGGATGCAGGAAAGACACCGCAAAGAAAGTTCTCTGGGTTCTAAACAATAATAGCATTGCTAAGAATATACATCAGGTACAATTAGAAAAACAGTTAGACAACCATAGAGTAAGTGATGCTCACCCTGAGGCAGCTTGGAATGATATCCGGAAAGCTGTGGACACAGCGGTATTATCTGCTAGTAAGGTAAACCATAAGGTTAGGGAGAAGTCGTGGACTTCGGTAGCATCGATGGGACTGATGGATACTTGAAAACTCATCCCACCTGGCTCTGAGTACGGTGAGGAGCGGAGTTAGCTTAAGCACAGGCTGATAAAAAGCCTACGCAATGATCGCGAACAGTGGTGGGTTGCGAAAGCAAGAGCGATGGAAAAAAAGCAGTCATAGGAATCAGTAGACAACTGTTCCGCCTTATCAAGGAAACAGAAATTAGGAATCCAGTGACCATCACTGGGGAATCAGTCTAACTAATATGGTGTCTAAATTGTTAGCCTCGACATTACTTAAACGCCTAACTAGGGCTCGTGATGAGCAGACTAGAGAAAACCAGGCTGGTTTCGGACCCGGACGTGGCTGCATAGACCACATTTTCACATTTCGACAGGTTCTCGAACACAGACACACATTCAGCCGTTCGACAATAGTTGTCTTCCTGGATTCTAAGGCGGCATGTTACTTTGTCGACAGTGAGGTTCTGTGGCAGTGTCTGTCATTGAAAGGTGTATCAAAGAAGTACATTAACCATATACTATCTCTCTGCGCGAACACCACTGGACGAGTTAGAGCTTATGAAGAACTTTCATCGGAATTCTTTACTTCAAGTAGTGTCCGTCAGAGCTGTCCACCTTCCCCATTTTTGTTCAATTTTGTCATAGACATGCTTTTAGCGTCAACGTTATCTTCGACTGACTTTTCAGGAGTGAACCTTCTACCAGGATACGTGATTGTAGACTGAGAATAGGCCGATGATATAGTTCTACTTGGTGAAGACGGTGACAAAATGCAGTGTCTTCTAACTACTCTAGGCAACAATGCATGTATAGGAAAAGGTTTTCCCCCTCGAAATGCGAGACGTCACATTTTTATTTGGATATTGCCCTTACTGTAGCTATATTTAGTATGATTCTGGAAAATTGCAGAACCCCAATGTTGTGTACAACTTCATACATACCCTCGTTTCTATATACACAAACTTACTTACAGTAAAGCTTTTACCAGAAATTCGTGCTTTATCGCTAGTGTTTCAGTTAACATTTAAACGTAGCCAGAGTTATGGGAACGGGTTCTGAAGACAATTTAGGCATTTCAGTAACAACAGTTGTCAAACTATAGAACATTAGTTTCCTGGATGGTTATCATGTAATAATACATTTCTATTAGGTCGAAAAAAGTAGTGTATCAGAACAAAGAATCACTAGCAATGGAATATCTTTGAGCAAGGCGAAAACGAACGGTACACAAGATTTAAAGTTAGCTGGAAAAGTACTCAAATTGATTCTTTTAAAACTAGTTACAGAACCCTCAGTTTTACAGTCCTTTTTAGGAAACGTGACTATTTCCAATACTTAGGAAGTTTAAAACGTGTGTTTCCAAATACTCCATTCTCAATAGAAAGAATCATCAATTTCTTATGAACATTTCAGTACTAATACACTAAATTTTCAATAATTATCGAAACTAATCAATTTAGTATACTACTCTGTTGTTTATGAACTCCGGTCATGTTTTTTTATTTGTTATAAAAGAATTCTTTTGAATCTGTTCGTGTCGCGGAACAAAAATGGCTCAATTCCATGTCAACAAAATGTCCTAACTCTGCCGACGAAAATAATTCAAATGAAGTGTTTCTTACTCATTTCAATATGATTTGTAAGTCTTTTTAACTATTCTCTAATTCTCCAGCAATGCATATATACATCACAGTTGACATATGAAAATAGTGAAAACTATCTATGCTTTGATTTTCTCTTGTTTTGAAGATAAATCATAAAAGTTCTCCGAAAGAGTTTTAGTTATCCAATTCACGTGTGTGTGTTAAATTAATTTTTAATGCTTACCTAAGCATTAGCATAAGAGCGCATAATTTGGTTCCATTTCACTCGTCAACTTTATTCTTTCTTGTTATTAGTTTAGTTTGTTTTAGATATAATTCAAAACGGAATTTTCAAGTAAAGTTCTCGTAAAGAAACTCATGCGCTATATACAAACAAGTCTATATATATATATATTAAAATTAAAGCTTAGACATTTAAATAAATGGGAATTGATACGATTTTATCATTGCTGTTGTTATTACTATGATATCTGATTAAAAAGTTAGCTTTGCCGACAATCGTGGCAATATATACGTATATATATATATATATATATATATATATATATATATATATATATATATATATATATATATATATCCGATATTGACATTGTTTATCCTAAATGACGGCAATGTTTTTTTTCTCATATTTATACCGCCTTCATATTGTATCGTCAAAATTGAATATAATATCAAGAATATGTATGTTATCACAAGTTACAATATTTCTTCTATAATTACTCTATACAATTATAAGTTAAATCAGTGTTTGTTCATTCAATTGTCAGTAAGTATTTATCCTAAAAGTATTTACTAATCAAATATGTTTGCTTAGAAATTATATATATATATATATATATATATATATATATATATATATCGGTATACTGAACGGATCACATCTATTCATAGTATTACATCTAAATAAAATTACAGCGAACATGAATTAAGTTCACTAGCAATTAAAGCGAATCAGACCTGAACTTATTTATTGTATTGCATTATATTCAATCAATCATTCTTACAAAAATTTAAGCCATTGTCATTACTGATTTCCAACTTTTTATAGTTCATAGTGAATAACAAATAATTATCTCTTCTGAGTTTTACTTTTCTTTTTTTTGTCTGCACTTCATTTGTCACATGACTAAACATTCCTTATTCTTCTAATCTAACTTTGTTTTCTTAACATTTAGACTATAGTGCAACCTTGAAAACATCGCTCTATAGTATATTTAAAAAATGTTCTGACAATTAAATGGTTGCCTAAAATATTGGAATGACGAATAAAATCAAACTATTAATTCATCATAAATTTTCTATCTTGATAGTTATCAACATTGGATGTAATTATTCTGCAACTAACTGACTATATATATATATATATATTCAGTAAGTTACAACGTAGAACTTCTTGCGTCCGTACATCAGTTCAGGTTGACGTGCCACATTAGCACAGAGATGCAGTAGTCAATTCAAATCCTATAGTACTAGAAGTATTAGCTGTAATCGGAAAGACTAGGGTTCGAAGAAATCATTTAACAAGTAGATTCTAGTGAAATAAACTTAGAGACAAAATGATAAAAGTGATGAGAAATTTAGAAGATTAGAATTTGAGCGAAGACAAGGAGTTGATGCATTAGCGATTTTGAGCCACATCGTTCAAGTCTCTAACCATCGGTTATTATCATCTCACGGAACCAAACCAGGTAGTCGATACCTAACAGCAGGACTCAATCCACTTGTCAGTGACTTCTTGGATTTCTGCCATGTTTTGGTTTGGCAGTCAGTGGTTGAGTATACGTGCGCACATTTCCCAACCACCTCAACTGATGAAGTTTCAATACTTAATCTATTGACCTGCCATCCTTACCTAGTGCATGTTCTCTAACAACAGCATTGCCTACTCGCTTGTCCCAGGATAGATGAGCGACGCTTCGAAGATATCTATAATCGAAAACCAGTAGCCTACGAACATTTTCTATTCAGACTGGCCATGTTTCACATTTTTATAGTAAAACGGGGCGGACTGTTGCGCATTACACCTGTCCTTTGGTTAGCGAACGGATATCTCGCCCACACCATAAGTGATGCAAGTTGGCAAAAGCAAATCGACCCTCATGTATCCGTGCTGAGATTTCGTCAGACACCAGGCCATCAGCACTGATGAGACCCCCGAGATAAGTGAAGCGGTCGACATGTGCTACCACCTTTACTCCCTATCACTAGTTCAGGTGCCGATGCAACCCAATCCTGAAGCAACATTTTGCATTTTGAGGAGGAAAACCGCATTCCGAACATGCTTGCATTGTTGCTTAGGGTAGTCAAAAGATTACATTTTGTCAGAGTCTTGACCAAATAAAATTATGTCATCGGCATCTTCTCAGTCCACAAGTCAGTCGAAGATAATGTTAACTTTAAAAGCATGTCTATGACAAAGTTAAGCAAGAATGGATAAAGTGGACAACCCTGACGGACATCACTCGAAGTAGTCAATTCCGATGACAGTTCGCTATAAGCTCTCACTCGACCATTAGTGAGTCAGTCAGATGCCACGTAGAACTTCGTACGTAAGTACAACAGTTCATGTTGCCATACCGTATCAGCACAGAGATATAACTGTCAATTCAAATCCAATGGTAGTAGAGGTAGTAAAGGTATTAGAAGTAATTGGAGAGGTTAGGATTAGAAGATATTCAAGAAATATGATTTAGTGAGAAAGTTTAGAAAGTCGAAACTAGAGGGGTTGAAGAATCCAGAAGATTAGGATTTGAGAGAACACGTATTTCTTTGGTACACCTTTTACTGACAAACTCTACCACAGAACCTCACGATCGAGAGGGTCAAATGCCTCTTTAAGGTCGAGGCCTACTACTATTGTGGGACGACTGAACGTTTATCTATGTTCTTGGACCTGACGAAGAATGATCAACCTGCCTGGCATTGTCGAACCGACAGGAACATATGTTCCAGGCAATGCAGCTCGGTTGGGTCATCTTAATAGTCAAACTCGACTACTACTTCAAGATAGCAGCTACTGTCGGGAAATATATATGTATGTAAATTTAAGGACCAATGGGTATGTAATATATTCAACTAAAATAATTTATCTTGTCATTTAGTATCCACCTGTAACGGTGTATAGTAAAAGTTACACAATAGATAATTATTTATCATTTCGACATGCCAAAATATCTGCAAGATTAAATTTTATTGTAATTACCTTAAGTACAGAAAATTGCCTAAACAGTTAATGCTTTCTTCTTTCAACAAAAATACGCTCAATAAATATAGTATAGTACATTTCAACCTTATTCTAAATGTACACTCATTTTTGTTCTGCATACACATTCAACGAATAAATTTGATTCATTAGCTTATGTGTAAAAGAAATATTTATTATATCAATCAAGATCTATCATTGATAGGGAATAGGAGTCTTAAGTATTTAATTTCTTTGCTGCTAACTAAAACAATACATTAAAGTGAATATTATTGCTTTATAGTTAGATTTCCATCATGCTAACGTATACGGTAATAATACCTGTATGAAAAATTATAAAAGCAATCATGGAATTTTGTGAATCATCGAAAAATAGACTCTCTAAACAGCCATTAATATTCAGTAAATAAAAGCAATATAAATTGACATTAATTTGACAAGTGTCATAGTTATTATAAGTATATTAAGGATTAAGTTAATATCATTATTTTGAAAACATATGCAAACTTCCAAGAATAAACTTGTAAAATACTTATCATTATAATATTACTTCTGAATGAATATAAGTAGTGAAGAAGATATATATATATATATATATTCAGGTGAATAAAAGCAATGTGTAAAAACGGTTAGTGAGATAGGGACAGAAATGTATTACAAATTCCTTTTGAACGCAAAGATTCGGGTTATTGAATCGATTTTCGATGACTTCCTCTTTGTACAAGAAACAGGATCAAAGCCCATTTGGCGAAATGAAAATAATTAAAAAATCACTCTAATTATTGTGTTTATATTTATCAAATGATCACCTCTATTGAGGTAGAATGGACCTGCTTATTGACTTAATTTGACCTTTTATAAACGACAAAAGAGAAACGCTTACTAACCGTATAACTGAAAGTACACTTGAGTATATGAATTGCTAAAAATAATATCGACATTGCAAAATCAAGTAACTTGTTAGTTAATCAATCGACCTTTATTAGTCAACTAGAAAGTGATATAAAAATTAGCTGCAGAAATAGTCCTCTACTTAGTCCATTGTATAAAACAATGCTTATTATGTCTTTGTTGCATTGTGTATCTGAATAATTATTAACTGTATACAGATGCTTCCTCACAAAACTTTGTATATAACCTATTTCAATCAACATATATATAAATCTAGCTCCTCTTTTATGGTATTTTGTAAACATACATTTTTGGCTATTTGTAAAATATCACATCATGTTTCTTTTTTTGCAACTTTTTACTGGGTAAAACAAAAGTTAATCCATTCTTCACTTGAGATATCTGCTCGAAATGTTTCCAATGCGCAAGTACAGTTACATAAAGTTACTTTTCACGATAGATAAATCCAATGTTACTGTATTCAAGCAAATTCATATTGCTTAATCTCAAAACTTTTGCTAAGTGTAAAAGCATTTCTTCTTAAATCAGTTTCTCAATAAATTAATCATTAAATTTGTTTTAATTTTCTCTTTACACTTTGAATGAATCTTTAAAATTCTAATTGTGTTCACTTTACAGATCCATCTACTGTTCAAATTTATGATATGAGTCCTTTAATTTGGGATCGGCATTTAATGTATGACTACAGGTTCGTTAGCTTGTATTTATTTACGTATCTTTTTTTTCCAAATATTTTTTAGTGTTTGAATGAATAGCTTTAATTTTAAAATCATTTATTCTTTATTATGACGAATTTTTTCAGATTTTTTATTTCAATAAAGCTATCATATGACTGTTTAGTTAGTTTGCGTTAAAAGTACCTGTTAGTTGGTTACCATTATTCTAGCTGAATAAATATACGTTCATTTTGTTTGTTTACTGTACTGTAATTCACTTAAAAGAGTTTGGAATTAAACAAATGGAATGATCCGAAATCAAGTCACATAAAGATAAATGTATCTCTAAAATAATCGTCTGAATAAATCACTTGAACTTTCTATACACAACTGTTATCTATAGTTTTTTTTTTTTTCATTTATTAACCAAAACTTTCTAAACTAAGGGCTAATAATGAGACTTTAATTTGATATAATAAGTTTTCCAAAGGTATTATATTTGTATTGGTAGATAATAAACACTTTAAATTCTGTTTGTATTCTCCACCATAATATTTTATACAAAAATTCTAAAGTGCATTTCCAAATAGTTAATGATTTTTAATAAAATATGATGTCATTCGATTTACTACGATATTACTTTGAAAGACTATTTTCTTCAACCAATCAGCGTTGGACATGTAATGAATCATTATCGCTTCATGTACCCACCTTCAATCTACCAAAGTAAAAGCAAATTGATCAAAGTATGAATAGCAAGCTAGACAAAACGTTGGTAGTATCAGTGACCTAAAAAAACAGAACAGAAAATACGGCTTGAAAAAAATAATTGAAATTGAAGTTCACAATACATTAAATAACAATCACACTCAACATTTAATTGAAGAAGTAGATGAAGAATATATGATCGCCTGATCCAGTGCGACTGATTTTGTAGCTTATCTTCCTACTTCTGTAATTTTGAATTTTTATGAGTGTCTTAGTTCGATAAAGAAAATTTACTTGCGAAATCTCTAAATACAAATATTATACTAATTCAAGGAGTCAGCTACAAAGAAGAACTTCGTACGTACATACATCAGTTCAGGTCGCCTTACCACATTAGCAGAGAAACGCAATGGTCATTTCAAATCCCATAGTGGTGGAGATAGTAGGAGTATTACTGGTAATCGAGAAGATTATTATTCGAGAAGTAGATTCTAGTGAAACAAACCTAAAGGGAAAAAGATAATAGTGATGAAGAATTCAGAAGAATAGAATTTGAGAGAAGACAAGGAGTGGATGGACCAGCGCCATTGCAAACAATTTTGATTTCTATCATCTCGCGTACCCAAACCAGGTAGTCTACACTGACCAACATGACTCAACCCTTTTTTCAGTGACTTCATGGATTTCTGCCATGTTTGAGTTTAGCCATCCTTAGCTTTCTTCCAATCTGCTCCTACATCACGGAACATAGCTCGTCGAGGCAGTCGGTGGTTGGGCATTCGTAACACATGTCCCAACCACTTCAACTAATGGATTTTCACTATTGCATCTATTGGTATGCCATCCTTACCAATTACCGGTTTCCTAACGATAGCATTACATACTCGGCTGTCTCAGGATAAACGAGCAATGCTTCAAAGATATCTATGTTCGAATTCTAATAACCTACAAGTGTCCTCTAGTTTTACTGGCCATATTTCACACGCGTGTAGTAGGACGGAGCGAACTGCTGCACAGTAGACTCGTCTTATGATTAGCAAACGGATATCTCGCTTATGCCCTAAGTGATGCAAGTTGGCAAAAGCCAGTTGAGGCCTTCTGTCTCTCTTGCAGTGTTCTTCCTACGTTCAATAAGATGCAAACAAATAAGCACTCATACTATAGCATAATCAGAATCTAAACATATGCTCCAGATTGAGTGACAGTTTTCAATCGAGCCTCTTCATCGGTGGCTGATAGGGATATGATCTTCTTGAGTCCAACGTTGGGACGACTTCGGGGGTCGCCAGGTCAAAAGATGATTTTCCTCGTGTTTGAAGTTATTATTTGCTAGAAATAGGTAATAACATGAGCACTGCTGCAGCAGAAGGTCACCATCATCTGTTCTGTGAGTCGCAACACCATAAGATCTATCCAGGTTTCTTTCCATTTTGCTCAGTCTACCTACTTGAGCATTAAAGTCGCCAGCCACTATTATTACATCAGAGCGCTTAACGTTTCGAAGAAGGTTGGAAAGGTTTCTGTAAAACTCATCTTTTATCTCGTCTGAGCTACAGTCAGTGGGAGCGTAGGCGGAGACGAAGAAGAGGCAACGGCGAGTTTCCCTATCTTTATGAGTCCGTACTGTCCTGCTTAATCGGAGAGCGCACAGCGACTGTCTACTGGGATCCAGTCTAGGATAGCTAGTTCTGCCCTACGACTTGATACTATACCTACACCTGTGAGGCCAAGGGAAATAGCAGCTGGGCTCCTAGATGTACGTCACGTAAGCCGAGTGGGTTCTTTTTCTGGGCAAGATGAAATCATATTGATGATTTTACTCGGGTCCTGTATGTGCATTTGGGAGACTGAGCATACATCGATGGCACTGGATTCGAGAGTCGTAGCTAATGAAGCCTGTTGCCCTATTCAATGTAAGATTTGAACATTAAGAGCTGCAATATATAGTTTAGAGCGAGGTTTCAGGAGACCAGGATTGGACTCGTTTGCATCAGTGACACGAGGTTGCCAAGCGATGGACGAAGGGTTGGTTGTGGAGGTAAGAGAAATATTTAGTGGTGTAGGAAGGATTTGATTGTGACCAATTTAGTCTGGTGTGCTATTACTGGTATGAGGACAGATGTCACTTCCCTGCCTCGTTCACCATGGAAGTGTGTTTGGTGAGGACCCTGATAATGATATTGGATTATGGCTGGTCTGAGCGACCAGTGAAGTTTGTACAATGTTAGCTCTGTTCTTTGAGTAGTCTTACATCTGGAGACGGAAATCGGTGAGATCTGGCGTCTTTAGGGTCTACCATTTCTAAGTTCTTCCTTTCTTGAGAGAAGCTCAGCATCACTGCAGACACTGTTTATTTTAAGGAAACATCTTACTTCTGTCACAATAATCTACAGTCATGAGAACACCTTTGTTTTCAAAGCTCGATTTACTTCTTTCTGTCTCACTGTTCGCTAATCAACGTGCCTGGCATAGTAGATCCTAAATTATGGATATGTTCTCCTCGATCTTGTTTGGTTGGGTCATCCTGATAGTCAAGCTCGACCACCACGTCCAGGTCGCAGCTACGCTCGGATATTATTCTAATTAATCTATGTTACTTCATTCACTTTTCTTTGCTTTCACATATATTTAGTTTAAACACCACCAATTTGCATCAAATGTGTCTTCACAATCTTCAAGCAGCCCATAATACTCATCGGAAGGATCTAATACGAGTAAGCATATAGTTATTTATTTATTTTGTATTACTAATAATATGCAGTTTGTTCTGCAAATAAATATGTTTTTCCGTATTTAAAGAAAGAATTCTTAATAATGTCACATATTAAATATTCCGATTGACATATAGAAGACAATATTTTAAACAAACGGATTGTTGGGGATGTTAGATCCCCGAAACTCGCTTGATAAATGCCTTATTTTGGATTTAACGTTTGCTAGCATGGGTTGATCAGTTGACCTTGAGTTTCATTTCCCACCAGGAGAATCCGTGGCTGTGATTGGCTGCTGTGTATTTTAGTGTGCTATTTTCGCAACTGTCCCAAGGACGTTTCTATGATGTATAAATAAATGAGAGTTGTGTGCTTGATTATATAGTGATTGCTGAGTGTTTGTAGAATATACTTTCTACGCTTACAAAGCCTTCTGTCTTCAGCTTGGGATTCAAGGTAGCCTATCTGGACGCTGGTGAACTCGTAATAGCTTCAAGCGTTCATAGTGACGAACATATCAGGATAATGAGTCGTTACCTGTTAGATGATGTTGAGACAATTTAACAATATAATAGTTAGATTGTTACATAACGTTTCAAAGAATAAAATTGAAAACTAAAATGAACTTACATGATCAGTTAATTAATGTGAATTGTTAAATAACATTAGAAGTAAGAGTTGAAATTGGATGTCAACATTAGTATTTTGTTATTCATAAAATTATTCGAAACGATAGCTAAATGTCTACAAAACAAAGTTCGTAAAAGTTCAAAGAAAGTGGAATAAAAATTTTAGGATATTTAATAGCATGTATTTGGAAGGTCAGTGTAAGTTACGGAACTGCACAAACTTTTCTTGTATACAAAGATTCCGTTTATTGATATTCAATCGGTGGGTTCTGCAATATGTGCCAGTCAAATTATGAAGCCATCGGGAAAATGTGAAGAGATTTTATCAATAAATTTAAATGCTGATGGTGATCAGTATCGACTAGATACTGCAAGATGGAGATTTTTAATGTTTTCCATTGTTCTGAAATATGTCGATACATTTGTCTAGTTGTGCGCCCAACGTAACTAGTTCATCGGGAGGAGTTTAAATGGTAAATACATATTTGTTCGTCCGTTCTGTCAATGAATTTCCTCATTCTATCTATAATTTACACTTGTATACAATCATTTCAATACTAGCTTCAATGGTATAAAACATAAATTGTTAGAACTCCGTAATCTAGTTAGTTAACCGTTGTGTTCAATCGGAAGTTTTGCAAGTTTTTAATTTAAGATAGATTTTATCATGTCAAGTTATGTCGTGCAATCTAACGGAGAACTTACGTAAACTCAATAATGTGTTTAAATGGTTTTACTTCATTTTTTATCCATTTTAGGTGAAACGATGTAGGATAAAGTAGTCGCTAATCATCACAAAACCGGTTTTTCACTTCGACGAACTGTTACAATAAAACAAAAAGAATAAACTAGTTTTTAAGAAATAATAAATGGGTTTTGTGGAAATCGGTCTAACTAGTTCTTTGCATTCCTTAAACCTCAGCAAAACTGTTTTATCTTAGCGTTAAACCCTCCAATATGAATCTCCATGTACTACGATATAGGCACATACAATTGACCAATGCCATGTTAGACCAAATCACATCCGGTATTCCACTACTAGCCACAATTTATAGACACTGGAAGTAATTACTTTTGTTCACGTATTCATTAGCATGTTTGTGTCATAATTTTTCTTTGTTTATTGCTATTTTCTTTCTGCTTTTATAAACATCTAACATAGTTCTGGCAATATGCTCTAGTGCTTTCAATTTCATATGGTAATACAGATTATTCTCATCAAGCTTATCAACCTCTAGCTTCACAATTAATTGGAAGACCGTTATTTGATACATGGTAAGTAGTTTCTAATAAACTAGTTGTGGTGGTGTTTCGTTCTCTGAGCTGGATATTTTGATTTTGAAGCTTTCATTGTTCTTCTGAACCACATCATCAGCACAAACTTCAGATGGAAGTAAACTAGTTTTAGTGATCCTAAATATCTTACCTAAAAACAATATCTTAGCCCAATAAGTGTGTACGTCACTCTTAAAGTAAAGAGATTAGAGACTTTGTATTAGTTTTTTCGACATCAGTATTCCTGATAAATAGATTATTTCAAAGCATATTTTCTATACATATAGCGAGTTAGTTTAGTATGTCAGTTTAACAGTAGTATAATATCAAAAAAACTAGAAAGTATTCCTTGTTAAGACAATTTTTATTCAATAAAATGGATCATTTTTCGATCTGATCAAACTTCTCTTTAAACACTTATGATGATAACAATTATTCGTTAGCTTATTCTAACGTGAATGAATAATGTAGTTTCGTATTGTATCTTTTTATACAAACATCTTTTCGGGATACAAACGACGAAACTAAGACAGTTACGCAGCAAATTGAAAATGTACATACACCTATGTAATTTTTTCAAATGAGTGGTTTTGTGAAGCTTATTAATTCATGATGTTCCATTCAAAAAACATTAAGGTTACTTTACTAACTCTATCAATCTTTTACGCATTTAAAATTCTTTTAGATAATCGGCATTTTTTTTACTTTTTAAGTAATATGAACATAAATAATACAATTATTAGTGTTCATTTCGATGCTAGTTAAGTGTTACTATGATAATCTTACGCTAATAAGACGTCACAATTTCATCTTAGTATAATTGTCTTAAAGGTTTGTTAGTTTATTTTTGAGATAGAACCCTGTCGTTATTGGTTTACTCGCAAAGCTTATGGTAAGTAGTTGATTAGTAGATCGTTATATAAGTAATACAAGATGTTAATTATTGTCATGAATTTATTATGAATAGGATCATAGTTAGTTTAACGAAATACTGTTTTCAAAATAACATAACCTAACATCTTTATTGAAATCTACATTATATCATCTTATTGTTTTTTGCTTAATTGCACTGAGATTATCCTTCTCTTCTGTTATTATCTTTTTCTCTGTCGATATTAATGAATCCAGCTTACGTTATATTTCAATGACATGCGCTTTCATGGTAATAAGATGTTTTATTGATTGGTTGTGTGTAGAAATTAGTAATGTCACTTTTTTAATGCTATCATAACCTGAACTTGGAATTGATCATTTTAAACGGTAAAATATCATTCATAAGTTATTCATTCACTTATTTTATATTGCAACGTTTTAATCATTGTCCTTTTTTGTTTGTGTAGATCACATGTGATTATCACTTAATATTGATTAACTAAGTGTAAACTGATCCACTGTAAGCTTAACATCAAATTGACCTTGTAAAAAAAATTATGGTTACTGTAAATAATTAAAACTTACTATTTATGTGATTCGAACTATTCTTATTTTCTTTACTGGAAGAAAAAAAATGAAATTCTTTTTTTTTTTTCTTTGAACACAGGATTCGACATTTTCTTCGTATACATGATGTTCAAAGTTTAGCAATGTTGGTTCTTGTGCTACAAAGTTTAAATCGTATCAATGAACTTAAAGTAAGCCAACTAATTGAATTACCGTTATGTTATTTATTTTCTAATGTTATTGATATTATTTATAATTATGTATAGTGATAACGGGATATTTTTCTTACTAATTGCATTGTTTGGTTCATTTATAATCCTCGTTTATATTATATTACTTTGATTAAACATTCAAAACAATGGTTTTTATAGAATATTTGTAAAATGCATAGATTATATAATCATAAGTTTTTTTTCTCCTGTATGTAACAGTTGAAAAGAAAATATTCCAATTAATTATAGCATGATCATTTCATTGGTGCTTATTGAGAATTGACCCATCAGACTTTGAATAGACAGACAGATACAACGCAGAACTTCGTAAATAAGTACATCAGTTCAGGTTGCCATACCACGTCAGCACAGAGAGGTAAATGTCAGTTCAAACCCAAGAGTGATAGCGATACTAGAATTATTAGCAGCAATGGAGAAGATTAGGGAGCGAAGATATAATTCGAAAAGTATAATTCAGTAAAATAAATTTAGAAGGAGAAAGATAGAGATGATGAGGAATTCAGAAGGTTAGAATTTCATAGAACACAAAGAGTGGATGCACTTGCGCCATTGCAAACGCTTCTGAGCCATGTCGTTTAAGGTCTATAACCATCGGTGACTTTCGTCTCGCGTACATCTATCAACATGACTCAGTCCACCTATCAGTGACTTCATGGATTTGTGCCATGTTTTGGTCTGGTCGCCCCTAACTTTCTTCTAACGTACTCCTACACCACAAAACATAACTCGTCGCGGCAGTCGGTGGTTAGACATACGTAACACATGTCCCAACCACCTCAACTGATGAAGTTTCAATACTTCATCTATTGATTTGCCATCCTTACCTAGAACTCGTTTCCTAACGACACCATTGCTTACTCGGTCGTCCCAGGATACACGAGCAATGCTTCTTAAATATCTATGATCGAAGACTAGTAACCTACCAATATCTTCTACTCTTAACGGCTAAGTCTCGCATCCGTATAGTAGGACAGAGCGAACTGCTGCACGGTACACTCGTCCTTTAGTTAACAAGCAGAAATCTCGCCTGCGCCATAAATGACGCAGGTTAACAAAAGCCAATAGAGCCTTCTGTATCCGCGCTGAGATTTCGTCACACACCAGGCCATCAGCACTGATGAGACTCCCAAGATAAGTGAAGTGGTCTACACGCTCAACGACTTCTCTCCCTTTCACTAGTTCAGGTACCGATGCAACCCGATCTTGAAGCAACATTTTGCATTTCGAGGAGGAAAACCTCATCCCGAACTTGCTTGCATTGTTGCTTAGGGTAGTCAAAAGACTGCGTTTTGTCAGCGTCTTCACCATGTAGGACTATATCATCGGCATATTTTAATTCGATAAGCGAGCCTCCTGGTGATAGGTCTACTCCTGAAAATTCAGATGAAGATAATGTTATATCTAGGAGCATGTCTATGATAAAATTAAACAAGAATGGAGAAATTGGACATCCCTGACGGTTATCACTTGATGTAGAGGATTCAGATGACAGTTCGCCATAAGCTCTCACTCGACCAGTGGTGTTCGAGTAGAGAATTTGTATAGGGTTAACGTACTTCTTTGGTAAACCTTTTAATGACAGACACTGCCACAGAACCTCACGATCTACTGAGTCGAATGCCGCCTTAAGGTCCAAAAAGACAAGACTTTGAATAGATTATATTAGTAATAGTAAATCGTAAAAAAACAGTTAAAATTTGTTGTATTCATTAATTTAATCATTTGAATTATTTCATAATCATATTTTTCAACAACTATTGATAAGCAATATGAATTACTATAGTCAACTCTTCTGGACTATCTGATGATTTCTTTATGATAAAGAATGAAATCTTTTCTTGTTTCAGTTTGACACAATTGATAGTTCAAGTGTTTCACTAAACAAACTTGGAAATAGTAAGTTATCGTTGATTTGTAAGGTTTTTTCTTTTATGTTTCATTCTGTCAATTTTTTTAACGATGTTTTAATAGTTCATTTATCTGTTCTCATCTAAAAACACTGTCGATACTTATATTTTCAAATTTATCATAGATTAAATTTCTCACTTGCTTGATTACAATAATCCTTAAGATAGAGATAATATACTATTGAATCTAATTTAAATACTAGTGCTCGTGAAATAATAGTAATCATTTACAGATATCCATTTAGTATTAAAACTATCTGTTTAAACATACCACTGAGTGATGGTTATCAGTTCCTATCATGTTTAACAATTTCGATATAGATACAATTGCGAAGAATTCAAATAGACCACAATGTTTTTCATTATTTATGCGAAATAGATAAATAACTGCCAAATAAAATCTAGTCAGGAATTCAGCAGCGTATCAGACATCCTTGGAGTCAACTGCACAATTAGTTAGTTTGATGAAATCGCTACGTTATTGGTTAGAAGTCCTAAATGCTCAATATTTGTTTACAATATAAAGTTGGAAGATTTTTGAGTTGCAAAGCTTCTTGCATATAATTCAAAAAAAATATTTGCAAAAACATGTTTATGCTGATATTACTGGTATATTTTATTGTTATTTTAGAGACATTTTGGGAATATTTATTGCTGGTCACTGCTTTGTCTATTTCGTAGTATGACTTTACATTACAATCGCGCTTATACAGTGCAATTACTAATATTTCATATCAACTCTTTTTCTGTTCACCACAACTGATGTTAATTTTTCGTATAGATTGCTTCAGCAATATAATAGATGAAAACATTGAGTTGTTACAGAAATCAGTAGTTTAACGCGTTATTCAGTCAAACATCCCTTTTTCTGTGAATAAATTTTACATATGCTTATCCTTTTAACTACATTGGATTCATGAACTAAGTTTCTTCTATGAAAACATTTAATAGTTTTCATAAGTGATATATGCTATAAAGTCTTCATGTCCAATACTTTTTTATAGCTTGTTTACGAATTTGAATTTGTTCGTTTTTAACCAATGGATGTATTTTTATTTATGGTTTGGAAAATTCAAAAACCAAAATTATGCAGAAAATTCTTTTAGCTGGATAGATTTCACCCTTCATCGATCTCTTTCCAAACAGTATTGTCTGTATCTTCAATAAATCGAATATCTTTACCAGTCATCTCTGTACTCTCAAATAGTGTTTTTATTGTAATAGTTATTGAAAGTAATCTAATGCTAAAATGTTATTTTCTTATACTATCTAATGAAACTAGATCTCACTTCATATTCATCGGTGAATAACTTTTTGGAAACGTATTCATTATATCACATGAATGAGTCAGAAAGGACATTGAATCATTTAGGATGTAATACAGTTGCCAGTTCTTCGTTAGAACAACATGTGTCTTTTACCTTGGATAATTCTGATGAAACACAGAGTGAATTTAGTTTGGTATCTGGCCATTCAAACGAAAATATGAACGGTTGTATTATAGAACAACTTCCTGTAAAAGAATTATCAATCAATTCAATTTGTGCTTATCAGTCAAGGTTGGTTGTTCAGAATGTTCGTTTTTTTCTTAAATTAAGCCTACTGTTATTATGCTCTCTATTTAAGATGAGGGCTTTTCTCCTCACAGTTTGCCATACAGTCTGACATATTATTATTAGTCTGTTATCAGTTCATTTTTGTATTAGGAGAATTAAATTTTTTGAGTAATATGGTACTTGACATGAGTGATTTCCTCCTTCAACTGAATTTTTCGTGTGAGTGTAATAGCAACATCACTCAGTCAAACATGAATGCTAAAATTTGACACAAGTGTTATCTGTTCACTAAGATCATGTCAGTAAACAGAGATGATATTGCTAAAAATTCCAGAGGAGTCTAAATGAAAGTCGTTGATTGCAGAGATTGATGTCACTTCTTGAAATGTCCACCCCGAGTGTTTTTCCAACTTACTCCTGCACTAACCAACATTATGATTCTAGATAGGCAGTGGTTAGACATATGCAAGACACTATCGTATGCATTCGATTCTAGTGTTAAAGCATCTATCCTAATTAACTCATATGTTTTCCGATTTACGGATAAAAATGCTGCTTAAATTATAATTATCTATTTAAGTAAAAGTGAATTCACATATACTTTATAGAATCATTGCATCAACGATCTTCTTAGTTAATGATCCCTTCACTATATATTGTAAGTCTAACTTTGACATTGCTTTCTCAGTTGTTTTACTGTCTTTGTTTATGCTCAATATCATTATAGGTCTAGATTTTGTAGGATTTTTGTTCTTCACTTACTCATGAGATACTCATTATCCGATATACTTTGAACTAATAGTTATAAGTAATGATTATTGCAGTCAATTTAATTCAATCTGTCAATTACTAGCTCTGAATTTCTTTATATTTATGAGTCAGTTACTTTTGAAACGTTTTATAAGTTTCCTTTTGATTTAATCTTAGTCAATCAACACATTATAGCTGCTAAATTTCTTTAATCCAGAAACTCAGTGTGATTTCATGATTTATCATGCTAAACTCATCAAGTTTTAAAGATACAGTTTACAGACACAATTTACTTCTTCAAAATTTGTTATTACTTTGAGCTAATTTATTAATTATTTCTGTAATTTTTCTGCGTTCTAGATTTGTACACCCAAAGGATTTATTTTCATTCGATCACTATATTTATGTTTATGCTAGTATAATTTATTCCCTACGTGAATACATTTTACACGCTCATCTTCTCCGATCTTGGTCATCAAATATTCGTACAAATTCACTAGCCCACATTTGGCCTTATATTCAAACTAATGCTTTGATTCTACTTTCATGTCCAGACATGCAATTCAGTTCTAACTTAATTCGTAAACACTCCAGCGGATCTTTTAAATCAGTACAATATACACAATGTCAATGGGAGGTTAATTTGGAGAACCATCAATCTACGACTGGTCCTCAGAAATTACAAAATTTTTTGATATGTACTGTATGCCGAAATAGCTGCAAAGGACTTGCATTGGTTTGTCCACAGTGTACTCATGGTGGACATGTGAATCATGTTTATACATGGTTTAACTTATCCAATAAAAATAATTTACCTAAACAATGTCCATTCATTAATTGTGAATGTTTTTGTTTCTTCAATGAAATGTATTCAACGCAAACTCTACAAGTTCAGTAAATGTTTTTGAAAAATACAAATTCACCAACATAGGGACAGGAGATTACTGTCTAAAACACTTTGAATTTCTCGATTCATATAATATTTAGGAGAATTTTCAAATATTCACCATTAGTTTATATATTATTTTCTCTTTAAAAAGCATATAAGTCTATGCGATGGTTTTCCAACCTATTCTTTAAATTCCAATTAGATGAGAATGTCTATTTTGCAATTTATTTTGTGCAACATCGAACTAATTTTCTGGCTTCCGAATTCGCTCATCCTTTTCCTCTATTTGATATATTCTCTGCTTGTTAGATTATTAATACCTTTTAAAATAACGTTGTAAATAAATGTGTGTAAAACAAGCGAACAATTGATGAAATTTTTTCGAAGATTTAATAAATTATTCAGCTAAGAGTTAATTTTTTTTTCTAGATTACTTGTACCTAATTGAAGGGCGGGATATATAATCATTGTTCACTGGTCATCTATATTTTAAGATAACCTTTTCAAATCTCACTATTTCTTGTCAGTTGACTAATAAAGTAGCACGTTAGACATATCACCTTATAATTTATATAGCACCCTTAGTAAACAGCCTCATCACTTTAGTCATTGAACATTTTACTTAATTATATGAGTGATAAATCAGCTATCTCGTTTCTGTACATGAAATCCCTCCAAATTTCCTAGTATGTTCGACAGCAGGGATTACCTGCACTCTTGAACATACGTATATAGCCACTTCCAAGGAAGTTCAACCCGCCGCCTTCACACAGTGAAAATGTTCCTAGTGAGATCGAGAGAATAAAAAGTGAATATCCAACGCTGAAACCGAGATGGCATGTACGCTGGAAGATGGAAAACCCTGGTTCCAAACCAATGGTTCAAATGGGTTCTAGTATCATGACGGGAAAAATGGCTTATGAAACTTTTGTATGTTACCAGCTTCCATAAGATTTCGTCTCCTGATGTCGCTCTAGTGTCTTTTTGATTAAATCTCTTGACCAAACTCTTGGAGAGTTTCTTCATTAGGATACCACCTGCTTCGGTTTGGCACCCGGATGGCACCTTAGCACATTTATATTTTGATGCTCCTTCGTACCGATGTTTATGTCTAAACAATAATGCTTATGTGAACCAGTCAGCTACAATGCGGAACTTGGGACGTACGTACGTCAATTTAAGTTGCCATACTAAATTAGCACAGAGGCGCGGTTGCCACTTCAAATTCCATAGTAGTAGAGGCAGTGAAAGTATTAGCAGTGATCGGAAAGATTCGGGTCCGAAGAATGTTTTTAAGAATAAATTTAGGAAAAGAGACATAAAGGTGATGAATAATCCAGAGGATTAGGATATGAGAGGAAACAAATTCCATAGTAGTAGAGGCAGTAAAGGTATTGGCAGTAGTCGGAAATTTAAGGGTTCAACGATATAATACAAGGAGTATAAATCTAGTGAGATAAACTTAAGAAGATAAAGGTGGTGAGGAATTCAGAAGGATCGGATTTGAGAGGACACAAAGAATAAATGCACCTGCGCCATTGCAAACAGGTTTAGAGCCATGTGATTCAAGGTCTCCAACCATCGGTTACTATCATCTCACCGCCCCAACTAGGTTTCTTCCCACCTATTCCTGCACTACAAAACATAGCTTGTTGAGGTATTTGGTGGTTAGGCGAACGCAGCACATGTCCCAACCACCTCAAGTGAGGAAGTTTCGATACTTCATTTATTAATTTGCCATCTTTACCTAGTACTCGTTTCCCAACCACAGCATTGCTCACTCGGTTGTCTCAGGATACACGAGCATTGCTTCAGAGACATCGATGATCGGAGACTAGTAACCTACGAATATCCTCTACTTTCACTGGCCATGTTTCTTACCCGTGCAGTAAGGTGGAGCAAACTGCTGCTCAGTGGACTAGTCCTTTGGTTAGAAAAGGGATATCTCGCCAACACTGTAAGTGACGCGAGTTGGAAAAAGCGAGTTGAGGCATTCTGTCTCCGAGCCGATATTTTGACAGATACTAGATCAACAAGGCGGATGAGACTGCGGTCATTATATTCAGCTACATCACTCCCTGTTACTAATTCAGGTGCCGTTGCAAGCCGAACTTTAAAAAGTACTTCGCATTCTGAGGTGGAGCGCCACATCCCAAACATGCTTGCATGGTTACTGTATTTTGTTGGCTTTACTTAGTAAAACTATGTCACTGCCATACTCTAATTCAGCAAGTGAATCTCCTCTTAGGTCAACCCTTGGAACGTCAGACGATGAAAGTGTCGTTTCTAAAAGCATGTCAAGGACGAATTTAAATAAAAGTGGAGCAAGTGTATAGCACTGAAGAACATCACTACCGAAGAAATTTCGCCATAAGCTCTCACTCGACAAGCAGTGTTCGTGCAGAGAATCTGAACCAGTTTGATGTATTTCTCTGGTACTCCTGTCAGTAACAGAGATTGTGGTGGAATCTCACGATTAACGGAGTCAAATTCCGCCTCAAAGTCGAGAACTACAACTATTGTCGGACGAATGAACGTGTGTTTTTGTTCTAGAAACTGACGTGATTTGTGGTATTTATAGCCACGCCTAGGTCTGCAAACAATATGATTTTATACATTCTACACCTTACTTGCACTAGTTAGATAGTCTGGTTTACAGTAAGGTTTCTGATACTGATTTCAATGATAAGTCGGAACAGTTGTCGGTGGCCAATAGCAATATGATCTTGTTTAATCCAACGTTGGGACGAATTTGAGGTTTGCTAGTTCATAAGATATTTTTCCTCGTATTTGAAGTTATCATTTGCTAAAAAAGGGTGGTTATGTGAGCACTGCTGCAGAAGGTCACCATTATCTGTTCTGTGAGTCGCAACACCATAAGATCTACCCAGGTGTCTTTCCATTTTGTTCAGTCTACCTACTTGAGCATTAAAGTCAGCAGCCAATATTATTACATCAGAGAGCTTAACGTTTCAAAGAAGGTTGGGAAGGTTTCTGTAAAACTCATCTTTTATCTCGTCTGAGCTACAGTCAGTGGGAGCGTAGGCGGAGACGAAGAAGAGGCAACGGCGAGTTTCCCTATCTTTATGAGTCCGTACTGTCCTGCTTAATCGGAGAGCGCACAGCGACTGTCTACTGGGATCCAGTCTAGAAGAGCTAGTTCCGACCTAGGACTTGACACTATACCTACACCTGTGAGGCCAAGGGAAGAAGCAGCTGGGCTCCTAGATGTACGTCACGTAAGCCGAGTGGGTTCTTTTTCTGGGCAAGATGAAATCATATTGATGATTTTGCTCGGGCCCTGTATGTGCATTTGGGAGACTCAGCATACATCGATGGCACTGGATTCGAGAGTCGTAGCTAATGAAGCCTGTTGCCCTATTCAATGTAAGATTTGAACAATAAGATCTGCAATATATAGTTTAGAGCGAGGTTTCAGGAGACCAGGAATAACGTTTAGTGGACTCGAATCGTTTGCATCAGTGGCACGAGGTTGCCAAGCGATGGACGAAGGGTTGGTCGTGGAGGTAAGAGAAATATTTAGTGGTGTAGAAAGGATTTGATTGTGACCAATTTAGTCTGCTGTGCTGTTACTGGTATGAGGACGGATATCACTTCTCTGCATCGTTCACCATGGAAGTGTGTTTGGTGAGGACCCTGATAATGAAATCGGATTATGGCTAGTCTGAGCGACCAGTGAAGTTTGTACAATGTTAGCTCTGCTCTTTAAGGAGTCTTACATCTGGAGACGGAAATCGGTGAGATCTGGCATTTTTAGGGTTGACCATTTCTAAGTTTTTCTTTTCTTGAGAGAAGCTCAGCATCGCTGCAGACACTGTTTGTTTGAAGGAAACATCTTATTTATGTCACAGTAATCTTCAGTCGGGAGAACGACTCCGTCGTCAGAGCTTGATTTACTTCTTTCAGTCTCACTATTCTCTGATCGACGTGCCTGATATGGCAAATCCTGAATTGTGTATATATTCTCCTCGTTCTTGCTTGGTTGGGTCATCCTGATAATCAAGCTCGATCATCACGTAAGGGTAGCACCTTCAGTCGAGTGATGGCTGTTCCAGGTCTGATCGAAGCTAAGTAGATCGTAGTGCAGCCACAACTACTGGTTCTGAAATACGACGTTCGAATTTGGTGTCTTTTTATCGCTAGGAGCTTTTCGAAGGCATTACTATTTTCTTGCTTCTATTTTGTAGGCGAGATCAGTTGACTTCAATAGTGCTTACCATTTTATGTTTATCCAAACACTATTTCGTTATGGATTCATCGATGATGGGTTACTGTCAAATGTTTAATTTTCTAGTCGACTATCTCTTTGAATGCGAAATACAGTATAAATTTTAACACTGGTTGATGAAAAGATACATAAATTTGCCAATTAGTAACCCCGAAGCAATAATTGTCAATAAATACTATATAGAATGGCAATGACAGAGCTTGATATCTCCATTGCGATAGAGTCAAAATACGAGCTGTTTCCGCACTGTTCCATATAATTATTTTTTATTCAACGGCAGTCAATTAGCAAAACAGTAATATTCAGTCAGGCTATGGAAAGCGATTTTAATATGCCAGCTTCTCTGATGCTTTGAAAAAACAGACTTTCACATTCCGTATAATCTGATACCACCATCAATACTTCGTGACATGACTTCTGCTTTTATATTTTTTCTCGTATATTTATTTATATTTTATTCTTATGTCATAACAGAAGACTTAGCTTCTTATAATTAGGACTTGCTCCACGAACTTACAATCAATACCATCCTGGTCTGACGACATGGAAACCTGGTTCCGCTGTGCAGAGTCTGACTTTCACGAGTTAGGCTTGAGAGATCCATGTGTTCGATTTCCAGCTATAATAAAAGTCATCACCATGTGATTCATATGGTATCTTACACCTGGTATGTTTACTAGCGATGTTTCCAAACCGTGGAACACGCTTACAAAGGAGACCGACAATTGTATAGGATAAGCATTGAAGAAAGCATCTACTGCTTCAAAAGAGAAGCCCTTTATTGGAACCCTCAAGAACAAGGGAAAATAGGGAGACCAGAAAACTGAATAAGCTGAGATATGGAGACGGACATAAGATGGAAGTGGAAAGGGAGACCCTGTTAAGAGTTGGTTAGAGACTGCTGATTAGCGAGTGTACTCCATTGGAGGCGACAGTCGTAAGTAAGTAATCATCAAATGTTAGACCAACATTTTCACAGCATCAAACTGCAGGATGGCTTGTCAACAGAAATGTAGCTGTAGGTGAGTTAAGCAATTAGTCAAATCACCATTCCGACAACTCTTACTATTTAAGCTCCTCCTGTAGGCAGGCTACACTCGTTTCATTTTAGAACGGTTTTGTGGACGAAACAGCTACGTCGGCTGTTCAGATTATAGAGATCAGTGGGACTCTAGCATCCAAACCCCTGCCACGAACATACCGAGAATCTCACCCTCCGGTTAGAATTAACGGCGACGGTTTCAGGTTGACATAGCCTTCTTCTACATAACATAGGTTCGCTCTCTCAACGACTCCGGCGCAGAAGTTAGCATCTTTCGAAGAACGCTAACAAGTTCTCTTTCGAATTTCCTGATAACTCAACTATATGTCACAGTTTGCTTCAGATTTACAACAACATATTTCATATAAATCCCTTGAACATTTTCCAAGGGATTGACTATCCTTAACCATCTCAGCTACAAAATGAGGACACCACTCTTGAGCGCACGTTATTAGAAACAACTCTGAAACATCGCGTCAAAGAGACGGGAAGAAATAGAGGGACTTAACTTTGTAACATGTCCATATTTTGATATCGTCCATTCTACATCATTGAGAAAATATCCTCAATTCTTTTCACAAACGTTTCCATCCGAACGCGAACGAGCATCAGGCTATAAGCATAACGATCTTTCTAGCCTGGATTTAATAAAGACATCAGTGAGTCGTCTGTCCCACATGAGCAGGGTTGCAAACGCGACGCATTCACTTAAACCTGCTTTTTCTCAAACTTAAGTAATTAGTGCATTCTTCCAATCCACCACACAACTTTGTGTACACGTTTTCGAGCGCTAAGACCACTTGAGGTCGTATACAAAGGACACTAAAACATTCTCCTTTGTGAACCTAAGTATTATACCAATGACAAGTACAAAAGTAATGAAAACATCATCATCGAAAGCCTGAAAGGCACCTACGTAAAATGAAACCAGTTCTCCATCGTCTTCTCTCCAACTACACGCAAACGAGATACAGGTTTCCTTCGACTATGATACAGTCTCTGATCAGTTTCACCTGCAACAAAGCTGCGTTGGTTTCCAAGAAAAACCTAAAACGACTCGCCCTAGAATATCTCTATGATTCTCAGATCTACAGAATATGAGGCAACTTAAAACTCATATCCTCTTTGACATATTCCCATATTCTACAACTCTTTCTCAGCCCTCCTCATTTTACTTGTATCAAAAGCCGAAAAATAAATTATGTCTGCTTACATATATGTTATCGGAGTTAAAACAGGTCGAGGTATTTCCGATATGCCTATTTATGCGTGTACGGTTGTTCACAACAGATCAAATGAACATGTCGTATATTATTTTTATCACTGTAGCACGGTACATACATTCACAATACCAGCTTTTATTTATGCATGTTTTGCTTGCATTTAAAATTATAAGTGTCCTTCGAAGTGCACTTGCATTCAGTGTCTTTTCTCCATGAACCACCGGAAACGAGAAAAGGCGGAAGAAGGTCAACAATAAAACTGACGTCATTGTCGTACAATTTTTAGATAATGTCATGTACCACATGGCTCCATAGGGTAGGGTAAAACGACCAAACACTGCTTGACAAAGTTTGCCATAAGAATATCATTTCTCAGTTCCACCCACATTCAGTGTTAATTCTTGATGGTCACGTCTTGGGGTCTCAAACTACTGTATTACGGATGAATATGTACAAGCGGTATATTACGCCCAAAATTAAATAGTTATGTAAGTCTTCAGCAGATGGCGAATTAGTTAGCATGAAGCTGAGAAATATCGACTGCGAGAAACACACTTTACACGTGTGCGAAAAAAGTATGAATATGCAGTTCGTACATTCGTCTGAGTCAGTGTAGATTGTCCTCGATAGTCAGATAAACATTGTGTGTGTTCCGACGACGTTATCAAAAGTCGATTATCCACATTTGTCTGAAGTCACACTCTCTCGCAGGGAAGTCTATGTTATCTAGGGTAAGCAGTATAGAATCAATGGAGACTTCATTAGCCTTTATTTGTCAAATTTTAGGGTTCCCAAAAATAGCAAACACTATCAAACGTAATCCTTTTGTTATGTGCGATTGCGTTTCTCCATTACGGTGACTGTGTACTTTAGGAAGTTAATGATGATGAGGCCGACAAGGATTTATAACTGACTGACTTTGTTTTTGGTAGCCCTGATTTCTGAACAAATACCTGTCAATTGTATGCACCGAACGTTGGTGTATTAACGGACTTCTGTTAATGACTACGGCAATCTGGATAGAACTCTTACCTTAATTAGGTTCAAAATGAACGAGGATAAACGAAACTGAGCGAAATATTGATACGTTTACTTCTAATGGATCCAGAAACCTTTTATCCACTACCGTAAATTTCTGTTCGTTTCCGCAGATTCGCACACAGAAAATATATATACATGAGATTGGGTCTGATAGCGCTGATTTTTCTCTGATATGCTGCTTTGTCAAATGATACTAGGATGTGCTATTTTCGTACGCAGGGGTTTGAAATACACGTTTCCTGTTATGACGATCTAGTTACCAGAAATTGTAGTTCAGGGATGTGAATGCATCCATACCTTAGAGATAAATGCAAATCTGGACTTTAAAATATACTTGAGTATTTGTTTAATATTATATGCCTGGCTGCAGATTGCGGTTGAATGCACTATAGTATGTGCGGTTGGATCAGTATTTACAGATATGTCGTAAGTGTACTAAGTAGAAGGTTTTAGATTCGAACCAGTCAACCACTTCCGGGCCATACTATTCTGTTTATCTGTAACAGCAATGTATGAAAAGGTCTACAACATATGTCTATCTATTCCGTTGCACTTAAAAACACTGCGGAGAGCGGATTGAAAAGTGAGCTAGAACACTCATACGGAATTTTATGGAAGTTCTGCCGACATCGAATTTTTCATCATTAAAACTGTAATTTCTCAGATTCCCGTGTGTATTTATTCAAGAAATTTTATCATGTCGTTCATAGCATATATAGCTTAGACATGTGGCATGCGTTTGCACTAACCTATATCATTGTATATATTCAAACTATATTTGATTGTTTTGTGACCATATACTGTTAGATTTGCTCCATAATAATATCTTTTAGGCATGCTTACATAGTGTAAATGGAAAATAAACTGCACACGGTAGTATTAAATATCTCGTTAATATAACCATAATGGAATAGAGTTTGGAGAGAAATGGAACGGACCTCAAAAGAATATCTTAAATTTTTATGGAAATCTCAATAACCACACGTTCGCACCACGGCATGGCACTGAATAAACGGAAAACATATAGTTAATCAAAAGGTGTATGTATATAACATACAGATTAGACAAACAAATGTAATTGATTATTGACTACTAGAAATTGGCCTACCTCCTTAATCTGGGACTTAGTTGTTGAACATTTACAAAGAAATTAGTATTGTTATCAATGATTTTGTAAATTGAATAGGCATAATGAAATCCTATAAATTTCGATTCGTACGCTGATTGAATGAGTGTTATGGAATCCCTGAATATCAGCGTTTCAGACCACCGAAAGTTAAAAATTTACATATTACAATAGACGCATGAAACAATTTGGAGCTACCGTCAAGTCTCACTCAGATATGATAACACATTGTCTATGAGTAGCTAACTTACCATCATCAACATAGCTTTGGTGACACAAAGAGTCTATTGATAATGGCAATCGAGTAAGTGGATAGTTCAGAACTCCGGAGTTGTATGATATTGCAGTAAAATTTTCATATTAATATGAACTGTCTACTAGACCGTTCTCAGTTGTTTATGTTACCAATTTTCAATAAAATATGACATTTTTGATGTATCGTGGTGGGATATCGTATTTTTCACATTGAAATAAATGTTTATCTGAACTATAAGATATGGAATATTGAATTAGCTCACAAACCTTGGCTTTGAGAGCAGCAGCCCGTCAAAACCCTTGTGAAAATTTTTCATTATATAGCTGGACTTACCATTTTTTCCCGTTTGAAAAAGTTCCGGGTTTAAGGTATTCTTGGTAATTATCTTAGCTCATTGTATAGTTTGTTTAAACATTTTGTTACCTATCTAATTGTGGCGGTACATATCCTTCATCTTCGTTTATTCGCTTCTTTTTTTCTTAACTGTTATTCTTATAATTCTTAATTGAATTACTTGTTTGAGATATGTTACGTTTGATGTTTAGGTGCTTATCCTTCCTTTTTGTTGGGAGTTCGTTATTCGTAAGGTTTGGTCTACAAAAACGTCGATCCAACTTATAATACTATAGATGTTATTCGTATTTGCTTGACAACTATCTGGTGCAAAACCAGCGACAAGTGATATATCAGGCCTACGGATGTATTTCGAACTATATGTACTGTTTTAGAGCAAGGGAGGGAACATTCCATCCTAAATATGCGGTCGAATTTGACGGTTGAAATTTCTTTGGCCAACTTGTCCAAAGTTTGTAGTTTGTAACATGTCTTGAATCAGCTACTTTGAAATGTTGAGAGCACCTTGAGGTGGATTCAGATCCCAAAGTGCTTGTTCCTCATTTTAGATAGTTTTTAAGCTTGAGGTAATAAATCGTTACCTGTTGAGGATCATTTATACGAAATAAAAAAGTAAGTTCTCGTACTAAACCGTAGGAAATCTCTGAGACGCCCTTTAGCCTATGGTTAACTACCAAAGCCTTGATGCGGTCGAGATGGCAGGTATTCATTCTGAAAATACCCGTTTTCGAACACGTGCTTTCTCGTTGCGTGAGTTTCTCACGAAACACGAATAACACCCTAAAACAAGGTCGTTCGGTATGGAGAATCCACCTAGGGGGTTGAAAGTCCAAATCATTTTTGCACATAAACTCTACAATCATAGGAAAACAAATGGGATGCGGACCTATTTCTAATATCAGCATTATAGTGAATCGGTAATAGCCTTCATAAAACCATGTGGGTTTTATGTAACGTTTATGTACCAAACCGAAACATGACAAATCCATGGTGTCACTGACGACTGGATTGAGTCATGTTGGTGGACGTAGACCTGGTCGGGGTTCGCAAGTCGATAGCAACCGATGGTTAGAGACCTTGAAAGACAAGGCTTGAAATCGTCTGCAGTGGGGGAGGTGCGTCAACTCTTTGTGTTCTCTGAAATTCTAATCTTCAGAAATCCTCAACACCTCTATTTCTCCCTCTAAATTTGTTTCATTGGATTATACTTCCTGACTAATATTTGCGAACCCAATTCTCTTTCCGATTACTGCTAATACCTCTACGGCCTCTATTACTATGGGATTTGAGTTGACGACTGAGTATCCGTGGTAATATAATATGGCAACTTGACCTGATGTACGTACGTTTTACGTTGTAACTGACTGAAAGTGTATATGCGGTGAGTAGTTGCATAGGGTATCTTAGACGTTGCAGCTCTAAAAAGCTTTTTTTACTCTAGTAGAATCCTTGTATAAAAACTTGGCACGAACATCCCATTTAATGTAGGTGTTGGCCGTGATCATTTACTGATTCCTAGTTCCTTTCATATTTCAAAAATAGATCATACATTGGTTTCGACCTAAAGTATGTGGTTTTATATTTTGAAAAATCTAGTAGTTTTTACGTTTTTGTTCTAACTTTTAGGAAGCTAAGTCGTACTACCTTCAATCTCCGCATAATAGCAGTTCGTTGCAGTCCATTAGAATGAATTCTAAGGTAGCAAAGATTATTATCTAATTATCCTTCAGAGTGATATGCGTGTCCCTAAGCCTCCGAAACCTCCCGAAAAACCATTAATGCCATATATGCGCTACAGCCGCAAAGTTTGGGAGCAAGTTAAAAACTCCAATCCACATCTCAAGCTGTGGGAAGTTGGGAAGATTATTGGGCAAATGTGGCGTGACCTTCCTGATGACGAGAAAATACTGTATGTCGAAGAATACGATGCTGAAAAAATCCAATACACGGAATCACTGCGACAGTACCACAGTTCACCAGCATATCAGGCTTGGTTGGTAGCAAAGGAAAGAGGTATTGTAAATTAACTGTACTCACCAATATTATTTAGCCGAAAAAAGTATGGAAGAACAAGACCAGGAGCGCAGGCAATCAGTTTTGAGATCAAGAGATCGTGGGAACGAACTTCCTCAGGGTGATTTGAGGGAATCATATATACTGGAAGATAATGAAGAAGGTAACTTTTACTGCTTCTATGTAGCTTTGAATTGCATTTTTGGTTATCATGAGCGTCAGAAATATATCACAGAATCTCATGTAACTCACTGAACGTACAAGTACGGAAGGCAGCGGTGATAGTCAACGGTAGACAACCTTTCCGACTTATCAAGGAAACTGGTTTTGGGAATCCGAGTGTGAGACTTATGTGCGAAGTTCCGCGTTGTAATTGACTGACTGACTGACTAGGTAGAATTTGGGAAGGGGGCGTAATCCCATTCAAACGGCTTCGATCGCTGATTGTCCCAATTTATAAGAATGAACATAGGTCCTCTTGTGACAATCACAGACGAATCAGTTTAACTTATATAGTATCAAAAATATTGTCTTCCATAATACCTTGACTCCTAACTAGAGCTTGTGAAGAGCAGAGTGGAGAAGACCAGACTGGTTTCAGATCTGGACGTTGCTGTATAGACCACATTTTCACACTACGACTGGTCGTGGAACGCAGACACATTTAGGCGTCCGACAATAGTTGTCTTCCAGGACCTTAACGCAGCATTTGACTCAGTGGATCGTGAGGTTCTGTGGCAGTCATTGAAAGGTGTACCAAAGAAGTACATCAGCCTTTATATTCCTCAATATCTTAAATCCAATATTCTCTCGTACATGACTTTTTATACCATCTCAAACCATGCTCTCGATATTTAGTTTTTACAGTTGTCACTGGTACTACGATTATTTTGGCTCCTTTGCTTTTGATCTCGTACTGCTGCAGTATATATATCTACATGTATTTACTTTAAACCTTAATATCCCTTTATCATAGATACTGAAGACCAATTCACTGCAAAGCATGTAGCAGCCGCTCGTTTCCAAAGAAACCATCGTCTTATGCAAGAAGTTTTAAGCGATACGAGACTCCCTGATCCTGGTCAACTAATAACACAAAGCCGTCTTAACACCTTGCGCTTGCAAGTGGAACAACTGAAAAACCATAAGCGTAATTTATGTCAGGAGATTGAAGGGTGCAAGGCGCGACATCAAGCGAAAGTACAGCGCATTCGTGAAGAATCTGAACGTTTTCGATTAGATTATCAAAAATTAACGACTGCAAGACCAGTTATAACAGAGTCTCAGTTTGCCGATATGATAATTAAAGCCAAGTACGATATGCAGCGCGAAGAGGAGGAGCGTAAGACTCGTTATTTGGCAGAATTAGAAATCAGACGCAAACGTCAACAACAGCGGCAACAAAGGGAAGCAGAGTTATTGGAGTCTGAACGTAGACGTCAGTTATTGCATCAACAGCAGTTGCAAGTTCACATGAGACCAAATCAGGTGGCCTCATCACACAATGATCCGAATATCCAGTTCGGTGACCGTTCGTTAGAAAGACTGATAACCCAGGTATTTACTTTGGCAAAGTCATTTGAAATCTTTACTTTCACTGTTTTCAACTTATCCGATATCGGTATTACCTTGTACGTCGTTTATGCTGATCTACTACTCAATGAAATTAAGTTTTCAAGTTAAGTAAAAACTGTTTTATAATGTTCAAGCATAAAACTGGTCTACTACTAGGAAACATGAAAATGGAGTAAAGATTACTTATGATTCCCGAAAACTAAATATCTATTTCTCCCATAACCGTAGGTAAAGTACCATCGAAGCAATTCTCGGTTTATCCATCTGTGAACTGTGTTGCATGATGTTCGAAGTTTTTTTTATCGATCTTATGCACCAACCACTAAGTCATAGTGGTCAGGTTACACCACATATCCATCTGGGTTATATTGTTTGGCTATTTATACCCACTTTGATGTCCTCTGTAGACTTGTTATTGACTACTTATAAAGCATGGTATCGTGTACTAAATTAGGTTTACAAGATCCTTATTATTTCATTCCAGTCCAGTTATTCCCCAATTCGAATTGTTTTATCCTTTTCTATGTCCTAATTTAATCAACTTACCTACAATATGTTAATAGTAGCAATTTTACTAATATCAAATATATTTCATTGTTAATTTTCGGAAAAAACATCATATTTCATGAGCATACTTTTATTTAATAGTTGCTTGCGTTTTGTATGCGTCCCCTTGATTAATTGAGTTGTATTACAATGGTTCTGTGGCTCAACATTAATAAACGTTTCTTTGTTTTATATCTACATTTTGTTTATGGATTGTCCTAGTCAGCACATTTTACTGTTTTATTCAGTGTTCTCTAGTTTCACCTTGAATTACATGGTTCGAAATCGTTTGCAATGGCTCAGGTGCATCCACTCTTTGTGTTCCCCATATGCTAATCTGAATTCCTCATCTCCTCTCTTCTCATATTTATTTCACTAGATTATACTTGAATGACATCTTCAAACCCTGATCTTTCTGATTACGGCTTATACTTGTACTACCCTTACCATTATGGGATTTAAACTCACAGTTGTGTCTCTGTGCGAATGCGGTATGGCAACCTGAACTGGTGTACTCATGTACGAAGTTCTATGTTGTAAGTGACCGACTAACTCAAATGACAATTAATTTCCTCGATAAATATTATTGGACCTTTTTTGAAAATGTAGGCTCTCTGAGTATGATAATTTACGTTAATTTTTTTTATTTTTATTAGGACAAAAGAGATGATACAAATTCCCAACCTTCACAAAAGTTACCTGCTTCAACCGGTTTATTGTGTCCTACAAACCATCCGAAAGGAGCTCCAGAAGTTGGACATGAAATCAACCCGAATTTGTATCCTGGGCTAGGAAATACTTTCACACAACCAGTTACTCAAAATTCTCTGCAAAGGTTCCCTCAGTCCGGTCATACACAACACCACTATCCACCTCCACTACATTATTTACCTAATGCCGCGGCACCGTCAAATCCACCTGGTTTAATTCATCAACGTAGTCCGGTTCCTAGTATACAACAAGCGGCACAAAATAATTCAGGTAAACCGAATGCCGTATCTTTAGGACGTACCAAAAAAGTCCCCTCATCTGCTTCTTCAACTTCATCGGCCTCTTCGGCTTCGTCAACATCCTCAAAGAAAAAAAAGGTTGATTCAGACCCTATTAAGGATGCTACTAATCAGGATATGCGCGAACGACCCGTTTCTCGCGAAGAAGTAATGGATCAGGCTAAACCTGGTGACTTTGGTCTGACTCCTGGACAATCTACCGAATTTCAGCAAGGGTCTACAGCCCAGTCGAGGCAACTCATTACTTCTCAGTACCAACCGGCTCCAGTCCCTGCTAACTCCGTCGTCCCAGCACAAATTCCAGGTGGCCCGGTTCAGACACCTTACTGCTACGAAGTTGGGATGGGAAACCAATCTAATCCCCCCTTGTCCACTGGCACGTATTACCATCAACCCGTTTCCGTTTCAAATCCTGGGGGCTACTCTCATCCTCGACCTCAGTTTTCACAACACACTCCTTACAACGCCGTACAGTATCACTCAGTTGCACCGCAACCGTCTTCAGAGCATCCACCTCCCCCACCAGTGTATATTCAACACATGCCACAACAGTCTCATGTCTCACAGCCTGTCCCAACGATGGTAGGACCCAACCAACATTCTTCAAGTCATATTCCACCTCAGCAACACAACTCAAATAACTGGCATCATAGTGGTCCACCACCCTATCCACCACATTATGGTCCTTCTCGTTACCCAGTTTCAGGTGGTTCGGTAGGATACCCGATGCAGCCTCCAAGAAATTTCGCTCCCAATTCCGGTGTTTATTCAATGCCCCATTACCTTGTTGGTCAGCACGGCCCTCAAACTCACCCACATCAAAATATTTCATCTATACCCGTTTCTATTCAGGATGGGCCTGCTGCCTCTCAATCAATTCCAGCACCACCACCATATCAACAACAGCAACAGCCAAGTTCTGTTGTCAGTTATTGGCCTGCACAACAACAAGTACCGCCAGATTATGTTCAGAGTCAGCATCCATCTCATTACATGCCTGGATCGCAAACTGAACCAGTCGTTCCTAGTCAACAAACTCTGCCATCTGTTGATAACGTCCACCCGTGCTCCACTATGTCTGTGTCTTCTGCAGATATTGGTATGGGTCAGGTAGTATCTCACCAGTCTCAAGGAGCTAATATTTATTACCAAGGTAGACTTTGTTTTTTGGTGTTTATGCAATTGAACACAGTAAACTGAATCGTTTCACTGCCTCAAACCTACTATAAATTTGAATTTAGGTTCATTGTTATAAGGATAATAGGCTCTACGAGATTCGGAAGTTCTAAGCTTGATGCATGATACAACTAAGGTACAGTGCTGTCGAGCACAACTGGAACTATCCAATCCCGTCTGACTTTATTTTCCAGCTGAATTCGGTCTAGCTAAAATCCATTCCTAGTCGATTTCTGGGTTTCCAACTAAACACTTACGGCTAGTAAAGTAATCTGAGTTATAATTAAGCTAAACTGTACAAGTTACTAATTGATGGTATATTTGCCATCTAAATGAGAAGAACTGATCTTAAATTACATGTTAATTAAAGTTCTGTGGCCATTCACTCCCAAATCAGACATCCAAATCTAGGTTTTATTTGAATTTGGCATGTGAATAATTAATGAAATTCATAGTGTAGTTATAGACATAGGGTTTGTTGAACTAATTGTTTGAATTAACTTCCACTAAAAAAACAGTAACAATGAATATACTTTTCTAATCTTGAAAATGTATTTATTAACACTAATGAATTTCTTCGTAGGTGGTCCTGTTCCTCCGTATACGCATGGCAGTAATGTAGGACCAAGTGGGTTTTATTCTGTACCACCACAACACTACACTCCTCATCAACACAGTGGTCATTCTTGGTCTGGCTATTGTAATTCTGGTCCTCCTCAAGTCCCATCCTACCCACAATCACAGCAACATGTGCATCACCAGTCGCCCCAATGTAGCTCGGGTGCTTATCCTAATCCCCAAATATCAACAAAATTGGATCAAACTGCAACAACGGTTCCTGTGGATAATTCAACTAGCGTTGGTGCCGCTGGAGGTCCTAATAGTCAGCCACCATCCACAAATGAAAAATGACTACTTCTTTGTTAATTTTAAAGCCGTTTTATCTGTTTCAATATTTCGTTTACGTAGTGTAAATTGTATTATCAAAATACGTAAAATTCTAATACTCAGTATAACTAAATAATATGCTTTAATAATGATTACTGTTCATTACTTCGGGTCAACTAAATGTTCCCACAATCTGAAATCGCAGTTTTTGTTCATTGTACTGTGAGCTTTTCAGAGGGCTATGCTAAAATTACTAATCCAGATAATCAGGGCAGTAAATGCATGTTTGTTGACCTTTCACGAAAACTCAGTCGTATTTTGTTATTCTATGTCTAACTGTGCCACGCTTATCGCTTAGATGGCAGTAAAAGCAACTGCATGGTATTTCGGGTTCGAGCTGTAATAAAACAGTAGTCAGTATCTCGCAGACGGACTGAGATAACGGGGATTAAGGTAATTTGATCCTTAGAATAGCATGTTATGAAGTCTGTTGCGCCTGAAACTAGGCTTTTGAGCTTTTGATCCTGTATCAACTCTAACAACACCCTTCACTATCCAGTACTTTGAAATTCAGTATCATTTATATATGGCTTGTCCAAAGCTTATCTAGTTAACTATGTACTAGTTTCTTAGCACATAGTTACAAAGAGGCTACATCCTCATTAAGATCGCCGTAAAGACAATGGTGACCGAAATGGTGTTATCCCAAAAAGTCAATGTGACATCCGTCCACGCATGTATTCTAAAGTACGATAGCTCTCTAAATTTTATTGATTAACCGTAGTAACGAATGTGTTAACTCGTGCTTATGTTGCAGTCTTGCGCTTGTGATTACTTGTTTTTATGATCCATTTGAGAAACTTCAGATTTCCTTGGTTGGATATACTCAGTTTTGTAGTTGAAAATAAGTCACGCGATGGTTTCGTTCACTTCCTATCTCCCTGTATTACTCATCACTTTCTGGTATTGAAACATTCTTTGATTCTGATGTACTTCTAATGTTTCTCGCCTCTTATACTAATGCGTCATGTAATGGATTGAACTGATAAACGATTGTAGCTTTCATGTGTGTCGTAACTTGACTCACTTCATAGACTACGTAGCTCTTACTGTTAAAAGTTTCATCTAGTGGCAGTTATAAACCAAAATACACGGAATTTTCAGGAAAGCTGTGAAAATGAAACGCATACGCTACAAATATCGTGATATATTTTTATCCCTGATCATATGAATTTAGTCGACTGAGGTGCCTCAAGAATTCGTAATGCGAGTTTATGCGATTAGTTAGTTACAACGTAGAACTTACGTACGAACATCGGTTACTTTTCCATGTCACATTAGCATAGAGACGCAATTGTCACTTCAAGTTCCACGGCAGTAGAGGCGTTACCGGTAATAGAGAAAATTGGTGGCTGCTCCACTTATCTCGGGAGTCTCATCAGTGCTGATGGGCTGGTGTGTGACGAAATATCGGCATGCATACAGAGGGCTCGATTGGCTTTTTCTAACTTGTGGCGTAGGTGGGATATCCGTTTGCTAATCAAACGACGGGTGTACTGCCCAACAGTTCGGGATGAAAAATCACTGGATGAAGTAGTGAAACTGTCAGTTGAGGAGGTTAGGACGTGTGTTACGAAAGCCCGACCGTCATCTGCCTGGACGGATGATGTTTTGTAGTGTAGTAGTAGGTCGGAAGAAAGCTAGGGGCGCCCAAAACATGAAGTCACTGACGAGTGGACTGTATCGTGTTGGCCAGTGTAGACTACCTGGTTTGGGTCTGCGAGGTGATAGTAGCTGGTGCATAGAGACCTTGGACGACTTGTTTCAAAGCCGTGTTAAGTGTCACAAATTCATCCATTCTTTGGGTTCTCTGAATCCTCCATCGCCTTTCTCTTTGTAAGTTCATTCCACTAGAATGTACTTTCTGAATAATATTTTTGAACCCTAATCTCTTCGATCACTGCTAATACTTCGACTACTGTGGAATTGACAATTGCATGTCTTTGCTAATGTGGTATGGCAACTTGAACTGATGTACTGACGAAGTTATACGTTGCTGTTGATTTATTGATTAGCTTCTCAGATATTATTCCAGAAGTATGATTCAGTGAGATAACTTCATTACTACCTCATCCATTGATCTGCCATCCCTACCTAGTACTTGTTTGCTAACTATAGCAATGCTTACTCGTTTGTCCCAGGATATACGAGCGGTGCTTCGACGACATCTGTAATCGAAAACCAGTAACCTATGAATGTCTTCTACTCTTATCGGCCATGTTTCGCATGCATATAGTAGGCTGGCGAACTTCGGCACAGTACACTCGTCCTTTGGTTAGCAAACGGATTTCTCACCTGCGCCATAAGTGACGCAAGTAGGCAAAAGCCAATCGAGCTTTCTGTATACGTGTTGAGATTTCGTCAGTCTACCTAAGATCTCAATTAATCTAAGTGCCAGACCTGGACCACTCGAAGGATTTATGTCGATTTGCCACTCAGGGTGACTGGTGATCATGGACAACGAAATGTGGGTGAATGCCAATTGAACTGATTCCTTAAGTGCTCTGCTAATCGATCCAATATGCCGTGTTGAGAATGAATAATGTGACCATCCGTCTCCGAAATAGTCTCATTCGGATTCCTAAAACCAGTTTCCTTGATTAGTCGGAACATTTGGAGCGCTAGTTCTACCCTACGACTTGATACTACACCTATACAAGCAAGGCCATAGGAAGCAGCATCAGGGCTTCCAGATACACGAAGATCAAATTGAGCTGCTTCTTTATGTTGACATGGTGAGGCCAAATGAATGACGCTACTTGGATCGTGTATGCGCGTTTTGGAGACGCAACATACATCGATGGTGCGAGATTCTTATGTCCAAGCTAAGGAAGCTTCAACATGTAATTTAGAACGGGGTTTCAGGAGACCAGGAATGACGTTTCGTGAACTCGAATCATTAGCATTAGCGGAACAGGGTGATAAAGAGACGTGAGAATGGTGAGTCATTGCGATAAGAGAGATGTTAGTGGGTGTGGGAAGGATTTAATTTAAACCAGTTTGGTCTCGTGTGCTGTTTCGAGTATGAGGGCGGACTTGACTTCCCAGTTGCCTACATAGTGGAAGAGTGTCTCTTCAAGACCCTGAACTTAAAGGTAGATTAGTGTTGGTCTGAACGACCTGAGAGTGTGACCACAGAGTCCAAAAGACAACTGCTTTTGGTTGTTCACTCACGGCCTTTTTATGAAAATTCTTTAAATTTTTAGCTCTGCTTTTGTTTAAAATGCCTTAACGCCGGAGACGGAAATCCATGACGTAAGATGACGTGTGACATTTCTAGGGTCGACCTTCTCTTACCACTTCCTTTCCTGTTAGAAGGCAGCATCACTGAGGATGCTGGTTGTTCGAGGGAAACACTTTACTGCTATCACAGCCCTCTTTAGTTGTCAGCAATACAACTTCGCCCTCAGACCTTGAGTAGCTGCTTCTAGTCTCAATGTTCTCCGATTGACTTGCTCGGCATGGTAGAACCTACAGGAACTTGTGTTCCTGACGATATCGTTCGGTTGTGTCATCCTGACAGGCAAGCCTGACCACCGCATCAATGTAGCAGCTATGGTCGGATTTCCTAATTTAAACCCAAATGAAAATCAGGAACTCATTTCCAATATTACAGTAAACTATTATCTTTTTGAGATTGATAAATAATTGAACGAGTATTTTACTCCTTGCCATTCTCTAGAATATACAATCATTGCTATAACATTGACATCCAACCATATATCCAATATAGTTTTACATGCACTTGTAACAAGCGATTTATAGTTACTTCAGTAAATTCCTTTCATAAGTACCTGTTGGTATTACAAATTCAATGTAGTAGTCATGATTTATCATTATCGTTCGTAGATTCAGAATGGAGATACGTAATATTGCTAGATACAGACTCATGCTAATGACTTGGGACATCTGATTAACCAGTCATATCATTTATCCTATTTGTTGGCATGTACTCTTCAAGACAATGATCGCGCCGTACATCCGGATCCGATACTCTGTTTCAGCAGTAACATCAGAAGCGACACCCTAGTTTGTACTACTTATAGGCCAAGTTGTGAGTTGTTTAATACTTCCTGGTTTTCTTCTCTTTAGGATTTTACTACTTTCCCAGTCGCATGTACTTCCACGAAACTCACATAGTTTGATATGAGCGAAGATGAATAGGCATGTTCATAGCTACCACTTTAATGATCCATTCATGAATACATCTAAAAGATATACAGAGAAAACATCAGGCCTTAATTTAATGAAAAATTGCCTAGTGAAAGGTTTCTTTTTTCCTATTTGCCTGTATAACATGTTAAATTTTTAAATTCACAAACTAACTATTTGGATAGTGTTCTGAAATTGTTGTAAATATATCCCTACATGTGGTTTAAACATTGCCTTGATTGACAATAATAATAATTGTTATTCTACTTCCAAATTATTAATTTCCTCTTTAGTATCTTTATTTTATTAGACTTTTCGCTTAAGAAAATTTATTGTTACACACCAATGAAGTGATTTTGAAATTTTATTGAAATAGTGATTTTAAAATCATAAACATTTCACACCCAGCAAAGCTAAATGTGTCGCATGAAATTCAACTCATGCAATATCATACGATAAAAAGGAGATGGATACTACACCAACAAGAGTAATATACTGTTAATAGGATTTAAATTTTTAAGGGTGTGAAAGTATATTACCATGTACCCTTGTCTCCTTCACCTATCGACCGATCAGGCACGTATTTTTATTCTTTCATTTGAGAACCTGCTTCCTGATGAATATAAACTACTGGACTTCAAAGGAGCAGCATTTTGCATTATCATAATTAGCTAACGTTGTATACCAGATTCCTTAGAAAACACTGTAGAGCTTTTTCATTTAAATGCAATTTCTTCCAATCTTCTCTAGTTAGGATTACTGATGAAATCATTCTACATAAGTGTGAAAAATAAGTCCAGTCTCTACGTAATAAATCAGAAAACTGATTGAAATTTAAGTTTCAATATTTAGTAACAAGCAGTGCTTGTTTTATATCATTCGAACTCGACTGATGGGGCTTTTTTCTTAAGTTACTAAGCAAAAGTGCACAATAGTGAAACTATCCAACAGAATCTTCTTATAAAAATAAGTTTTAAATTTAAAAATGCAAATTTTGACATCTAATCAAAACTGGTCATATTAGATTTGACTAATCAGATTACATCGAATTGACGAATTATTAAAGGGAACAGAATGTTTGTGCCTGAACATTTGAGCACATATTTACAAAAAGTTAATCATTCATTTATTTTTAAAACATTTATAATCACACCCTAAACTTTTCATAATTGGGAGTCAGTATTCTTAAGCACTGGGAGAAATAGTCAGCCCCGTTATTGTAGTCTAATTGTTTAAAATACATTTAACATGAACTGTTAAGAATAAATGTCAGTATTTACTTTTTTTACATGAGAATTTTATTTTGACGAGAAAATTCTCTTATATCTTCCTATTGTCTTCTGATATAAAATTTCAGCTGATAAAAATTACGTGTGTGATTAATCAGATGTGACCGAAAACTGTTAAGACGAAGACAGGGTGGATAACAACTATCTATCAAGTGTTGTTATAATTGAAAGTATCTTTAAAAAATTTATAACGTGAAAGTAATGTAAAGTAATCCCCAGTTGTACCACCGTAAACAGCACATAGTTATGAAAATAACAGTTATTTGTGTATTTGATTGAGTCAATCATTTACTGTGCTTAATGACAGTGTAATGCAAATTCTAATCTAGTTGATAAAACGTTCCTTTAAACGCAAATATGCATTTGATTGAAAACGTTTTCGTCAAATAACCATCAATAATATTCTTTACCATAGTTATAAGGTGTTTGACAAATCTGTAATTCATGTAATAAATAAAACACATAATCAATTGCCCATTTACATATTTTAGTATGAGAACAAAATAACTCAACGCTTCGATAATAAGTTAAGATAAATAATTAAAATTTAGATTGTTTTAACTTGGGATAAATAGGCTGGAATCTGACATCTGAGAATCATTGTAACAACAATTAAACTTCTTAATGAAGCCTTTATATCTCTTTTGTTTCCTAGGTCATACACATTTCTTGTCTCAGATACTACGTTTTCCGATTACCGTACTCTTAATGACGAATTTTTCATCGTGTTTAATCTGCATATTAAAGTGTACCTCATCAATCGGCGGAGCTTCACAACTGTGTGCCGACTCCATGAAATTGATATCGTCTTGTCACCAAAGGTGAGCACTCAGTTATAATGTACTTAACCTTTTGGGCTTCTCTGAAAATGACTGATCTTAAACACTTCTATGAAACGCAGCATCTGACACTTCGAACATTGACTGATAATTTTATAGACTGAAAGTCATGTTTGCTGGGTATAATGAATCATATATTTATCTGCCATTTTTAGTTAACTTCTGATGGAAAGACAGTTAAATATTTTATCCCAGTCTAGCCTTTTTAATTTCAGTTACAGTTGAAGAATAAATAAACATTAACACACACTATATGACATTTCTAGCCCAACAGAAAATGTGATGTGACTTCTATTAGATTTTCGTTATTGATGCAGCCATCACAGGTGAATCATCAGAGAAAAATTCAGGTAGACTAAGACTGTTGGTTGAACATCTGAGAAATGGCAGAATTCGTTGGATTATTACTGAAATTGCTTAGTGGATGAAGGTGACAGAGTTTACTATGATCATTGGATTCATATCCAAGTCCATAATTCAAAAGGGGAATTAATGTTCGTTATTACTCTTGGAATCCCATCGAAACTGCATTCGATAAATGAGTAGCCAAACTGATTTGATCTAGATCAAGAATAAAAAATTACCGCAGACCAATATTTTCAGTTATTTAATACTCTTCAGATGTTGACTGTATTGTATGCGACTGTGCAAGTTACTGTTATTTCCCATATTTCATTGATATAAATATATACATTATTATTATGGGTGATGAATCTGCTAGAACATCTTGTGTTGCATACTGAAGATATTCTGTTGATATAGCCATGTTAGTAAGCACTTCGGGAAACAATACTATAAAAATGATTCATTCACATCCATCGATTATTAGCATTCAGAGTTTAACGAAAATGTCACTGTCGACAGAACTCTTACCTTGTATATTATTCTTAAAAAACCACTTTCATTTTAAAACTATACATTTCGTTGTATGACACAAGATGGAAAAACTTTTTAAGATTAAAAAAAATACAGAATTCATCTTACTGTAAACGCTATTCCTATACAGTGTTATATATAGAAACTTAGTCGCCAATCAACATATCTTCAGTGTGCGTTTGTAAATGCTGTCGAGTTTTAGTATAATCACAAACTGATACAAGTTTGAAAACCTGGAAGAACTGGACTTTGGTTCATTCTAGTATGGGACTCCTCAGCAGTGTTCGTCCATCACCGCTAAATCAGGAAGCAAAGCCAGAAACTTCTGTCTCTAGATCACTGATCTGAGATCCTGTGATGTTCAGGTCTACCCACTTCTCCTTTACTGTAATCTGATCAATTAAGTTCAACCGACTCAAGGCAGATCTCATCAAAGGTGAAATACATGGTTTCAAATTTTGATCACAAAAATTGTTTCAATCTGTTCACTTGTCTCGAAAACTTATATTTGTTGGCAATCACACCTTAATTGATTATAATATTATGTTTCTGAAATAGTATGAGATAATGAACTGTGGTGAACTAATATTCACGAAATGACAGGATGTTTGCGCGCGATATCTTTGTTATAATCCCTACGGAAAATTTCATAGTAACTCTGTAGTTCAAATCCACAATATATTCAACGTCTAGGAATAAATCAAAAGAAACTAACTCCATAGTCTGAGCATATGGAATGTAATGAATTTACTTTACTCCACTATGTTTGCTATTATTGCCTCACTCAACTCGACAGGTGTTGATAGTTAATCCTCATCATAACTAAAATAAAGATTTAAAACTATGATACAAGGAAATAAATAATAAATCATCAAGTAAATTTATCATTACTGATTATGTTGGTGTGATACTAGATATTTTAAGTAACACGTCATGAGTTTCAAAGTATTACGCTGTTAGGATATTCATCAAATATCCTAAGAGAATTAATTTTGGAAGTCTAATTCTAATGGTCAATTCCTACTGGTCAATATTATGGTCGTCTTAACTGTCAATATCGCTTACTTCAATGTTGTTTCCTATTCGATCTAACTGTATAAATAAGCATTATCTGTAAAGCTTATTATTCATTCCTTCTATACTCGACCCCATAAACAACTTTATCTAACGGTGTTATGTTCTGATATATTGGAGATTTGGGAACAGTATTTGGGGTTGTATTGGAATATCTGAGTTTGGTCAGTCAGTAGGATTTCGAATAGCTACATAGCAGCATTATAACATTCGCTAATAATAAATTTGAATAAAACGCATATTTATGTCAAACAACTAGACCCGTTTTAGATAAAACAGGAGGAATTCGTGAATACTGAGACACTAACTGTGGCATTGAAACAACGACTGACGGGCAAATAACTAAATATGGGTTTGGTTGGTAGTTAAATGTGATAAATAGTAAATACGTTTATTGTTCAATTAAATATTTTATATGATTTTTTAATGGGATGTAACAATGTAAGACAATTCCTACTGAGTGCTTCGAATTCGAGTGCTTTCTTATGTGTTATCAAAGTTCTGGCTAAACTGGGTTCGTTCATATTGCGTTAGTTCATTTTGAATTCACATTGCATTTTATACAAATTAGTAAAATAAACTGAGCAAGTTTGTCCACAAAAAACATCAGTTAATCATTATCACACTAATCAGTTTACTTGCAAACAAAGTAATTTGGTAAACAACAAATGAAGATTACTTTTGTAGTGAAACACTTCTACGAAGAAAACTTGGTTGGTGAAAAATAAACATTTATTATTCTACTCGTTTCGTTTAACTGTACCAAAAACACTGACTTGCGCGCAACGTTCTTTTACGCGTTGCTGCCATTTTTTCACAAATTACTGCTCTATGTAACGCTTACATTCTCCTTCAAATAAATATTGGACCCTGGATATATTTCTATTATATGTGACGGGATAGCACTGAATATTTAGTGGTGATCATAGTCAATCTCGACTCGGTCACCACTAAACTTTTGACACTGCACTTTTTTTGATCAATATCTCATTCAAGCTAGCAATAACTACACAAAAGGTGTGGATAAATTTGAATATGTTGCTGCAATGATCAGATGTAAAATATATTTCTAATTAATGTCTATGGATGGAACATAGTTTGATAACATTTCAATGCAATTCATAATTGTTGTCATAAATGTATTTTAATAGCACCCATATTTAATGGTGAAATATTTGTTTGTTTAACTATAATCACCTGGCCCTTGAATCGCTAGCATGATTGTGTAATAAGCGTTGCAATCAGATGATTATAGCCTTTATAAACTCCACAACATATCTATCGGATAAGATCAAAGGTCTAGAATGTATGTTACCAAAGTAGTCATTTAGTAACTGATATTACGTTTTAGAAAACACTGATCGGCTAACGTACCCACTAATGATTCTATTCAGTGACCAACGCCTGTATTTATTTAGATCTTAGTATGAGTATGCTTCGTTTATTTATCAAGCATGGACTTGTGTATAATTTATAAAGAACCTAATTTCCAATATATCTTTCATGAGCTTCTTAAAACCAGTTGATTACTTAGCACACTCTTCTTGTTCTTTCGGTAGGGTTTCAGGTATTCCATAATCTCTAGTGCATAGTAATCTGGCCACTGGACTTCACTAATTCGAGTCAGTTGGCAGTTCTCATTAAATCTGTATTTCCAGTGATTTAAGTGAGTGCGTTTGTAAGCAAAGAAGAGGAAAGAGAGATTTGTAACAAGCTAGCTTGAATAAATTAGCTATCTAAAGAAATAACAGTGATAACCAGCAAGTTATGCGACATGCATCAGACACCTTTGGTCCAAGTTAGAAATGACATCCTGAATGAGAGTATTTCTTTGTTAAATCTCTTGTTGACGCTATCCAGTAAGGGGCCGTAGTCAGCTCAACTGCAACGCTTCTCAATGAGAATAAGTGTTCTCTCTTTAGGGTGCACTTTTTCGAGGGTTACCTTAATGGACGTGGTGGTGATGTTTTGTCAAGATGCGCGTATTGGAATTATTCGGCGTCCTTAACATGCTGTATGTCGTTATAAGGTCCCTTCCGATTCTCCTATGACTTAGCGGAAATAACCCCAAGGGTTGGCCTATGTCTTCGTACGGTTTATACATTAACTGTCACTCATTTATTTGCTCATCTCTGCACTCGCTCCAGAGTTAGGTCTTTTATAAGGAGAGTGTGTAGTGGCTCGAGTTGAGGACTTTGAACATGTCTACCAACCAACCACCTTCGGGTCTGAAGCTCAAATTCGTTCTGAATTAATGAGAAACGAAACTGGGATTGTCCAGATGAAATAAGTATATTTACTGGCGATTTTGTGGTATCGAACGAATATTGAAATCTTGCCAAAGAAAATGGGCGAAATGTACGGGGTAGCAGAAGCACGATGGACACCGCACAGAAACAAAGTGTAGTACAAAAGTGTGAGTATACAAAATGTTCCTTAAAACATCCACTGGCTCAATTGATTATAATAATGAATAGTTCTGTTTGGCCAATCGTGCTTTCTTGGTAAAAGTGAGATCATTACAAGGAGGTGCGATATCACTGGAAATGAGTTGATCAAATAGGGTTTATCAGGTTCATGATAACCAGCCGCTGAACGTTTTTGCTTGTATAGTGTTATCATTTGGCGAGATGGTGGTTTTAAAGTCTTGTATCTTTTCACTCAAGGTCAACTGACAGTTATATGTCTTATTTGACCCACTGCTATTGTCCCAACGATCTAGGCACGTTCTCACAACATCTCAAGTGAATTGGGATATCATTCGCCCTGCTGCACCAAGCCTAAAGCGCCTCATTAGGTCTTCACCGCTCCTGAAATTCAAATTCACGAGACTCAGAAACTGAATAGTCCCGAGATTTAATGAACAAGGCAGCAGGGAAACGATGATTACCATGATGGTGTGAAGGCCTATGCTCTGTTAGGGCCACGGCTTCGTTGAATGTCTGGTACCGCCAGCCACCGCAAACACTCCGAGAATTACCATGATGTTTTGTTCTTAGGTGTACACTGAAGTTTGGACCTTGATTTAACGTGCCAATACTGGATCATGAAGGATGATTTGACTGAAGGTCTATGAGATGCTAGGAGGTTTTCTTCGGCAACCTGTACCGAGTATAATGTGACCCTCAATGGAGGGGATTATCTTTAGCTACCTTCTGACGCTTGGACACACGGTATGTTTTAGCTAGGCCACTGCCGGATCCAAGCATTGCTCAGTAGCTATTACACTGCTCATCACTAAGAATAGCATTCTTTCCAGAGATTTGTCTTCTGTCAGTGAAACATTATAAAATTATTGATTTTCACCTAACGTTGCTGTTCCTAACTTGTAATATTTTGGGAAATCTGGTGATTCCGTCTCTGTTTCTTATGCTCACAGGCCGCTCTGTAACATATTCAGATACTGGGGTGTTTATAGCAACCTGTGACTTCGTTGGGTTTTGTTGCTTGGATTTGGTTTACTTTTGGGCAATGACAGACTAGTTTCTGATGGAGCCTTTTGCTTCGCTATTGTTAATTTTGTTGGCTGAATTAGCATTCATTGTGGACAAATATACCATTACCACGGACAGGGGTGGCCTAGCGCGAACATAATTTTGTATCGGTACTGCTGTATCACAGCGACACTGAACCCATCCACTGTAAATGGTTCATTCAAATTCGGAGTTACTGAATTCAACTGACAAAGAGCAAGCGATACTAATACCATCATGTTCTTTATGTATAGTAGGCTGCATCATCTGCGTTTTAGGATTCTTTTTTTCTTTTTCCTCTTCTGACTACTGGTATTATTAAGGGTACAATTTTGGGCTGAAGTGTCATTCTGGTTTCTTCATTGGAGATCCATTTTTGGTGTTAAGGTCAAGTTATCCAAGTTGCTCACACTACTCCAAACTTCACTATCAAGTGAAGTTTCGAGCTTTCTCAAATTCATGTTGCTAAAAACTTAAATTTTTGACTAACCATGTACACCAGAATTCAGACCTTTACTAGTTTTCCTCGTTGTTATGGGGTGAGGATTTGTAGCAACACTATTATTGTCCATATTACTCATCGGGCTAGAGAGTAGACCATGAGATAAGTTGAAGAGAAAAATACCCAAGATATAAGTTTTGAGGGAGGGAGGTAGCAATATTAAATTGAGTGAACAATATACTGAGCATGAATAAAACCTGTGAGACACCTGGATTCGCAATAGTAATTCCGATCTTGTGTCAAGTGACTTAGCATTGAGCTAGTAGATTTATCACAAATCCTGCGTTTGTAAGTGAATGGATGTGTGTATGCTACCGTTGCAGCAACGAAGAACAAGACATTTGATTGAGACAGCTAGACTTAGAAAATGTGGTTCCACTCTGGTATTATTACAGTTGTCCGATTTGTTTTTTGACTGTCTACCAGTGGATGAGGATGAAGCTTATGTCTTCTGAAGTATTTAAATTTCCCAACCTCGTACATAAAACTGGAGTGTTTCCTGCCATTTTTGATAAGCTAACGAGGTCACGTTATGGTTGAAAAGGACGCTAACCAGTTTCACACTTAGTGGATCCAATTTTATGTTCTGAAATCACTTTCGATATGTCATTTTTATAGATCCTCTTTTTGCCTTTAATAGATTATTGTTCTTTCTTTTTCCCGTACTAACCATGTTAGTTGGTGTTTTAGAAGCCCAACAAGGGACACCATTTGTTTCAGGTTTGTAATTTCCCTTAGTACAAACTATAAACCAGTCAGGAATATTCCTGTTCATGAGATTGGGAAACGACGTATGATTGTCTGAGGAGATGTCAGATCAGAGGTCATTGTCAGGATTAAGCTAACTTACCGAATAATTCGTTGTTGGACAGAATAATGATGAGGTATTATAATCTAGAATCTGATCTTTATTGAGCTGTCGGAACTCTTGATAAAGCGTTTACCTACTTATTTTGGAAAAAAAATGATTTAAGTCAAGTAAACTTATTGAGGATAAAATCAGTAAAACAAATAATTCAGATGTTTTAAAATCAGTAAAATTTGAAGTAGATCAGTTATTGCGCTGATATGTTAGCATTCTGAACACCATAAAATCAAGCCAACCTGTCATTTAAGGAAGTCATTTAGTCACAAGGATTACAGATGCTTCAAGTCACTTAGTCGTTCTTTGCTTTTTACTGGACTGTTGTGAAACACTAACTGAAGAACGTAGGGAAGATACGTCTTACCTGACAGTCCTCATATTTCCAGAGAGGGAGGGCATTACTCTGGGTAAACAAACTAATCTGTAGGGCAGAACATTTCGTTTTCTTAAGGCTCCTTACGATATTGCAGGATGTAATTAGTCAATGATATTGATGTCACTTTTCCTAGTTAACCACGTCTACAACTCACATTCGTAACTTTTAAATGGTGTCATTTCCTACCAAGAAATGATATTATAGGCAGAGTTGGACCATTATGTTGAAAGATAGCTCACCCGTGACTTGTTGAGCTACAGCATTATAAAGAAGAAGAAGAAATAAAAGGTCACAAAAGCATCAGATCACGATGCTTCATTATTATTTTTTTTAACCAACATGGTTGGTTGTAATTTAGTTCTTCTGAATTTCCTCCATTCATATAATCGATCACCCCTTCAAAATCTTACTACTGAATTGTCTTCATTAACCTACATAAGTGCACGTGTATATGTAGTGTTCTAACATAGAAAAAGAAAGGTCTGAGCAATCATACGTTTGTTTCATCTCTAGAGTCATGCCTCAGCCTTAAAGAAGTATGTTTTCTGCTCTGCTCCTCAACACTTTCTCTTTATTTCTCCTTTTCAACACCTTATTCCAAACCCTAAATATTAGTCTGGATAATTGACGAAGACTTGGTTATTTGTACATTAACCTAGTCAATTATTGTGATGTGCAGACGTGGATTTAACTTTTGTGAGTTCTCAACCAGCAGTGGTTTGTTGCGACACAATCGTCGTTACTCGTGCCAACTATCATATTGTGCATTACAGAGTCTGCAACATTATCTGTAACTTTATAAGATAACGTTTAGCCATCTGTTTGAAGCCAGTGAATCTTGCAAAATACTTAAGTAACTGAAAAGCCTTTTACGGAAAATATGTCAGCAATTATAAAATTTTGATCTTGCCTGTGAACTGGAATGCCTCTTGTTACATCTTGTATGAGGATAAATTATTATTTTTATTGATCCCTACTGGATGCTCGGTTCCTTACGACAGCATAACTAACTCGCTTTTCCCGTGATACAAGAGCTACTCTTCGAAGACACCTGTGATCGAATATTATAACCTACGAATATCAACAATTCTTACCCGCCATGTTTCACAGCCATAAAAGAGGACGGAGCGAACCACTGCTCAGTAGACCTATCCTTTGTTTGGTAACGGATATCTATCAAGCCTTCTGTATCCGTGCTGAGGTTTTGTAGCACACTCCAGGCCACCTGCATTGATGAGAACGCACTGAACAAGCTCAAATGCTTGAGTCCCTACCATTAGTTAAGGTGCCGACGCAAACCGATCCTATTGCGACATTTTGCATTTGGAAAGGGAAAACCTCATCATGAACATACTTGCATTGTTGCTTAAGGTGTTTATAAGACTGCATTTTGTCAGCGTCTTGACCAAATAAAACTATGTCATCGGCATATTCTCAGTCTACAGGCAAATCTCCTGGTGGAAGGTTCAACCTCGAAAAGTCGGACAATGGTAATGTTAACTTTAAAAGCATTTCTATGGCAAATTTAAACAAGAAGACAGTGGATGGACCTGACGAACAACATTTGAAATCATCGATTCTGATGACTATTCATCATATGCTCTCACTCGATCAGTAGTTTTTGAGTACAGAGCTTGGGAAAGTCTAATATACTTCTTTCAGTGATCGACACTGTCACAGGAGTCGAACGACGCTCTAAAGTCGAGAAATACTACCCTTGTGGGATTTCCAAATGCATGTGTTTTAACCAGGATCTTATGAAGAGCGAATATCTGGTCTTTACACCCATGAACTGGTCGAAAACCAGCCTATTTCTCTCCAGTTCGCTCATCACGAGCTGTAATTGGGCATCTGAGTATTATCGAGACACCGTATTATTTATACTGATACCTTTGACTGTCCTAAAGGGATCGTTATCCTTCTTTAAAAATCATCCTTTAAAATCTCAGAGGTAAGCTATTAATGGTCTGCTGCTATAACCCGCGTTAGATTTCCTGTAGCCATTGCAACTTCATCAAGAGTCGGAGAACTTACATGATTTGGCCATGGAGACCGTGAGCAGGCGAAGCTTGTCTGAATGCCTGTTGAATTGATCCCTGAAGTGTTTTGCCCGTCGTCTCAATAGCCATGCTTGAGGATGAATGAAGCGGAATGCCCTAACCGAGGGAGTTTCGCTAACTGACGGATTCCCAGTTTCAAATTCTTTGATAACATGGAACATTTGCCTACTGTTACCTATCGCTACCCCCTTTTCCATTGCTGTTTGTTTCTCCACCCATCAATGATCGCTTTCACCGCCCTTCTACATGTTCACTGACAGACGTGATGAGTTACCCAGAGTTCACCCGTTCGTTAGATGCTAGTGAGATCCATGGCTTCTTCGTTACATTGTGGTTTAACTTAGTAACGGAGATCACTGCTGTTCCGCGGCTTTTGGATGCCATTTCAGGCTGCCCCGGGGTGAAAATCCCTTGAATGGCCGTCTCACTGCATTTCTAGTTGTCAATGGAGAATGTCCTCAGATTTGCTATGATTAGGTAGAACACTGAGAAGTTTCCTCGTGATGTCTTTCATACGTCCAGTAAGCCTCAAACAAATAGGCGTTAGCACTAGAGCATGTCTGAATCTAAGTAAGCTCCAGAATGAGCGGCAGTCTTCGTTATGGCCTCTCCATCGATGGCTGATGGTGATGTGATCTAGTTGGTTCGGCTTTAGAGGTCGCCAGATGTTTTTCCTTATGCTTGAAGTTAGCGTTTGCTAGAAATAGGCGGATATCTGAGCGTAGCTGCAGGTGACGGTCGTCATTGTCTTTTCGATTGGCCGCGACACCATAAGATCCATCCAGACGTTTTTTCTTTTTATTTAGTCTGCGTGCTTGATCATTGAAGTCACCAGCCACTACTGTTACATCAGAGCGCTTACGTTTTCGAAGAAGGTTCAAAACATTCCTGTAAAACTCATATTTTATCTCGTCTGAGCTAAAGTCAGTGGAAGTGTAGGCGGAGACGACGAAGAGGCAACGGCGAGTTTCCCTAACTTTATGAGTCCATACTGTCCTGTTTAGTCGGACAGCGCATAAGTGACTGTCCACCAGCATCCATTCTAAGATAGCTAGTTCTGCCCTAGGACCTAATACTACACCTATATAAGTGAGGCCATAGGAAGCAGCATCAGGGCTTCCAGATACACGAAGATCAAATTGAGCTGCTTCTTTATTTTGACATGGTGAGTGTTACGGGAGAAAAGAAGACATTTTGCTGATCAAAACCTTTATATATATCATTAATTTCACTGTGTTTTTTGGCTATATTTGTTTTACTTAACTTATGAACGTGTTTGAATTATTACTTTCGGCCATTTTCGACTCCTGTTTGTCTTGGTTTGTTCGTTTGCAGTTTTTTGCTCCATGAATCTATAAAATAGAAGGTAATTATAATTATTATAATTATTGTTGTTAGAACGACATTGGTCGTCTGTTTGTAATAAACAAACAACATTTTGGTCGATTATTTGTGAATTGGCAATAAACTTTGGTACCTACTTTGGATTTTCGTTTTGATATAATCTTTGGATTCATGGATTGCAAATAGATCGACACACAGTGCTTCTAAGGATCAAGGAGCAAAAAATTGAACGTAACAGTGAGGTCAAATGAATCACGCTAATCGGATCGTGTATGCGCGTTTTGGAGACGCAACATACATCGATGGTGCGAGATTCTTATGTCCAAGCTAAGGAAGCCTGTTGTCCTATTTGACAAGATATCCGGACAGAAAAAGCTTCAACATGTAATTTAGAACGGGGTTTCAGGAGACCAGGAATGACGTTTCATGAACTCGAATCATTAGCACTAGTGAAAGAGAGTGGTGAAGGGATGTGAGTAAGGAATTTTTTAAAGTGTTAGCTGCTCTCTTGTTTAAAAAGCCTTACGGCCAGAGGCTTAAATCTGTGAGGTAAAGTGAGGCTTGACATCTTTAAGGTTTACCTTTCCTTTCCTTTACATTCTCTGTGATAAGGCAGCATCACTGAAGATTTTGGCTTTTCGAAGGAAACATTTTTCTGCTGTCAAATCCCTCTACAGTAATCAGCAGTACGACTTCATCATCACACTTTGAGTTGCTGCTTTTAATCTTACGGTTTTACAGTCTACGTGCCTGGTGTTGTAGGACCTGTAGGAACGTATGTTTGGCCATTAAGTAAGGCAAGCCTGACCTCCACGTCATGATAGCATCCACGTTTAGTATAGCCCATGGTCAACCGAGTGAAATGATCGTAAAGATCTGCAGTTACGTTTGCTTTTAATGAGATTTCACATAGTGAAATAAACCTCAATGCTGTAGGTTCTAGTAGTAATAAGTATTCAGTGAGAAGGTAGCAATTTTTATACGGATTTATTTAACGTTAGGATTTAGTGTTAATCTGCCATAACTACTAGTTTTTGTGTATCTAGCCGATAACAAATGTTCTGGGGATGATTCCTTAAATTATAATCTAAACGAATGGTTAGCCCGGTACTTACTTGTGATGTCGCCTGAAAAATTGGCTTTACGATGACTCACATATATGATAATATCATTCTCCATGTAAGTATTTGTGGAGAAGAAATCAAGAGGCCATTCGGACTAAAGAATAAACTCCGATTTGAGCATACGAGCATTTAACTTGAAGTGTTGTAGGTACAAAGTGATGGAGGAAAGTATGATATCACAGTATCATTTGCTTACAATTTCACTCGTTTCGATGATCATTAATATGGTTCAGTGTGAAACAGCATCATCTTGCAACAGAAAGCCGAAGAAAAAGCACAAAATTTCTTGAATACATGTTCGATTAAGCGTAATCTAAGAAATGAAAAAGCCACATTCGCCAAATTTTTTTAAATGGAGGTGTAAAATTGATTGTAGATTCAAAAGTATCGATGGCTAATATTTCAGGCGTTGTTCCACGAACACCGTTAATACGATGTAGTGCCATCATACTTTAGGTTCGTAGGGATTCAGAAGACAGCAATGTCTAGAGTTAGCTGTGATCTTTAAATATATCTGGATATTCATTGTTGGATAACGATAATACCCTGATTCGTGCACAGTTATTTTCACCAGGACTAGTTGCAATCTGGAATGCTCTCCCAGACGTGTTGACCACGTCTCATCAGTGGAGAGCTTTAAGAAGAGACTTGATAAACACGTACTCACAAACGGAATATCCTCTACCTCGTGGACAAGCTGTGCCTTATGCATATCTTAAGACTTGTTAGTCGTTGTTATTGCCATCTCTTCAGATCACTGACTTAACCTCAGTTTCCTTTCCATTGTTTATACTTCATTCTCTCACACAATCTTCACTACTAATAGTCAACCTAAATGATCTATCTATCTTAGTTCTGAAATCTTCTTATTAGCATTAGAATTCTCTCCTTAATATTCTCCACATTGCAACTAACTGATCTCCGGTCTGATCATGTGATAGCTGCTGATATCCAGAAACCCTACTGGCCTGAAACAAACGATTTCATTCAAAACTCAGGACATGCCAGCTCACGAGCAGCTGCCAACTGACTGAAATTAGTGCAATCGAGTGCGTAGACTACTATTCATTCGACTCCAACAGACACTTAGAACAGTCCCGAAAGAACAAGAACCGAGTGCGAAGAAATCAGTTGGTTTATACTGGCTCCAGATAAAGATATTGGATATATTGGAAAGGCGCTGGGATCAAAATGGTGAATTTAGGTGATGGGTTAGTGTGAGTGATGGGTACCGGTACAATCTTCGAAATAATATGGACCAAGATATATCATATTCTACGACTGTAGAACTTTCGATAGCTTGCAGGTTGGTTGTATAGTATGGCGATTCATTGAAACTTCAGGAATTTGTGCGATACTGATGTTTTATCGAAATCTGATCCACGTGTGTTTTGTTCATTTAGAATTATAATTTGTCTTAGTTGTTGTTGTGTTTGAAAAATCGTTTCTAGATAATCAATGGGTTGAATTAGATAGAACGGAAATCATCAATAATAATTTAAATCCTGATTTTGCTAAGAAGATTGTCATGGAATATCATTTTGAGGAGCAACAACGTTTAAACTTTGCTGTGTTAGTCAATAAAATCCTGTTTTGATATGTTTTTAGATACGATGTTGATTGCAAGTCAGACAAATTAGAAAAACATGTAAGCACTTTCCGTTTATTTACTGTCATAGGATTTTCTGGGCCATTGTGAGACAACTCTGGGTGAAATCGCCTCTTCAGGAAAGATTAGTAAACCCTTAAAGTAAGCTCAAATTCTACTTTTTTCAGTTTTTAAGAAATGGTCCTTCGGATGAATGTGGGTCAATTATTAGTAAGTAGCTCATTCATTCTGATCAAAGACATTTTTAGTTTCTGCGGAGGAAGTTTCTTCTTGTAGAGTAAGCTACCGTTTATCCTAGTTGCTTTTCCAGGATGAAATAACACTCGACATTTCTGGGAGAATGTTGGACAAAAAAGACATATTTGGGTCATCTGACCCTTTCCTCGCATTTTACCGTGTGAATGAAGACGGAAGGTAAGTAATCAATAGGAAAACGCCGAAATTTTCCTAGTTTCATTGAGCAATTCTTCAAAATCTGTCTCTGTAAGGGGCCACTAAACTATAAATATATTGACCAATCAGTGTTACCATCCTTCATATACCATTAGGGTTTGAGTGAGTTTGTAGATTGGATAAGACTCTTCGTTAGGGGGAATCGTTGACTTAGGGTGGGTTCTGTTAACTCTGAAATTTCTTATAAATCAATTTGCTAACATTTAATTTACTTATCTGATTTCAACTTCCTAATATCACATTTTGGATTGAACAGTAGTTGTGTTGAGTTTCAGCCTGTGCAGCTATCACTCCATCGGTAGAATTTAATAAAACACACAACCGGAAGCTTAAACATTCCCAAACAGTTGACATCAGAATTAATACCACTCCCATCGTATTTTTATTGAGCGTTCTTTAAACAGCAGGGTTTTTAATGAAGAGGTTTCATTTCTAGAGTTTTTATATTTGAGCTTCACTTTTGAGTTTTCTTGTATTAATTTTCACGATGTACCTTTCTTTGGTTGACTCAAAACTACATGCTGAACATTAAGGGTTAGACCAATGAATAGATTTTAACCATCTCACCTGTTGTAATGTTCTTTCACAGGATTTTACTGTCTCTCTTACCTTGAGTCTATAGTTTATAAACTGTTACGACCACTGACTTTTGATTGTGTGGGTTAATGTTATAACTCTAGTGTCTTGTAATGAGGGTTGTTATGATTTATTATAGTTTATCTCATGACTGTGTATATCTGGTTGTATTTTTTGGTTCACTATCTGTTATATTGAGGATCAAAACTTGTTTACGCTTATCACTGATTTCCAAGTGTTGGTACTTTGTAGTAATTCACACCAGATGCCATTGATTTTCGTATTGTATTCGCGTCACTTTTTGTCTTTACACATATCCTGTATGATGGGAAACTTACTAATTTTTGATAGTTTTTGGCTGATTCTATTGCATTAAATTTATTTTTTTTGATTACCAAAAAGTCGAACAGTCGTTTATCGAACAAAAGAGATAAGAAACACTTTAAATCCAAACTGGGAGCAGATGATTATACCATTAAAACTTTTATGTAATGGTGATCATGACAGGTAAGTAGTTTTCTGTTTATTCGATATTTCATTGAAGTCATGAATCAATCAGTGTTATACTACCGTTCGAAAGTTGGAAACACAGAAATGCCGGTACGTCCTAGCATGGGACCCATCGATGTTTACCTGCATTACGAATAGTAGCCTTAGATTTCTATGAATCTGCGAACCTATCAAGAATATGCCTCTCTGTAACCTTATTTGTAGTATATCATAAAAACTGCACTAGTTTATTCAACATTTCGAAATGCGACAATTTGGAAACGAGATGTAAATCTATTATTAGTCTCTGCAGGGAAAAATCTGTACGTTGCACATTCTTAACCACCACTTACCATAACATGATGCTGGCTGACATAGAAGTGTACCCGTTTTATGTTAGGTATCTTTTTTGATCTCAGCTAATGAACTGAATTATTTAGACTATCCTCACCTCCTCTCTTTCAATTTCATACCACCTATTGCAGTTATCGAAAGAATTTGTCCTTTGATCTTAAGTGTTTCAGAAATACTCATCTATTATGTGTTCATTTGTTGAATAACCAATCAAGCGAATTATGTCTATTTTAAATGGGTTCACATGGTTGTTTTTGATTTACTCACATTATAATCTAGTTGATATCTCTCTAATTGACCTTCATTTAGTTAGGTTTTATTCAATGCTTATGTCATTTTTTAGACCTCTGGTAATTGCTTGTATTGACTGGAACAGAAGTGGAAGGTAAGCGATTCTATTTACTAACTGTATATTAAACCTGATGCAAACAGTCTGTTGGTATATTTCGGAATTATTTTTAGTGTCGTGTAACGAGCAAAGTGTGACTACGAGGTATAGAAGTCCCGCTTATCATAGTTTCCACCCTCAAAGTAGTACTAAAAATTCTGGTTTTAGCTGCATTATATTTGTGGTGCTTTACATAATAAATTAAAACTCTTCTTATCGTCATATTTTGTTTGTCTAGTTTTGTATTTTTGTGCCTATTTTATGTAATACAAACAATATTTATTTTAGAGAAAGTTTAATCGGTGAAGTTACTACATCTGCTAATGAATTGTTAACTATGTTTAACAATGGGATATACTCACTTAATGTAAGTAATTATTTAGTTGATAAAAATGTGTTTATCTATGTATGTTAGCTCTTACAACGAGAAGTGCAATATTAGTTATTTTTATCTTTATTTTGGAGATATATTACGATCAGGGCTATTCAATAAGAGAAATGTATTAAGTTGAACGATTAGTTTCACATAAATTGGGAGCCGAGCATTAGTTACGGAATTTTCTAGTTATTTTACTTGGAACAAGCCTCGTGCGCCGAAAAGTGGAGGACAATTTCGCAATATTGCTCTTAAGTCTTCGATTCACTCTAAAAACAAAGAAATACAAAAAACTGTTTAGTATGTAAATCAGTTCTACCGAATTACGTAACATAATTGATAGAAGAATTTCTAATACTTATGAACTCGTCTAAAGAATAACGTTAATTAAGTAGAAATTATTTTATGATGGAGAAGTTACTACTTTTCGAGATGATGTTTCATCAATTTACTAGCATATCAGAAGTTAATTATTTTTTTGAGCAAATTAATGAGTCAGGTTTTGTACATCTCATTGGTGTCGGGATTTTTTTATTTCTTGTTATATGACAAGTACAGCTAAATTCTATTCCTAAAACACATTTTTTGGTTTAGTTTTTTCCTATCACTGACAACTTCGAATTATACTCAGTCATTTACTAGGTTGAAGAAATACGGTAATCACTGCTTTAGCGATATGAAGACAGGTCATAGTAAGAAAAAGCCCACATACCTGTACTAATATGAACCATATCGAGGCATCTATTCCTGATATTTATATTTACAGATCAATCATAATAGAAGTGATCGATCTATCCTTCTGAATAAAATAGTTTTGAAAGTCAAATAACAATAAGTCAAAAGTCGAATGAAGTGTTTCAATAGAATTAGGATTTCTATTGTTGTATCAATTTTTACGTAATAAGTTAGTTAATTGCTTGTCATTATTGTATTTATCAATGGTATTCTTTCCACTTGTTTTGATCATGTTAATCTGTTATTCAGTTCATATGAATTAAATGTTGTGTATTTTTATCATTATGTTGTGCGAGCTTTTGTCAATTAAACTCGTAACGTATTCCTTTAAATTTGTCTTACTTCTTTTTAATTAGCTTATTAATCCCAATAAAGCAAAAAGACATAAACATTATCAAAATTCTGGAACTGTGAGTTTTGTATGCCTTTGTTTGTTTAATGTTCAAAAAACTGGGATGTTATGTTGATTATTATATTCTAATTTGGTGATATTAAAACAACTTTCTGATTCATATGACCGAATGCAGTCCGTTACGCGTTTCTAAACATTCTCAATTTTTCATTCCCACTGAGATGTGAAAGAATGAAGGTTTTACTGTCAAATTTTTTGATGGAGTTCGATAAAATTGAATGGGTGGTTAAGTTATAGGGACATTGTACTCGATCGATCTTCTTCGGTACTGGTACCTGATTAATATCACTGACCTTTACTAAAAAATGTTTTACTCACAGTTAAGTGCACATACCTGTACTTAGTTATTGAGTTGAAGCTATTTATTAATTGTCACGTCACTTAAACCACGTTCTAGCGATACAGAAAAGTACCGGTATCATGTTTTACGCCTACGTTTGTATCAAACAAATTAAATTTAGTAATTTCTGTAAATTCCTCAAACCTATTAATAATTATCATTTTGGATAGTTCATCTTTTTTTGTTTGATATATTGCTAAAATATTTCGATATAACAAATATTACAACCATGTTCATTTCAAAAATTTATAAATAACAGTCCGTGTATTGACATCATTAGTAATTTTCAGATCTCAACATCTCGTTGTATTTCCTAAAATCCAAATGATGTTACGATTTCATGGAGCTGTAGAAAAAAGTTGATATTTTCTAACCCTTAAAATTCATAGGTCCGCAACTTCTTTCTATTTTTTAAACGTTCTAGAGAAGATTTTCGAATAATATGCCATTTATTTGTGGGTTTCATTCCACCTAAGAATGCCTAAGTAAGGCTGCTATCTTGATAAAATCTGTACTTAAAACTATGACAAATTTATTCTTTGCACGTTTCTAGATTACTAGACTTTTATCTTTAGAACATCGCTTGAAAATAGGCAGCATCTTTCAAGGAAAACGGACAACATAAAAAGTAGCATTAGCTTAATTCATTAGATAATTAGATTGCACCCAAGTGAAATAAAAATATTTAATCTATATCTTAAAAGTAAGTAACAACTTATTGTAGTTAGAAAAGGCAGTGTATTCGGCGTTTAGAATTGAAAATTATTTCCTTGAGCTCCTAAGTTATCAAGTGACCGATGTCATCTGATATTTAAATTTTGCTCTGGTATACCAAGTCAGTTTAAACATTATGGACGCGACTGAAAGTTGATTCGGATAATCCAATGAGAAGATGAAAGTTATCAGATGTTTGCGCAATGCATTTCGAACAATCTGGTCACATATATTAAGACATTATAAATGAAAAATATAAAGGTCAACTTTTGCAAATTAAAGGCGTAGGGAAGCAAAGAATAATAACTATAAAGTAAACAATGTGAAAACAGAGCTGAATGATAAATAAATATTACCAAGGTAAGCTAAAGGTAAGGACAAACTGCTTTTCAGCACCTAAAGGAGGTTTCAATTTCCATATGGCTAAGGCTTTTATGAAGCTAGATATATGCAGCTGAATAATTTTGTATAACACCACAAAGGCTGACTTAATATCAACCTTATGATCGGTCTCAACTAAATGGAGTATGACATCTGTCTAACCTGTAATCTTATCTGATTATCAGAATTCGTTTGTTTTCTTAGTCATTTAGGTATGTATTCTATCATCCTTATTTGAAGATCACGATTGCTCCTTATGTGTTTCCGCACATACATGTAAAATGATGGATGCAGCGTAATGTGACAATCGTTTACATGCTGTTTGGGTTTTTGGTGAAACATGCACCTTGACTTTTCCATTATGACGAGTCGGGCTGCTTTGAATGTCCTATTGATAGCTAATTTAAGTTTTCGCCTCAGCATAAGACTATTTAAATCACCTCTGAATGTTAGGGTTATATGGGCTCGTTCTTTATTGTTATTATTAGCAATCTAAACAATTCTGAACTTATACGAAATTACTAAATCGAATTTTCTTTATGATACGATGTCTTTAGTAACACAGTCTGTTCGAAACATCAGATTTAGTTCCTTTAAATAATAGCATGATGTCTAATTGAGTAAGAGTCTAAATGATTTCCGTTGAAAGCATTCAAAATCATAAGCAAACAGTCCAGTTCAACATTACAAAATCCGTAGAAACCAAAACAGCCAGAAAGTCTAAATCTAACTTTTGTAATTAAAAGAGTTGGTGCTTGATTTTCATCTGCTTTGGTGAAGAGTTTTGATTCCTTCTGTTCAGAATTTTATTTGTGGATAGATAGCAACGACATACAATAAATTCATCGTTTTTGCCTTGAATGATTGACAACGACGATATTGGATTGGTTTTTATCCATGTTTGATTAGCATAGCCTTCATTATCGATAATTATACTAATATTCAGGGTTGTGAAGTGTGTTATATTGCGTATAGGATAAAGGATATTGAATTAGTTTTGCAGTCTAAATAATTAATAAATCAAATAATTTCAAGTGATTTCATCGACTTACTATTTTAATTAGAAAATGTAAACTTGATCTTGATTTTTATCCTATCAGCGTATGATATATTTAAATTTCACAGTATCACCGAAATCTGTGAATTTTGTTTGGTAATTACCTATCTTTTATTCTGTAAATCCATTATTATGCATACTCTAGAGTTATATTAAACATCATATTACTCTTTTTTAAGTATAATACATAATTTTCTGTTTCTTCAATTTCCCCACTGTTTTTGACAGCTATATTTGAATTTGGTCAGGATCGAAAAGGTATATAGCTTTCTGGAATATGTTCAAGGAGGGTACGAGTTATGAGTATTCACTTTTTCTAAATTCTATTACTTCTGTAATGATCAGATTATGTTTGTAAAAATCTCATCGATTGAACTTAAAATGAATTCAGCATTTCACTCGTCAATCTGATTTAAGCTTTTTCAAGGAAATATAATCGAAAGTTAAAATTTCTGAAAGTCTGCTATTAATCCAATGCCAAACTAGTTTGAAATTATTACTTCAAATTTAGATGAATATTCGTACGATTCAATAATCCGGTTTATTTTAGATTGTTAAATTCTGTATGTAATATTATGTTAGGTTATTAGCCAATGACGAGACTAGTTAAAATAACCATTTTTTAATACACCTTTGGAATAACAAGGGCTCATTGGCAATAATGCGGCAATCTGCACATGTTGCACAGAATGCCAGACTGACTTATCATCTATGGCCAATACAAGTGAATTAATCTCTTCTTAGTTTTAAAAGTTTGAAAATGCACTAAATTGTGTTCATTCACAAAATTGTAGTGGTTTTCTGACTTTCAACTGAGATCCGCATAATTTGTTATCAGTCAGTAAAATTAAGTTTATAGTTTCGCAGAAAAACTACTCATCACTTGAAAAAGTTTAATTCATTTGATGATCACATTTTTTTACTTTACGAAAAGATAAAATATAGATTTGAAGTGTAGGGTCAGGTCTTATACGTACACAGTTCAAGGTTTATCTATAAGGCTACAGATTATAACAAGTTTATAGAAGTTGAATGCGATGTAATTATTTCAATAAAATCAATACCTAGTTTTAATTAGTTTAGTACCAACAGTTACTTTCACATAAGTCACCATGACTTAATCAATGTAACCTTTCGATGCAAATAACACAATGAGTGATGAAATGGAGTGATTTAATATATATACCACCAAAATTTAGACAATGATATCATTTCTATGGTCAAAGTTTGTAAATAAGATATTTGCAAAAGAAGTTATTTGATTCAAAATGTTTTATCGTAAACCAGTTAAAAACAGTATCACTTCTTAAGCATTTTCGATAATTGTTGTTCATCCCTCAGAAACCTTCAGCTAAAATAAACACTTATGTAGTTATTGTAGACTTATAAAGTCAACTAGAAGAAATATACTCAAAATTACTTATGAAACACTTTGGTTGTTTAATCTAAAATGATGTAGTTATAATTTTATCTCTCCAAGAAATATTTTTAATATAATAAAGAAATTTAGTCTTTCCAATCATTTAGAATTTAGCAAAGGCTTCAATAAAGATAAATATACCTAATGAAATGTTTTTGCTTTTTTTTTTAAAAAAATATAGTACTGAACTAAGCTGTTGTATTGCAATAGATTTTACAGCAAGTAATGGTAGCCCACAAGTTCCTGGTACATTACATTACAGTACAGTTACTCAACCATCACAATATGCAGTAGCTTTACAAGCTGTAGGAGAAATAATTAGTGACTACGATAGGTAAGTAATGTATATTTAAAAATTGTAACTGTTCATCAGTGAAAATATACGGCTTTTTGTTCATTTATCTGATCCAGAGACTCTAATTTCAGAGAATTCCGGTTTGTCGTTGCATATGCATTTTCCCTTCTACTAAATTTTTTCAATCAACTTTCTTCTTACGTCTATTTCATTGTTTTAGTTAGTCTCTATCTTCTACTTATGTTCTTGAAATGTTATTGGTTTATTCTGAGATATACGTAAACTCAATATGGATTTCTCGACTAAGAGCGGAAAGAAATTTACATGACAACATTGTGTAGAGTTATAATGATTAGAAACATTTTGACTTGTACTCTAAAGAAAACACTTATGGTATATAGTTGTTTCCCTACCTTTACAGGATTTTAGTAATGTTAATTATTATTCTTAAAACTTTTGTAGAAACCAAAGGATAAAGTTCAATCAGGTTATGTTTAAGGTGTAAATGTCGGTGGGGATTTTCTACATTCTTTGATAATTTTTGTACACTTAATTACTCGTTTCTAGTCAATGTTTTGTATATATAGTCATTCTCTTACAACTGAGTAATTAAGACATAACGATTTCTTCTTTGGTATCTTCCTAATGATTTCAGTAGTCATTTGACAGTTCACACAACGTCCTTATCTGTTCTGAGGAATACTTATGATACTGGTTGTAAAAATTAATTTCAAGTTATTTTTCCACAAAATCTCAGTGATAATATACTTTTTATTTTACGTTGCTGGAATGAATCCCTCACCAAATTAATTTCCAGTCGACCATGAATCTTCTGTTAGATAAAATTAACGTTGGAATATGGGATCTCTTATAAAACCTAAACAAAGCCTTCAAGATTGGTATTCTGATCTGTTGAATGAAAATCTTTTCCTCATGAACGATTAAGAATAGACAACACAAAGAGAAGCGCTTTCTAAACATGTTTTGATAATTTTTACATATCTGAGGTTATCTCCCAATTCTATACTATATACTATCACTTAAATTACTGTAGATCAATGTGGTCTGAGCTATGTAAACTTTTGTAGAGCTTCTAAATGTAGTCAGAAAGACTATTGTTGAACTATTCAGGCAGTCTATCCATAAATGAAAGTGTCTTAGCTTGTTCTGGCTATTCAACTACTATTCCTATTTCTCTTCTCAGTAAGATCATAGAGTACTGTGGCAGTTACTCTCAAGGTATCTTTCTGTATTATTTTATAGCTCTTCCTTTTGTAAATTATTCATCAACTGAAAATGCCTTGAAAGTAGTAAATTTGGATTGTTTAGACAGAGATTGATTGACACATTTAAAAAAATTACCTTGGAAATTATTGCTAACAAGAAATTTATTTAATTAAAAAAATGAACTACGAAACCATTTTATTTAATGATGATCTTTTCTGTTCTTTTTTTCAGTGATAATTTATTCCCTTCATTTGGATTCGGTGCTTGTATTCCACCTGATAGTAATGTATCACATTGCTTTCCTTTGGTTAGTTGATGTTTGTTTCTTTGAACGGATTTTTTTTTTCATTTGGTAATTATTTAGTTTTTTGTTTATCCATTCTCATCACAATTTAGACAACACATATGTTGCAACATTGGACAAGGCTACGGTGAATATTTTTGTTGCTTGTGTTCGTGGATTAATTGTCTGTCATTCATACCATATTTTCATCGCTAGTTTGCTAAATTTTAGGTATGAGATTGTTAATCTATTATCGGTTTCCTCACTGTTTAACTTGTGAGATGTGTGTGTGAATCTTCTGTCTTCCGGGTTTGTGAGATATTTTTGGTTGTTTTTTACGGTTGTGATCTTTTTGTTGTTGAGCATTTAAATTATGGTGCGTTTAGTTTGAAATGGACACAAAATTGCTTGCTTATGTTTTTGGTTTCAACACATGACATTCATTTTATGCTTTGGCATTATAAAAATAATAGCAACATCATATGTATGTACCATATATATTCATCCTAAAGGTTACTTTCTCTTTGTTTCATAGGAGAATAAATAATTATGTAGATAATTCTGTTTTATCTTCTATTTGAAATAAATAATTTATCACCTGGTGTTTTATTTACTTAAGTTAGGTTCTATTTGACCTTGTCGATTGATATTAACTTCATAATGTTGAATTCATTACAATGAGGATGGTTTAACATCAATAAAGCAAAGATCTAGCTTGGCAGCTATTTATTTACTATTATATTATACAGACTTTATACATTTATCTGATTGAATGAATTCAAAAGTTTATTGCGAAAAATGTTATTATTAATCATCATAAAAACCAAATGAAAGACCATGTAACCTTATCAACTAAACAAAATTAAAAATGATTAATAGATGAAAGTTCATTTGAAAGATCTTATTCAGCTATACCATGGATGTTAATTTTAGTGACTGGCATACTGTAAAATGTTGGCTGATTCAGGAGTAAGTTATAACAAACGTTGAGGTTAATTTATAGAGCTTGTGTCAGTCCATAAAGCTGTTAAATAGTAGTTTGAACTATGTCGGCAGGTGTCTTACTTTGATGATAACTGACTGCTGCTGAAGTTTAGTTAATTCGTCAGCATAAAATACTGGCATCTAAGTATTGTGAAGATCAGCCATCTTTATTTACTTTTTTTTTACGGCTGTATAATTTGACTTCTAAAGCCCAGATCTCAAACACTGACAGTTAAAAGAAAAAGAATTCAAAGTATTATGACTTTGTACTGAACCTGCTTGGATTTTGAGTGATAGTAATTACGAGTAGAAAAAAAGGTGAATATTCGAGCAGAATAACATGGATTCATCGTCTTTCATCTGATAGACTGACCCCTGAGATATTTAAGGATGGTGGTCCAGTTTTAGCAGCTAAATTGACTGAGATCTTAGGTAGAATCTGGGAACTGGACGTAATCCCATCCGACTGGTCCCAATCTATAAGAAAGGACAGAAGTCTTCTTGTGACAATCACAGAGGAATAAGTCTAACTAATATAGTATCTAAAATATTGGCCTCAATAATACTTCGACGCTTAACGAAAGCTCGTGAAGAGCAGACTCGAGAAAACCAGGCTGGTTTTCGACCTGGACGTGGTTGTATAGACCACGTCTTCACACTCAGACAGGTCCTGGAACATAGACACACATTTAGGCGTCCTACAATAGTTGTTTTCCTAGACCTTAAGGCGGCATTTGACTCAGTGGATCGTGAGGTTCTGTGGCAGTGTCTGTCATTGAAATGTGTACCAAATAAGTACATTAACCTCATACAAGCTCTCTACTCAAACACCACTGGTCGAGTGAGAGCTTATGGCGAACTGTCACCGGAATTCTTTACTTCAAGTGGTGTCCGTCAGGGATGTCCACTCTCTCCATTCTTGTTTAATTTTATCATAGACATGCTCCTAGAAATAACCTTATCCTCGTCTGAATTTTCAGGAGTAGACCTTTTACCAGGTAGCTCGCTTATTGACTTAGAATATGCCGATGACATAGTCCTACTTGGTGAAGACGCTGACAAAATGCAGAGTCTTCTGACTACCCTAAGCAACAATGCAAGCATGTTCGGGATGCGGTTTTCCCCCTCGAAATGCAAAATGTTGCTTCAAGATTGGGTTTCTTCGGCACCTGAACTAGTGATAAGGAGTGAAGTAGTCGAGCGTGTAGACCGCTTCACTTTTCTCGGGAGTCTCATCAGTGCTGATGGCCTGGTGACTGACGAAATCTCGGCACCGATACAGAAGGCTCGATTGGCTTTTGCCAACCTTTGTCACTTATGGCGTAGGCGAGATATCCGTTTGCTGACTAAAGGACGAGTGTACTGCGCAGTGGTTCTCTCCGTCTTACTTTATGGCTGTGAAACATGGCCAATGAGAGTAGAAGATACTCGTCGGTTATTGGTTTTCGATCATAGGTGTCTTCGAAGCATTGCTCGTATATCGTGGGACAACCGAGTGGACAACGCTGTTATTAGGGAACGGGTACTAGGTAAGAATGGCAGATCAATCGATGAAGTGGTGAAACTTCATCAGTTGAGGTGGTTGGGACACGTGTTGCGTATGCCTAACCACCGACTGCCTCGTCGAGCTTTGTTTTGTAGTGTAGGAATAGATTGGAAGAAAGCTAGGGGCGGCCAGACCAAAACATGGCAAAAATCCATGAAGTCATTGACGAGTGGACTGAGCCATGTCGGTAATTGTCGACTACCTGGTTGGGGTCCGCGAGATGATAATAATCGATGGTTAGAGACCTTGAATGACATGGCTCAAAATCGTTCGCAATGGCGCCGGTGCATTTATTCTTTGTGTTCTCTCAAATCCTAATCTTCTGGATTCTTCAACTTCTCTAGTTTTTACTTTCTAAACTTATCTCATTGAATCATACTTCGTGAATAATATCTTCTAATTCTAACCTCTCCGATTACTTCTAGTACCTTTACTACCTCTTCTACTATTGGATTTGAATAGACAATTATATCTCTGTGCTGATGTGGTATGGCGACATGAACTGATGTACTTACGTACGAAGTTCTACGTTGCAACTGACTGACTGATATCGTCTTTCATTGGGTTCTCGTCAGATACTCAGATCTTAAAGTATATCAAAATCATGATTACAGAATTGGTTGTTCATAACACCTCGGGCTATAAGTATGACTTTTAAATACTATAGATTGTAAGCACCAGAAGAGAACACAACGAAGTTAGATGAATTCATGTTAATCTGTTCATATCTCCTAGCTCTTTCCGACTAAACTCTGTTCATGTTATCAATTAATTATATTCTAATTTAATGACTCAATTTCCCTAAGTGATTTCGAAAAGGTAGTCATTTGGCTACCTAGCTAAGACACCCAATAATTTGGAACAACAAATATAAAGAAAAACTATTCAAGACAAGTAATCAACTGTAAAATAATGGGTTTTTCAAGTCATTCACTAGCCGATGATTTTAGTATCTGATTAAATAGGTTGGTTTTTGCTCTTTATCGAATGACAGAAGGAGCATATCACAAAGTCGTTCATCATCAAATGGAAAATCAGCATGATTCTCCATAGTTTTTCAGAATCACTTCTAAATATGTTAATGGTATTTAATGAACCATGCTATTGTAAACAGTAAAATGTCTTCAAAATCTTACGACATAGACTGATTATAAAAGCTGAGTAACTGTGAACGTGAAATAAATCACGCTTTAAATACACAAAATATAAACGCTGGATAGAAATATCGTAGATATTACTATCAGTCCCGAGTGATTAGTCATCGACATTTTACAACAAATCATTCCTGAGTTTATGACTAGTGAGTTGTATGAAATGTCATCAATCAACAGATATCCACTTAACTTAAATAAAATTTCTTTTCGACATTATGTAACCTAGCTCACCTAACAGAAAATCAAACCTGACATTTAACTAGTCCATCAAAACTGAGGAGGTACACAAACTACACAGAAATTCTTTTCTGTAACTGATAATTCTTCCCACTTGTTAGCGTAGTCTCTTTCTTAATGTTCCAGATCCTCAAAATTGTGTCTGCGTAGTCATTGGCGTTACCGTTTGCTAATAATCTGCTAATCCTGTGTGCTTTATTGTTGAATCGAAATGGTATAAGGTCTTTATTCGTTGCTTAATTTTGGCATTTATTGTTTCTTTCCTGTCAGTCAATCAGTCAGCTGCAACGTAGAACTTCGTACGTACGTACGTACATCACTTCAAACTTCCATACCGCATGAGCACAGAGATGCGATTGTCGATTCAAATCCCATAGTACTAGAGGTAGCAGAAGTATTAGTGGTAATGGAGATTAGGGTTTGAAGATATTTTTCAGTAAATATAATCCAGTGAAGTAAACTTCAAAGGAGAAAGATAACTGTGAAGAGGTATTCGGAAGACTCGAATTTGAGAGAACACTAAGATTGGTTGCACCTGCTCAATCGCAAACGATTTTGAGCCATGTGACTCGAGCTTTTTAACCATCGGTTACTATCATCTCTCGGACCCCAACCATGTAGTCTACATCTACCAACATGGCTCAATCCAGTTGTCAGTGACTTAATGGATTTGTGCGATGTTTTGGTTTGGCCACCCCTAGCTATCCTCCAGCCTACCCCATACACCGTAAAACATAGCTTGTCGAGGCAGTCGATGGCTTGGCCATCGCACTAATTATTCTTTTAGTGTGTATATGCTTGAGTTTTCTGAAAGAAGAGTAGTAAGTTCTTGACGCGTTTTATTTGAACAAAAAAGTAAACTTGGTCTGCAACATGTTCATAACAAATAATAAATATGTTAAAATTAACTGATAAGAACATCTATACGACTAATATTTTTCAGTGGCGTGTTTGTGTAACTACGGATGTAGTGTCATTCAGTTACATTGTTAAACTTCGTACGTACGTAGTATAGACTTGTATTCTCTTTCCCTTACTTTTTTTTCGGTTCTGTTTTCCATTATTTATATCCATGATACGCTATTAATTTCTGTGTACATTTTTATAATTCGGAGCACAAACGATATAAGTTTAGACTGCTACATAGATATTTAGTGTTATCCCATTCAATAGGTCAATCGGAATTTATTGTGTTAACTCTTCAGTCTTATAGTTTGAATTTACATATCACGTAGATATCTAGTCAATCTCAAGTATAAAGTATGTAATATTTCTTGTCATTATAACATCTGGGCTCGCCTGTTTGTTTATTTGTACAATTGCAATCCTATCTCTTGTTCGTTATACATAAGTTTTTTGCCTATTTAGTCATTTGCTTGTTTTCATTTGTTATTTAACTGAAAAACAATAATCAAGTCAGCTTATAGATTTCCTCTTAATTATTAATGATTATCATTATTTCTTTAGTTGTTATTACTAGTAGTCTTGTTAACTGTCTTATAATTTTTATCGATAAAGTTTGTATATAATTTAGTCTTATCATTGTTTTTTTGGCATTTCATTTGTTGTTTTGCCCCTAATATTTTCTAATTTACTCTTCCCTGTATAGTATATAGTATATTAGATGGGTAGACAGACAAATAAATAACTGGAAAAAAAATATTGACTTCTATTACACTGCTTCAAACTTCATTCCTTCCTAGCTTTCCTACATCCACTTCTCACTGTTTTTTCCGAACACGCTACTTCCCATTATAAAAAAAGAACGCGATTTCGGTCACGTGATGTGAACTTTGTTTAAAATATTTTTGATGCGTGTTCATTGTCAACGGATTTTGACCTTAAAATCATGTTTGTGAAAAATTGTTTAAATTATATTTATTTGTACATATATCATTGGTATGAGAAAAATCGAAGCAAAATTTCTCTACGTAAAGAAGAACCTGTTTTATGTGATTCTGAAAATTTAAATGTTGAATTTCAAAAATGGAACTGTCAAATGTTCGATTTAAGTAACGATAAATTATTCATCTGGTCCATAAGATCTTGATTTTCGTATACATCCTTTTCTTCTTAACGTATAATAAAAATCCTTAGTTTTATTCAGCTCATTGTAAATAATCACTGATTTTTGATCTGATCTATATTCTTGTAGGTAGGCTTATCAGTTATGAAATTTAAGTCGGGTATTCTGGAAGTTTACAAAGGTCTCTCCCACTAAATGCACTTACATGTTTAAGGGCTGTAATTCATGGACTTTTAAGATCCCAGTATTCACTTCCTTCCTTTATTGTCACTTAAGTGTTCTATTACGTAACTGAACTGGTTAAGATATGTACCTTATTAAAAGTTTCCTTGTAAGTTATTACTACTTACAGATAATAACATATGTAGTTAACTAATCAATAAACATCTTATAAAAAGTTTGGGATTAAATTCTCACCAACATAATAAATGTGAACATCATTCCGTTATTATTAACAGTCTTGCTTTTTAATTCCATTTAGTTGTACGGCAGTTTATTGACTCCTTAAGACCATTTAAATTCCCTCCTTTTGATTGTTTCCTACATTAATAAAAGCCGATGTTAATCCAAATTACTATTAACGATAAAAACAATGCATATCATCATATCAATAATCCCATATTTTTAAAGTATCTTCACATGTTTCATGCATGACAAATGTAAAGTAAATGTTGGTAACTCATTAAAAAAATACACATTAGTTACTTTAGTTTTTCTAACAATAAGCTTTCCATCTAAAAAATGAAGTACCCTTTTTAAAAAAATCCCTCCTGAAACTTCGTGTAATTAGGTATGGTACCTGATAAAAGTGTATAGATTTAACTGCCTGGAACTATTTAATTACCGGATGCAAAACATAGAAAATAGATGCTGACAGTGAAACATTACAATATTGATAATATATCACATGGTTCATTGTTCTTTATCAGAATTTTCCCGCCTATTTACTAATAGCTTTGATCAGCTTTTAATTTTTTTTTAGCTGTCATATTTCCCTAATTTCATTTCTATATTCAAGTAATTAATGATTTTTAACTTATTATTTAAAATGCCACTGGCTGTTGATAAACATTGTATTAAGTTCCATTTGTTCATTATTCACCTAATTTCCATCTTCGATAGCTGCTTTTTTTTTTAATATTTATTCTTTGAAGATAAACATAATTTTTAATCAACAAATTTTAATAGTTTTCTATCATGCATATCGCTATATTTCATATTTTATTTTCATAGAATTTAGGAGAGTTTGGTTGGTCAAAATGTTTGGTCACTGATCGATTGCTAGTTAATTTTTTTTTATAGATTGTTTTTGTTTATCGCAAATAAGTAAACAAATAACCAGGGCTATCTGATTATAAGATGAATTCCGTAAGGCTTTCTTATGATCTAGAATGATGATAGAAGTTAGAATTTCTGATCAAAAAATATAATCAGAGATTGCACAAATAATGAATTATTTTAAATATTTGGTTTGTCGAATCTAATATTATTTGATATACATATTAAAAATAAAGCATTACTTCTGTGATTTTTTGTTATTTCAGTGTATTTTCTGCATGCGTATTTTCTAGAAAAATACTTCTGAGCAAATTTCAAGCTAATCTGAACAATCGATTTCATAACACATTAATCAAACTAAATGACTGTTTGTTAATCAAAGCCTAAAACTTGATGATTTTAATTAGTTTGATGAATATAATTAGTTTAAGCATTTCGGTATCTTTGAAAGTAGAATCGTGAAAACTTATGAATTTCTCAATGTGTTATATGATTTGTGTAGGCTTTGGTGAAATTATATTCAAAATTGAAACTCATATCAAACTCCGAGTAGATGATGCTTGTCGAGTACAGTTGATTTATGACATGCTTCAGTTGGTTGTAAGTATTACCATTCACAGGGATTATTGTTCAGTTAGTTAAGGCATCCTGGATGTGATGAAATGAGCAACGTTGATTTCATCGTTTCCAGCTGACGATTATATAATTACCGACTGTATTCAAAGGAATCGAATTTGTACTTTTTAAGTGGCATGTATCCTATATTATTATTATATTGTATTATTAGTTTAGATCACATTGCTTAAATACATAAATCACGTCACATTATCTACGATATGTACAGATATTTATAATTTTAATTTAGTGGGAAAGTGAATAATTCAACCAATTAAAATAGTTTGTTATTCAGACAATTTTTATTCAAATACTGTTTCTCACATTAATTTCATCACAAAAGTCTTTACTTAACATGTCATCAACAAGTTCAGTTAACTTTGTAGTATCTCAATTCAGGACATGTTAATCGTAGCCATTGCAACAAATTTAAGTGTGTTCGTCCAGTGAATTGAAATTAATTTTCTCTCTTATGAAACTACTTTTTCCTAATGTGGTTATGACTTCATGACACAAGTGCATTAGTTTATCAGTCAGTTTAACAAAAGAATTATTTTAGTGACATACATAAGAACTTTTATAGAATTGTGAAAAGTAAGCATCTCTATGGGAATTAGGAAACTTAACCATTATATTGTAACATTCTTTTGTATGAGTACATTGAAAACAGCATACTTTTCTTGAAAATTAACATTACATATGTGAATGTCAATCAAGCTCCTAGTCATATATGCGGGCATGTTTGCTAAATTTTCCACTGCAGTAAAAATAGGGTTTTTTTATGCATTACTATTAGTTTTATAACATTCACAATGTTTTAAAGATAATAATAGTATATTACATATTTTCATAACTTCTTTTGTTGACCTTGAACAAATTATCATCCAATGCATAGAATGGACATATGGATAATCCTTACTGTGAAGGTATTCAAGGTGCAATGGCTGCTTATGCCCATTCATTGCGAACAGTAAAGTTTCATGGACCAACAAATTTCGCTCCAATTATTAACACAGTAGCAAGGTAAGGCGTTTTTCTTTTACATTTTATCCGTATAAAATTTTTATTGTTAATAAACAACCAGTTCAACATAATTAATAGTACTTACAACTTATATTACTTATCTTGTTTTTGCTTGTTTAACTCATTTCTCTCTTAGAATCTCATTACATGTAAGACCTAATAATTCTTCTAGTTTCTTGTATTTGCTAAGATCCTTAAACGTATAAGTGTGCTCGATTAGTAATAAACACAAAGCTTTATTGTTTGTGTTTGGTTTCCGAATAAGTTGATACCTTTTAATGTATCTAAATGATGTGAAATATTTTACTTTTATTTTACGTCAAAAATTTTATTTTCTTAAATTTGAATAGTATTTCACTTATCAGTTACTTTGATATGACATTCAATCATCTCACAGCTTACTGACATCGCTCTCATTATATCAGTTTGTTTAGGTTTTGTAACCCTGGTCAAATACTCTCTTAGCCAATGAATATTGATTTTTTTCCCTTTAACTTAATTTTGTTGAAGCTAGATGGAAAAATGAGTTATCCGGTTTTATTAACAGTCAAAGCTTAGAAACATAACTACTACAGGTAGTTTTTTTTTTTTATAAATTTAGACAATCCATTAAGTAGCTGAAGTTCATAAAAACTATGCAACTCATTAAGGTATCATCGAAATCTTTTTCAACTAATGTATTAACCAAAGTTGGTGTATAAAACTATGAAATACTTAGGTATTAGTCACACTCTAAGTTTTAAGGACAGTGATACTATCCGGTTACCTAAACTGCTGTAAGAGAAACAGAATGTGAATATGAGACTATGCTTTAAGGTCGAACATCTTAGCCACTAAACTACCGCTCCACACACGGCAAGGAAGTAATGTGTATTAATATAACAACTAGGTAATAAGTTCATGAGACGTTAACTATGGAGACAAGGAAAATTTACTAATCAGAGTAAATAAAAACATCCACAATATACAAATCACAAAATATTTTTGAATGAATTTAATTATTTATAGATTAAGAAATAGAACAACTGATTAACTAGTAATAGTAAAATAATTATAAATGTTGGTAATATACCAATGAGTAAAAATTTGTATTGCTGATGTTTCATTACTTAATGCAATCAACTTTTACAGTTCATGTAAAAGGAGCAACTTGCACGTCAAGAAATGTCAGAAATACAAATTTCTACTCATTGGAATTTCACCAAAAATTATAATTATTTTACTCTTACTAACTTCTCATTCAATGCTCAATATTTTTAAAACCATCAAGTTCAAGCTTGGTATTGATGCCCTGATTAGCTAGCTATGCTTCAAATGGAAATATTTTGATTATTATAACTATTAGGTAGTATTCAGTGTTATCGACAAATAACAATGAAGACTGAACTTAATAGTCATCTGTTTCGAAATTATTTTACTCTTGTACCCACAACGAATATGTATTAATCATCAAATGTGGTACTGATAACTAACAGAAAATCTTAAAGTTATCAACAATAAATTTATCTATCGTAATGATTTATCGAATCCATGATTTTGTCTTTTTAACATTATAACATCTGTAAATCATTGTCTAACAAAGAATGTAATGTTACGTATACATGGGCTTTGTTTCATATTATTTAAAGTATGACATTTATCAGTTGGTACTTGCAGTGTGGATAAAAGTAATTTAGAATTCACACATCTCTACTCCCAACTCCAAACTTATTGAAAGTTTAGTGTTAACTTTGTCCGTCTACAGAGACGAAAGTCACCAGTGGTTAGAGACCTTGAACGACATGGCTCAGAATCTTTTGCAATGGCGCAGGTGCATCCACTCTTTGTGTGTTTTTTAATTCTAACCTTCTGAATTCCTCATATTCTCTATCTTTCTCCTTCTAAATTTATCTCACTGAATTATACTTTTTGAATCATATCTTTGCTCCCTAATCTTCTCCATCGCGGCTAATAATTCTACTATCGCTATCACTCTTGTATTTGAACTGACAGTTACCTCTCTGTGCTGACGTAGTATGGCAACCTGAACTGATGTACTTATGTACGAAGTTCTGCGTTGTATCTGTCTGTCTGTCTTGTCCGTCTACACGATTATGTATTTATGAGAATTGGGCTGTGTATATTAAAACATTATGTGTAATTTCAGTCTTAAACTGAAAATAATTGCTACGTAAGTTTGATGCATTTATGTTTGTTTGTAAGAGGAGGATAAAATTAAATCTTTTGCTAGGCAACCAGAATCTCCATTTTACATAACATTTTTATGTAACGACTAAAAATTATGTTTTGTAGGATTCTCCATTTTCAATCATTAATTCATCTGTCCTTATAGGTGGTTATCAGTGAAATCAGAGTGTACTGAAGTTTCTTTTATTTTTCAGCATTGACGATTTCATTTTGTGTACGAAAAAATATTATCGAATAAAATATCATAAATCGAAAATAAGATGAATATCACAAATAAAAACGACCAATAATTTCATATTATGCATCCAAAAAAAACACATCAAATCAATCACTAGATAAACCATTTGCGACTATTGTGTTTGACAATCAGTTTTTTGTGATTGTTTGATCACACATAGTGTTCTATCAATGTTAAATTTATGTTTCTGTACACTTCATTTTACCGTACATAATAATTTTATTAGAGAAAACGTTTTTATAACATTTATTTATTTTCTCATTTTCTTCCATGCAAGTATTGCACGTCAATCTGTTGATGGTTCACAATATTCCATTTTATTAATTCTTACTGACGGGATCATATCGGATCTGCCTCAAACAAAGGCTGCCATAGTAAATGTAAGTGTGTGTTCATTTGATTTCCGCTTGATTTCCTGTCTATTATAAATGTATTTTAATTGTTTGTCTTACGTTATATATATAAATATATATTCACTTATTTACATACTCTTTCAATCAATAGTTTCTATTAAATTTTATGATATGCATAGATTTAAAATTTGATACAGTTTTTATCTGGGTAACTTATGATTGTTTCCGGGAAAATTAGATATCTCATTTGATTAATGGATATGTAAACATTGAAATTGTTTGTACTTTAAGTAATTTGTATGCAAATAAAGAAAATAATATTATTTTATTCAGCTTCACTAGTTTGTGTATATCAATCGTTTGCTAACAGTTTACTGGAACTTAATCTATTTTTTTTTATTATTTTCCAATACATGCATTTCGATAGCAGCAAGTTCTTCATATTGAGGAATTATTACAACTTGATCTGTTGCAATATTCTAAAAGACATTTTTTTCTTTTTTGTGATCAAGAAATTAATCTTTGAGTTAAGAAATTTCAAGCAAATTATTTCCAATGATTTTTCTGAATCATAAAAATATTCTCATTGTTGGTTTCTATAATGTGCACAATTTCTCACTTAATCCAGTAAATCGTATAAGAAGTAACATTATTACAGTTTCAGCGCCATCAAACGTAAATAATAATGATCGTTATTGACAATGATTTATCTAAGTATTATTCAATTATTTCTATCTGATATAAAGTGCACAGATACATATCTTGGTTGCTATTGGATAAATATCGATTAATTGTATTATACTACGAACTACGAACTTTTACTATCGTTCGATATGTTAAAACTGCCTTTCATGATGCATAAGTTCTGTACTGATTCTATCAGTTTTTAGCTGTATTCTAAATCACTCTAGTGTTCATTTCCTCATGATAGATATAATGTAAAAACAAATTTCATAGAAGCTATTCTGCATACATTTTTTTTCGTATTTCATAATCGAATAGAGAATAGGTTATTTTCTAGCAAAATATGGACATGAACAGCCCAATAATTACCATTCTGCTTATTGGCTTGAAATAAATCAAAACATCAAGTTAAGCAGAATAGCATTGATTCATTTTATTTTACTGGGTTATCCTCTGCTGTTTACAGCTTGTATTGATTAAAAATGAAAATTATAATGTAGTTTGAAAATACTTGCATAAATGAATTCTGTCAAAGTTATTATAAACACATCGTCATAGTGTTAGAAAAGTTTGAATAAATTTAAGGGATTCACTAAAAGCTACAAATATATGTATCTGTAAAAAAACAAAAGCATAAATCAAATGGCTGTTCCATAACGTGAGTAAACCTCCATCAGTTGAAACTTAAAATTGTTGAAGTAGAAAAGCGAAACAAAAATGAAGTAATTTTCAGTCAGTTGAGAGGTAGTGATTGACGTGACGAATTAGACTTTATGATATCAAGACAGAGAAAGCTGATGAACTATATTCCTTTGAACGCATAAACCACGTTTCTAACGCTTAATAGTAATAGCTTCAACAAAATTCCGAAGAATCAGGCTTGAGTGTTGTAATTAACTTGACAGATTTTGAAGCATCTACTTGATAGATTGTGTTCAAGAGATATCGAGATATTAAACTATCTAAAGTACTTCCTCCTCTCGATCAAAGGATTTCTGCGACGTATTCAAAAAATCGTAGGCGACCTCAAATGTTTACATGTAAACTTATAGACACAGCTAGAGATAACATGAAGTTAGTACTTATCAACTTTTGATAGAGTTATTGAACATGTTTTATGCAGAATTAGTTAATTAGCTCAGAGTAGGTTCCAGCTAATGAGATGCCAAGACCTTTTTAAAAATTATTCCTATAACGTTACCGTTTTTTACTGACTGCAGCTCTATTCGACTTCTTATCTTTAAATTTTTCATAGTTGTCAATCAACGATTTTTTCTTAATCACTTTTAAACGTTCTTTGATTTTCTCAGTTTGTCAGTGGTAATTAACATATTCTTTCTGCTTTGCAAAGTATTGTTTTGACCACCGGTTTCGTGTCAGTAATCGCAAAAAACCTAAAATTTAAGTATAACTCAGTGCAAGTACTTTGTCAACAAATCGAATTTTAAAGTATACTATCGATTCTTCGCTGTGGAGCGATGACAAGAAAGTGGTATTTACTCTTTTCATGTTCCTTAGTAAACTGTATGCTATGTTGCACTTCGTTGAAAAGTTCTAGCACTTGGATTACATGTCCTTTGCTGTCGTAAGCATTTAATGTATTATAAATTATCTGGGATATTCTGTTACTTCCTTAATTGTTTGTTTAAGCTCTCGGCTTTCAAGATAATCCATAAAAGTATCTACCGAAACAGGATCTAATGGATCGATAAATACTGTTTACTCGATGTCTGAATTTTTTATTCCGTGTAATCAGTTAGTTGCAAGATATATCAGTTCCATACTAACCTGCAGAACACTTGTTTGTACACACAGTGAACATTTCTTATCTCATTCATTCAATCAAATAAAGTACTAGTTTTTTCACGAGATTTAGCATTGCTTACGTCAATCATTTTCCAATCCTAGAAATCAATATACAAGTAGGTTACGAAACGAATATATGTAGATTTTACAAGCAAATTATATGATTATGTACATATTTAGTACTAATATTTTCTAAGTTGTTTGTACGGTGTCAATGGTTACCACTCAAATATTCCGTTACTTTTGATGTACTCATTGTAATCTCGTTGTTCTATCTTGCATCAAACAGTCGGAATGATTTAAATATCTTGTTTTTCCACTCCGTTGCCCATAAATTATGTTGTTAGTTAAGTATTCTTACTTAATGTTAATATTTAATAATGTTTGCTAACATTGGCGTCAGGATTCAGGCTTTTATCGATTTTTGTGAATTGAAAACCAATATACTACCTACTAGCAACATGTCAGCACCCTTAGCTTCAAATGGTGAGTGTCTTTCGAGTTGATAAAAATAAATAGATTATGAAGTTAATCGGACGGTAGTGTTTGTTATTAGATACCAAATATCATATCGATGTCTCTTGAAGTGAATTTCGTAAGATAAATCCTCTACTTTATTGTTTTAAAAGATAATGTTTTAGCGCCTCACGGCTGGACTCCAATATGGACTAATGATCGAGCGTACAATGAAATAAATCTTCCTCTCCATTTTCGTTTATCATACTTAGGCAAACTCCGTTCGTGTGACGGTGGTAGTACGAAGCCAAATACGGTGTTGCAGATTTATTTATTTCATGCATTCCTGTATGCAGACAGACATGAGAATAGAACGCGTACAAGTAAAGCGAAGCAAATTGGCGAAGGCGAGTGAGCCAACTCTTCACGAGCTGAAGAATGACTAGTATTGTTGTCAAGCAATAATAGGCTAAGACATGTAATAAGCGAGTAAGCATCCACACACAATCAAATATACAACAAATGAATTATTACAATTAAAAAAATTTGATTGATACTATTATCGGCACCAACCTTCTTGTGGTGTCCGGAACGCTCTTGTCGGCCCTTGAAAATCCGAGCGAGGCAGTATAATTCTTGTGGCAGGCCGTACCCATATCTGCAGCAGGTCTTCAAGGTGAACAGCCTCTGGCAACAGCCCCCTGTAGGGAAAGGGAATCGGGTTAATATTACCGACCCTGTCCACGGAGATTGGTGTGCGTCAGGCCTCTTGTTCGGCGTGCGCCCAGCGCGTTAACGCAATCGACCTCTGAGACGTCATACAAGAAGAAAAACTAACAATCATAAAGCAACTATAAAATGAATAAAATATTCGATTGATGTTAGCAAATAAATTATTAAGTGGAGTAATAAGATGTTCAAAATGTATGTGGAGTGAGAACACCAAGATCATTCTCTTCAGTCTTGTAATAGAGTATCCATACTGACTTCTAACATCGTGAGTAACAAATATTCTTCCAAAAGTAGCACAAGCGAAAGGTCGATTTATACGTAGAGTTTCCCAAAAATTTTCTTGTCTTGATCATATCTCAGTCATTTTCACGTATTGTTTTGCATACATCGTTTTCCACTTCTCTCAATAACCAAACATGTCCATATTCAGTAGAAACATTATCTACAAAAATTCTGCGTTTTGATGAGTTCTCTACCGGTTCTTAATTTAATTATTTTTCTGAAGTAATTGTATTTGTTTTAAAAATAGAGGATGTTTACTCAAGCAAGCGGGATAACATCAGTCAAATGAGCTGTGAAAAGTTCCCAATGTGAAAAATAAATGTGTGCATGTGTGTGTGAATGCATGTTATTAACAGTTGATAGTCGGTAAATGAATGTCAGTCGTTTGTTTATTAACTGTAAACATAAAAGTGCAATTCTAAATGTTTTTAAAAAGTGAAATGTATGTAGGACTACCAATCACATAGTTGTGTTATAATGCTGCCACGTATAGCTATTCAGTCCTGGGGGCGTCCAATTCAAATATCCAATACGACCCAAATACTTTTTCCAAATCTACTATATATCAGAACACAACACCGTTGGATGGAGTTGTTTATTGGGTCGAGTACAGAAGGGAGGTAGGCAGGAAGAAACGGAATTATTGAGTCTTACAGATAGTGCGTATTTATACATTAAGGTCGAATAGGAAAGAGCATCAAAGTCTGTGACATTGACAGTCCGGATGACCAATAAGAGATAACATTGAAGTATTTGACTTTGACAGTTAAAATGACCATAATTTTGACCAATAGAAATCGACCAATAGGATTATACTTCCAAAAATAGTATTATTAGGATATTTGGTGAATATCCTAACAAGTTTTGATGTTTAAAATATTAAAATTAATTACTGTTCGATCAAAGGTGGGTGAAGATGAAGTCCCAATTACTTGTATGTGCTATAAACCCTTTCTGAATTACTTTAGTACCACCAAAGTTGATATTGTGTCCTGTTTCTAATGCCTGTAAAGCTATAGCCGATTTCTTCTCTAATTACTCGGGATCATGTTTCAAACACTGTTCATCCAACTGTTTGGATGTTTTGCTCACATAAACTACATTTCAGTCTTAACTACTGATCTCATAGACAACGTTCTTTTTTTCTTCCTATGGGAACCCGTCTTTGAATTTCACAAATACCGATCTTATGATATCAATGGCTCAAAAATGCACTCTTATGTTATGTTTGTTTAGAATCCTTTAAATTTCCTCTGATGTTTATTTACGGTATGAGATGACAACAATCTTCTTCCTTTTCTTTTATGTACACTGTAATTTAGCATTCTTTTAATTTTTACAATCTTCTTTGAAAACTATTAGATGATTATTGTCTTTAAGTGTCGACAATACTAAGTTTCGCTGTAATAAGATTATAACTGCTTTTAATTAGATCTTTTTGCCGCTGTTACCTTCGTAGAATGAGCATGAGACAACAGTAATCTGAATATTTCTGAGAATATGTCGATTTCCAAAATGTATTAATTTTTCACGTATTATTATGCCTTCCTTTGTCTAAGCAATCGACAAACGCTAGTTTGTGGTCAATGGATTCTATCTCTGTGGTTAGTCTGATACTTGCTGATATTCTGTTTACATTTATAAATATTTTTTGCAGACTATTTCGTTTGCTGATACAAAAAACGTCATCTACATACTGCAACCAAACTTTAAGTGGATTAACACATTCGTAATCTCACCAGTTTCTAAAAAATGTATGAATAAATAAATGGAAATCTTACTATAAACAGAAATAAAGCAAGCTTAAGATTTTATCGAAAGCAAGTTATCATTTCTCGTAACAGAGAGATTTGTGTGATTTGGAATGCTGTTCAATCGCTATAAATGTCTACTTAGAATCTTCTTTATATTAGCAACATTATGTAGAGTTTACCCATATGTACTCAGTCACATTCTTTTGATTTAATTCTATACCGATAACGTTTTAACAGTTACTTTTTTGCACTGAGGACTATTAATAGACACTAGAATTACGATTTCATACAGAAATCGATATTAGAGAGTTAGGGAATTCAAGTTTCATGCAGTTAGTCATTATGAATTCCATTTGGAATAATATATCTTAACCGTGGGAGTGTCATAATAGTTCACTGAATTCAGTTTCTGTATATGTTCAAATTCAAGGGCTGCAAAATATATCAAAGCAGAAACTTTTTTGTCTTTCGAAGTAAATAAAAGTATCTTTGTCCTTCAAAATGTAGAGGGATAACACGATTTTCAATATATCTTTATTTCAGTGATATTATTGATTAAAGCTAGAAAGTAATGATCAGAAATTATTCAAAGAAAATATTTCCTCAATGAAACTCTCAATTTCAATAATAAGTAGTATTCATCGTTGCGCTTTTCTAAGTCATTTATTGAATTTCAATTCTGTTGTATAAATCCCGAAATAATAGTTTTATTATTAGTACTATTTGAATACTTTGGAGAAATTCATTCATCTTTTCTATGCATTCATAGATTTACGTTAAAACTTCACGCTACGAACACTAATCCTCACGAATAAATTAGAGAAAATTTTTTGTAAATAAAGATGCTTTTATTCCTATTCGGTTAGTAAACTCAATACAATTTCCTATTTATGCATCAGTAATTATTCTTACCAACTATGCATTGTAGACACAGGATTTTAATTCGCAATCGTTGAGGATCAAAAAACATTTAAATTTTACTCATTTTTATCTCACATCCTTCTATTGTTTTAAATAAACTTCATTTTGTTGTAAAATAACAGTTATGTTTTCTGTACTACTTAAACTTTCCAACTATACCTGTGTGTCTACGTAGTAAGCTGATCTTTATAGTAATGATGATGAATATTAATAATTAATGTTCTGTATTACAATAGTGAAAAGTTTTTATCACATTTTTTCTGATATTTGTAGGCGTCCAGTTTACCTCTAAGTATTATTATTGTTGGTGTTGGTCCTGCAAATTTCGATGAAATGGAGGAACTTGATGGAGACGAAGTAAGATTAAGTTCTCGTGGAAAAACTGCAATTCGTGATATTGTTCAAGTACGTCTATGATTAACTTTATTGTTCCTTCTCTCCCTTATAGTATTTGCTATTGACTAGAGGAGATAATTTAACTATTTTTTAAAAGAATCGTATTCAAATAATGCACACTCTTTAATATTATCATACTACAGAGTTGATGCCCATATATTCTTGTTTTGATACATTATTTACATCAAGTGTATTGGCTGCCACTTCTGTTTTTTTGCACTGACATCAAGCTTATTGAACGAAAATTTATTTTATACGAATATATTGGCATTAACTGACATAAAAATCTGTTAGAATCATCTCATTCATTCATAGTTTTTAATAAATTTTGAAGCGTTAATGCCGTTATGGAATTCCTTTACGTTTATTTGTCAATATTTACTTACCGAAGCCTGCTACCCCTAATAGAGCATAGGTCAGTAGCGGTGGATATTTACAGTTAAATGAGTATTCAGGTAACAAGAGATAATTTATTAGTTGTTTCAACTTATTTGCCGTTTAAAAGTTCGTGTACTTGGCTAAAAGTCACGGTCTAAGAGTGATAGCTACCTAGTTGCATAAACCAAAGTATCACAAGTGGGTTTCGGATCTGGGACTTTATGGTTGAAAGTCAAACACTACCCACTGAGCTGCCACTCCCGTAAACAATATTTGTTTCTTAAATCTTTAGTATTAGCCAGTTAAATTTACAGTCGGAAAGCCTTGCTGATATCCGAGACTAAAGTTTTTCCTCAGCAAATACAACAATAGGCGTACTTTTACCATCATTTGAAATTACTACTAACATGGACAAGTGAGCTATCTTTTGATATCACCAAGAAGAATGGTTTCTTTAAAGAAACTAATATTAGAAAATGTTCATATCATTTGATTATCAACCTGTTCATTAAAACCATTCAATACATAATATGCGGTTCGGTTTCTAGGTACTAAGTAAAATAATTAGATCACTTAGCTTGACAATGGTTTCTCAATAACTTTTTTACCAGAAGCTATTCTGAATATCTTTACTTCGTTTGAATAAGTTACTTTGTACTTGTAGAGAGATGAACTGAAGTTGTTTTAAATCCCTAGTTTGAAAAAATATCAGTCCTACAGAAGGTGCATCATACTTGGTTGTATGCTCTTTGAACTAGTTGTGTATATTAATTTTAAGCTGTCAGCCACCTATTCACCTAACGAACATTCCTATGGTTTGTTTAAATTAGTCTTCTGTTTAAAATTGTTTCAAAATTATTTCTCGTGAACTATCAGAATTTTCCTCTTGTATTTCATTTATTTTTTGCATACTACTGTATAATGTGACAACTTGATTATTTGATTACATTATCCTGATTTCTATTTCAACTTACTAAATCGTACAGCATCAAAATCGAATTTTTCGTTTTTGGTTACTTTTGTTTAGTTTGTTCCTTTTCGCAATTTCCATCAGTTGAATAATATTCAAGAGAGTAAAAGACGTTTAACTAAAGCTGTTCTCTCAGAAATCCCAGATCAACTTGTATCGTATATGCGAATGCAAGGAATTAAACCGTTGAACACACAAAATAATAATTATGGGATGGAAAAACGTAGTTTGGATTTCAGTAATTCGAATTGTAACATGTATCATTCAAATAGATTGCCTAAGGTTCCACCTTATCCTACTGATCTTACTAATCCTCCCTACCCTAATTGTTAATCAAACTAATATTCTATCAATATATGAAACAATAATAAAGCCATTTAATTTGAATGCATAATGCATGCTTTTAAATTATACTGGGTTTTCTTTTTCTGTATAGTTGAGTTTAACTATTTCTACTTTTATAATGTCTTAAAACATTCATAAATATCTTTAATTTGTTTCTGACTGATGATAATCACTATCACAATGGTGGCATTCTATGTAATTTTACAGAATTAGTGAAAATTAACAATTTCATGTTGATCATAATGTTTAATATCTACGAACATTATAAATATGTGTCCCAATAATGTACTTGTGCATATGAAGATCGTTTAATTCGTTTTGATTTTAATGTCGTCCGTGCAATAATATTCTCTCACTTTGTTCTACTATTTGGTTTAAATGTCTTTCCTGAAGTATTTTTCCGTCCTACCAAGTAGCAGTAATAGTTTACTAACTTTCTTATTATTTCATGTTTAATTTAATTTCAATCATTTTGTTTATATTCGTGTTTTTTAACTATAATAAATCCTTCTGTTGTTAACATTTTACTTAACTTATGTTTTTTTGTGAACATTTTTGGCTTTTTTTCTATTGGTGAGATTGGCTGCGATATGAAATTCATGATACGCAGTGACTGAAAAGAAGGAAGTTATATATAATTCATATCACATTTTTGTTTTAAGCCAACTACTATTTCAACTACTACTCAATAGAGATAAAAAAAAATCTATTATTGGCGAGAAACAAAAATGAACAAATTGCAGTATGTCACACCATTATGTGTAGGCATTCAAAAAATCCTGATGACCTAAGTTTTTATTTATGTCTTCATCAGGCTTCACCTCAATATACAGTAATATATATCCACTTATATGAGGAATATAAATGATCTATGGAAACTCATATATATATGATTTGGATTACATAGTTGATTGTAATAAACATGAGCATGATTCGATACAAATATCCCAGCCTTACTAATACTGATAAACCTAATAAAAACAATTCACCTAATAATAAGACGCGAAAGTTGTATTAACAAAATAATTATGAAAGTTATGAGAAAATTGTTGTGTGTAATACTTAGGTCTACAAATAATAACGAGAAAAGCTGTGTAAAACTTTCCATTACATCTTATAATGCCAAAGAAGTAATCAATACACTGCAAACCTTTATAAATATAGATTATGATCATTGACGAGTATCTGCCTGTAAAATCTGGAATTGTAAAGAGCATACAAACAGCAACTACTGAGCTAACAGTTCGTCCTACAAAAGTTAACAGATCCGCAATCCAGAGGGCTAATAAGGAGAACAGACACTTACTCGTAGCGTATGTCGTCTAAATTGCGCCTTACCGTCCATTGTCCAATTAGATGTACAGTTTGCTACTGTTAACAGGTCGATCTCTTTGTGCTTTCTGGTGCTATAGAATAATAGTTTTGCAAGTCTTGAAAAGCGAGGCGGACCTTATTAATACTCTTAGACAAAGCCCTAGCGGAAGGCGTTCAGTCAGTTTTTCATACAAGTTCATGTTTCAGGTTGTCGCGCTGAGCATATATTATGCCGACCGATTAGCTCTGATTTCATACGCTGCGACACCATAACCCGAATATACCTTCACAACCCATCATCCTTGACTTCGGTTTCAATTGGCATAACGACCAATATGTATGAGGCGATTTAGGATGATAGCGCTTTTAAACCGAGAATTGCAGTGACCTTACCTAGGATTAATGTATCTTTGATTCAGTAGTTTTGACAAATCTAGGGATGATTCGTATGTTATAGAGTGACGGTAGGTAAGTACATTTAGTCGATGGCAGTTGGATGGATGGGCCACTAGGTATCAGAATATCGTTTGATTAGGTTCCATCAGTTCGGTGGATGCGACTGAAATCCACGGCTTCATCTAGGCCTTATGGTTTACCTTGCTAGTAGATATCACTGCTGTTTCCACAGCCTTCTGGATATCATTCCAACCTACCTCCGGATTGGAATCACTTTTATGGCCGCCTAACTGTCTTTCTAGTTCCTCCTGAAATACTTTCTTAGCTTGATTATCATTAGGTAAAACCCAAAGAGGCTTACTTACGGAGTCTTTCCTACGTCCAGTAAGCCGCAAACAAATACGCGCTCGCACTAATGGATGATCTGAGTGTAGACATGTGCCCCAGAACAAGCGGCAGACCTCTATCGAACCCCTCCATCGGTGGCTGATGGCAATGTGATCTAGTTTGGTCCAACGTTGAGACAACTTCGGGGATCGCCAGGACAATAGGTGCTTTTCCTTATGCCTAAAGTTAGTGTTTGCTAAGAATAGGCGGTTATCTGAGCATAGTTGCAACAGACGGTTGCAATTATCTGTTCCCTGAGCCGCGACACCATAACATCCCCCTAGGTGTCTTTCTTTTTCACTCAGTGTACCTGCTTGAGCATTAAAGTCATCAGCCATTATTACTACATCAGAGTGTCTAACTTTTTGGAGTAGGCCCGAAAGCTTTCTATAGAAATCGTCTTTCACCTCGTCTGGACTGCAGTCAGTGGGGTCATAGGCAGATATGACGAAGAAGCAACAACGGATGTCCCTATCTTTTCGAGTCCCTACTGTCCCGTTTAGTCGGACAGCGTACAAGCGACTATCTACTGGGATCCAGTCAAGGAGAGATTGTTCAGCTCTACGACTCAATGATATGCCTACGCCAGCAAGACCCCTGGAAGCAGCATCAGGGCTTCCAGATACACGAAAAGTAAATCGAGCTGCTTCTTTATTTTGACAAGGTGAAATCAGATCAACAATTTTACTAGGATTCTGTATGCGCGTTTACGAGACAGCATAAATCGATGGCACGAGATTTTAAAGTCCTAGCTAAGGAAGACTGTTGCTCCATTTGACATAATTTACCTACATTAAGTGCTCCAACATGTAGTCTAGAACGGGATTTCAGGAAACCAGGAACAACTTTTCGTGAACTCCCTTCGTTTGCATTAGCTGTGCAGTGTGATAACGGAATGTGAGTAGAGTCAGTCGTGGAGGTAAGAGAGGTACTAGGAAGTGTAGAAAGGATTAGATTTCGACCAATTTGGTTTCGTGTGTTGTTTAGGGTATGAGGGCGGTTGTCACTTCCCGGCTGCCCACACTGTGGAAGGTTGTTTCTTGAGGGACCCGAAAAGGAAGATAGATCAGCGTTGGTCTTAACGACCTGGGTGCGTGACCGCAGAGCCCAAGGGACAACTGCTTGAGGCCGGTCACGTACTGCCTTTTTATGAGTTTTTTGAGTGTTAGCTCCGCCCTTAAAGGCCCTTAGTGGGCACCCTTACCCAAGGAGACGGAAATCCGTGAGGTAGGGTGAGGTGTGACACTTTTAGGTTCGACCTTTTCTAATCCTTCCTTCCTTGTGAGAAGGCAGCATCACTGCAGATGCTGGTTGTCCGAGGGAAACACCTTACTGCTGTCACACCCCTCTTTAGTCAGCAGTACGACTTCACCCTCAGACCTTGTGTTGCTGCTTTTAGTCTCATCGTTCTCCAATCGACCTTCCTGGCATGGTAGAACTTTCAGGAACGTATGTTCCAGCCAATATAGCTAGGTTGGGTCATCACGATAAGCAAGCCTGACCACCACATCGAGGTAGCAGCTACGGTCGGGGTAGTTTACAAGCGAGATCAAATAGTTACAAATACAACCACATTTACTGTAATAGGTTCAGCTAGTAGATTAGTCATGATAATTCTTTTCTGACATAACACGTTCACGCCATTTTGTCGACATGACTCAGATAATTCAGCCACATTTTCAACAAGTCAGGATGTTTTGAAGCGAGGCAGTAGTAGAGCTTTAGTTTTCGTAGCTTTCTCCCGTAAGGATCTTGACTTCTACAAAGTTTGTGAACGACATAGTGGACATTTGGTGATTGTGGTATAAACCGAAAAGGGCATCGTCCATTTCTTTCGTTGAAGTACGATCCCCATGGTAAACAGCTAATAGGAGTTCCTTTGCGCCTCCATGTTCTTTGAATAAATTACGTACATTGAAACTGTGTCTGCAAGGGAAAGGTACACGTCCGATGTGCAGATGTCACGGGGTCGTAGTTCATCGCAAATATTCGGTTCAGTAAATATTCCTCCTAGACAGCGTTCAGACCTATCGAACCAACCCACAACATAATGTTTCAAACAATTGATTAAACCATTCAGGTAGCAGTCTTATTTCATGAACTGTTTTTTAGATAAACATTTTCTCATATATTTTAAACGTGGGTGGTTTGTAAGAAAATGAGAGAGAAATGTTTGCTGATGATTTTTCAAATTTACTTTTCTATTAGGGTAGAGCAGTGTATGTGGCATATATATAAACTGACAGCAGGGATAGGTTAGAGTTTGAGAGTGTGGAAAAATGCTGACAGTAGCTGTTACCTAGATGCGGTGGTCGAGCTCGTGTATCATGATGAACGAACTGAGATATATTGGTAGAAAATATAATCCTGTACGATCTATCATTCTAGGAAGGTCGAATGAAGAACGGTAGGACTTAAACCGGAGACTCAAAATAGTTCATCGAAACCTCTGTTTGCTTCTGTTATGAACTATACGTTATAGCAATCCATTTTTGAATTTGTTGTGTTGACATTCTGTTTGATCATAAACAAAATATGAAGTGAATACATAGTTGTGTCATCAATGATGTCTTCTGTAGTTCGATGAACAAGTAATTCGCTCCACTCTGATTGAAGCCTGAGAAAGAGAAATCATATGACTGAACCAACGAGTAGCGTCTTGCTCATAATGCCTGGGTTTTACAAAAGGGGTACTTTGAGAGAGTTGCGAAAAATCTTTAGTAAACCTAATCAAACGATATTCTGATACCTAGTGGCCCATCCATCCAACTGCCATCGACTAAATGTACTTACCTACCGTCACTCTATAACATACGAATCATCCCTAGATTTGTCAAAACTACTGAATCAAAGATACATTAATCCTAGGTAAGGTCACTGCAATTCTCGGTTTAAAAGCGCTATCATCCTAAATCGCCTCATACATATTGGTCGTTATGCCAATTGAAACCGAAGTCAAGGATGATGGGTTGTGAAGGTATATTCGGGTTATGGTGTCGCAGCGTATGAAATCAGAGCTAATCGGTCGGCATAATATATGCTCAGCGCGACAACCTGAAACATGAACTTGTATGAAAAACTGACTGAACGCCTTCCGCTAGGGCTTTGTCTAAGAGTATTAATAAGGTCCGCCTCGCTTTTCAAGACTTGCAAAACTATTATTCTATAGCACCAGAAAGCACAAAGAGATCGACCTGTTAACAGTAGCAAACTGTACATCTAATTGGACAATGGACGGTAAGGCGCAATTTAGACGACATACGCTACGAGTAAGTGTCTGTTCTCCTTATTAGCCCTCTGGATTGCGGATCTGTTAACTTTTGTAGGACGAACTGTTATTTGTCAAACAAACTGTTAGCTCAGTACTTGCTGTTCGTATGCGCTTCACAATCCTGGATTTTCCGGATGGACACTTGTCTAACTCAGATATGCATTGGCTAAAAATGTACTACACAACGCGTATACTTCTAGTCATTCAGTGAATAAACATCTGTATTTGTTTTGAAAAGAATTATTCATGACATTTCAAAACTAATAATTAGGTGGATATTTTATATGGCTGACATTTGTAGTGACGTATAATATTCCTGTACGTTTTCTAAATAGTGTTAGCAAGAGTCTGCACATAGAAGAAGTTTTTAATGTCTTTATTGCTCATTTAGAATAATAAGATGTAATCGAAAGTTTTACACAGCTTTTATCGTTATTATATGTAAACCTAAGCAGTCCAATGTTTATCGTTAGTTATTCAGTTTTCCGTGTTTAACGTAAAGTCTATAGAGATTTCTATCGTTTAAGTCGCATTTCCTTCAAGTTTCTTATGAGAGCTTCACCAACGCTGGAATATTTGTTACACCAAGTTTAATAACCCCCTCAGAACAATCGTCGGTAGTTTATGTCGAAGTTTACTGAATCCATTCTTGCATTTACAGTCATATAACTTAAAAATGATTAGTAACTGCTTCTCCAACATGTTAGAGCCTGGTTAAGATTACAACAATTGTCATTGGTGTGTGGCGTTAACTAATATGTTTCAATTTTTCTAACCGCGACTAGGAAAATAGTAGCCAAAATATGACAGTAGGATCACTCCGGATCTTGTGTTGCTGTATCAGATTGCTTCGGAATAATCGTTAGCGTTATCACAACCTATATAAAGTTCTGTACAATGTGCGTAACACACGTTTAGCTTCTTGATTTATTTACAGATGACTCATGGAAATCAGCAGCATTGATTCTCAGAAGTTCCGAATAGGAGATCTCCAAAAGAAGTTTACTCCCTTTTTACCCGAAGAACACAGAATATTGAAGGAAAGTGAGGCTAACGGTCTTGTTACCTCTGAGTTTAAAAAGATTGTAACTGATTCTTCAATATTCGAACAGCTTGAGAACGATTGCAGGTAAATTTCTTTGGAATTTGATAGATTCACATAGTATTGAGAATTTATGCTTCGACGGTGAGTATACAACTCTAGAAGAAGTATTAAAAATCGTACCGTCGAGGAAAGATGAAAGGCAGCTGAAAACTCTAACTCACTTATTAAAAGAAACCGAAGGTCTGAATCATAGAAAATCCATCCTCTCAGCGACGCAAAGAAATCCTCGACCATTTGTTGATATGTCTTATCGAAATTCCGTCGATGAATCTCCAGAGGCTACGGAAGTCACCCAGGATACATTCGTGACTATTCTTGTCTACCGACCGTTTTGCCTTCCTAATATTGATCCATGTACACAGGTATTATTGGTAATGTTTAATGACTTAGTAAGTCTCGACAACTGGTCATTACTCAGAGGCTGGTACTGCTATCCAAACAAAATCTTACAGTCCTAAGGGAAGCTATAAAGTGTTCACAAGATAAAGTAAACCCTTTTTACGTGTTATTAGTTTTCAGGTTTGGTTAGGAGATTGTAGTGAGGCCCTTGACAATCCTGAGCTTCATGTTTCGGCGGATAAAATCTACCCGTCGTCATACTTTTTTATTGAAGGGACTTTTTATGATGATCTACGAAATGCAAACAGTAAAAGCCTTGGGCAGTAAGTTACTTTCTGTACGTAATTCATACCTCAGAGAGGTTATACAATGGGCCAAAAGCAAGAAAGAACTTAAAACGCATGTGCCTTTTACGTCATCATCGATGGAATCGGCGACTCTTGAAAACCTTGTTATTTGTATTGGAAAGCCATATTTCTTCGTACATCAAGGAAATTGTGAACATATGATTATCTTTTCTGATATTCGGTAAGTCCCAAACCTCTTTCCTTAGTTCCAGCATTCTCCCTTTTATATTGTATCAAAAAGTTATTTAAAATGATAGTTATTCTCAATGTGATCAATTTGTAGACGTTTGTGCCAGAAAACCCACTTCCATTAGGTTATTGATTAATACAGTGAATGACCGTTCTAGGATCCTGTCTATGTATTTTGAAGATGGTTTACAATGAACAACCGAAATTCTAGAGCTATAACGAGTAAATCCTACTGCTTGACTTGTTATACGGTATAGCTAACAATGGAGTCCGCTACGAAAATATAGCAACTGCCGCAGAAGTTTTGCTTAATTCCTACTCATGGACGTAGTGCTGTTTATGAGCTCAGAAGAATGAAAAATGGATAGCAAGCGCTTAAACCAATGGTGTACGTGGGCTCCGGGATCTTAAGGGAATGAATGGCATATGTACCTATTCTCGGTCACCAGGGATTGCATCCTAATAAACCCTTGACTGACAACTGACGTTTTAAACTGATTCCTGCATTTTATTTGACAGCAAATCCTATGGTTTTTCCAAAAGAGGAAAGAAAAGTAAATCAATAGACAGGGCAAACCTGTTAGTAGAGGAATCAAACCGAGATAAAGTTACAGCTACTACTTCCAGCCTACTAACTGCATCTCGTAAGGTTTCCGTCTTTTGTGAAGCGACCATTCACGAAAACCACCTGCTCCGGTTTGGACACCTGGACTGTATCTCTACTCACACTCATTGATTTGAGTGGCGTGTATGTATATCTCAGTGTCTTGTTGTATCAATGTCTATGTGTTTAAAATAAATAACGTCAAAATCTACACGACACTGATGACTTGCGATTTCCTCATCAGACAGTCAGTCAGTTACAACGTAGAACTTCGTACGTATGTACATAAGTTCACGTCACCATACCATACAGACACAACTGTCAGTTCAAATCCCATAGTGTTAGAGATAGTAGAAAAAAGCGGTAAAGGAGAATATTAGGGATCGAAACTATTATTCAAGAAGTATAATTCAATAAGATAACGTTAGAAAGCAAAAGATAGAGATGATGAGGAATTCTGAGGATTAGAATTTTTAGAGAACACAAAGAATGGATGCACCTACCTACCTAAGATCTCAGTCAATCAAACTGTTCTCATCAGTTGGACAGGAAGGGCAATTTACATATTTTATGCTGTTGTTTGAAATTTTTGGGTAAAAGACAAGTCTTAACGAAATCCTTATGTTCTCACATTTCAGTCTTGTAGATCGAGATTCATGTCAGACTCCGTCCTCATTTCCAATGCTCACTGGTCGATGTAGTGTACGAGTATTGCATTGTTTTGTTTGCAGACGTCTTGCATCCCGTTGGATAGTTACAGAGTGTGGAACTATTTTGCCTATTGATCCATGTCCAATATGTGATGTATGCCTTCGATTATTGCTTTACACTGCTGATGGAAAGAAGATTAATCCATGTTTTCGAGTTTTGATGTATTGTGGGGAAGAAATCGTTATGTAAACCTCATGTAAATAATTTCAAATAAATATTTTTTTAAAAACACTTCAATTTTCACGGACTAAACTCTGAAATCCCTCTAGTAAGCAGTTCGCTGTTTTTTGTAGAATTTCGATAATCTAGCTAAAAATGCGTCGTAACTAACTTTGACTGATTGTTGACGTTTTAAACTAATTTCTGTATCTTGTAGACGGTAAATCCAATGGGTTTACCCAGAGAGGAGAAAAATAATGAACCAACAGACAACACAAACCCATCGTCTGGAGAATCAAACGCAGATAAAGTTGCAGCTGCTACTTTCGGTGTTCTAGCTGAAATTTCAAGTCTGCTAAACACAGGTAAACATGGTAAATCAAATCGAAATCCCCAGTTTATGTGCAATATTATACTAAAAGTGAAGATTATAATTTTAGAGAAGAGAAAGAATGGATGGCGTACCAGAGAAATACATCAACTAGCGGTTGGGACATAGGTTAAGTATGCCTAACCACCGACTGCCTCGACGAGCTCCGCCCTCAGGTGTAGGCGTGGACTGCAAGAGAGCTAGGGGCGGCCAAACCAAAACATGCCACAAATCCATGAAGTGACTGTCAACTGGACTGAGCCGTGTCGATGGGTGTCGAATACCTGGTTGGGAGACGATAGCAACTGACGGATAGAGACCTTGAATGGCATGACTCCAAATCGCGTGCGATGGCGTACGTGGATCCATTCTTTGTGTTCTATCAAATTCAAGCCTTCTGAATTCCTGATCACCTTAGTCTTTCAAGGTTATCTCACCGAACTTTATTTCTTGAATAATAGTTTCGACCCCTAATATTCTCCTTTACCTCTTTTTCTTCTACTACCTCCACCACAATGGGATTTGAGTTGACGATTTCGTCTCTGTGCTAATATCGTATGGAAACCTGAACCTAGGTATTTACTTACGAAATTCGACGTTGTGACTGATTGACTGACTCTCTGGTCGCTCAAAGCCTTTTTGTGAGAAGTATACAATGTGTTAGTTCGCTGTTCATATATCCTAACCACCGGAAATGGAAATCCCTGAGGTAAAGTAAGGCTTTACATCTTTAGGGTCAACCTTTCACTAACCTCTTCCTTGTAAGGGGGCAGCATCGTTGCATGTGCTAGTTGTCCGAGGGAAACACCTTACTACTGTCACACCGCTCTGCAGTCGGCATTACGACTTTGCGCTCAGACCTTGAGTGGCTGCTTCTAGTCTTATCGTTCTCCAGTCGACCTGCCTGGCATGGTAGAACCTAAAGGAACATATGTTCCAGTCTATATAGCTCGTCTGGGTCATCACGATGGGTATGTCGGATAGTCACGTCAAGGTAGCAGCTATGGTGCTGAAGTTGAATAGAAATAGATATGGTGGACAGCCCTGATGGACACCACTCAAGGCATTGAATTCCGATGACGGTTCGAGATAAGCTCTCACTCGATTAGTGGCGTTCGAATAGAGAGCCTGCACAAAGCTAGCGTACTTCTTTGGTACAGTTTTTAATGACAGACACTCTTGGAACCTTACTATTAGGAGTCAAAGCCCTCTTAAGATCAAGGAATACTACTATCGTGGGACGTCTGATTGTTCCACAATTCTGCATGAAGAAATATGTCACCGAAAATGGTCATTGTTTTGCTTCTTAACTACACATTATAAATAGTAGCCATCATAGTAATTTTCAGCAAATTATTATTATTAGTAGTATTATAGTTATTTTAATGAAAGTACGTAAACCCATAATCGCTTTTCACTCGTGTGCTAACAGTCAAGTTTAGGAGTCATGAAGAACTGTTACTGTAACCTCTAAGATAACCTACAACGCACTTCTATTTCATTCTTCCGTAGACGTCCTACAACAAATATAGTGGGTGGAACCGAGAAATGTTTGCTCTTTTCTGAAACGAAAAATATGAAATATAGTATTGCAAATTTTTGTTTAAATATTACACTAAAAACAAAATGTATCAAGGTTAACTTTAACTGATGTGCGATTTTCGTTTTAGGTTTAGATAACGAAGAATTGCTGATGTGTATCAAACTAATTGAAAGCGGTGTGAACCCCACTACTTTGGCTTTGCTTGTAAACAATGTGAAACAACAGTGCGAACACATATCTCAGCTTAAAAGATAACTGGATTTTCAAATCCTACACTGTATTTTCAGAGTGTTCATAAAAACATTTGTCAACAAAGAAAAAATCACAGTTATTAAAAGAGTGATGTTAGCACTGACTTTTGATTTGATAAAATTTGTAAAGAAATTGATCACCAACAGTCCAATGTAAGAAATAAAGAATTAATACAATACATAAATAGAATATTAGTCATAATTATAAGGAAACCTTTCAATATAATAACTTAACCGATAGCGTCAGCTATTATTCGGCTAACAACAGGATCAGATGATCGTACCGTGATTTGGAAGGTTATTCCCTGTTCATTAGAATGAGGGGATGCATCGGACAACACTTTGGCAAGTTTACATAGGGCTAAAACCTGGAATCCACCACGAAAAACTCCAGACAAAAGCAGCTGATGAGATGACTTCCCTTCTTGAGGCATCTGGTCAGTTTGATCACAGGGCTGAAGTCCGAGGTGTTCGATAATTTGACGCATTGTTTCTAAAATGTAGAGAAATAATCAGTGATTTAACTTGAAAAAAGATTTGAAACATACATACTTGTAAAAATCGTTTTAATAATAAAGTTTTTAGTGATCATAAAAAGCTACATAGATAGGGTGGCCCTGTTCTGCAAGGAACCTGTAGAATTTCAAAAATTCAGTAGCATCCTATTAAAAATACCGGCCAAAGTAATTTAAGAGCTGATTACATTAAAGTAATAACTCCGTCGATGAAGTAAAGTGAGGCGAAATCCATCATAAAAGAAATCAGCTTTCAACAGTTCATGTTAATGAAACAATGTGTAAAAGCCACTAAACATTTCCATCGAACAAAATAACAGTAGGTCCTAAAGATTATGGGTAATTATAAAATAGTACAGCCCTGAGATCCCCATATAATTTCAAAATACAAAAGATTCTTATTGCGAAGATTCGAAGAAGACATAGAGTTTCTTTATCGTAAAATATAAAGTAATGCACTATGTTTCAATCAATAGCAACGTAGAACTTCGTACGTAAGTACATCAGTTCATGTTGCCATACCACATTAGCACAGAGATGACATTGTCAACTCAAATCCAATAGTAGTAGAGGTATTAGCAGTAGTCGTAGTAGCAGCAGGAAGAAGAATCTAGCGAAATAGACTTAAAGTGATGAAGAATTAAAAAGTTTGGGATTTGAGAGAACACAAAAATGAATGCACCTGTGCCACTGCAAACGGTATTGAGCCATGTCATTCAGGGTCTATAATCATCGATTACTATCATCTCGCGGACACCAACCAGGAAGTCGACACCTACCGACATGGCGCAGTCTACTTGTCAGTGACTTAATGCATTTCTGTCATATTTCCGTCTGGCCGCCCCTAGCTTTCGTCCAACCTATTCCTACAACACAAAACAGCTCGACTAGGCAGTCGGTGGTTAGGCATACGCAACACATGTCCCAACCACCTCATCTATTGTACTATGTTTATCGACCTCACCAACTATTTTAGTGGATTTATGGATATATTTGACTTTATCAGTATGAGTCTTCACACTTTGCTATACATAATAGATTATCATATTATTGTAATTCCTTGGTCATTTAGTTCAGTGATAGATTAAGAAAATATCAGACAAAATTTCAATAATAATGTTTCGTTTACCTTTAATTGTTTTGTGCTTCAGTAGCATATAGGTTTCCTCTACCTCAGTTTCAGGATTGAGTTCCTGCCAAGCCATTGTAAAGTTCTGTTTTGAAACGCCTTGAACATGGTCTGAGATACCTAGGACCAGATCCTCCAACTGTTATAAAAATTAGGAAGTGTTAAAAACTGAGGTATCATAAAAGTGGATATGGAGTATTATATATGTACTGCAAAATTAGATATCCTAGGAAAATCTTAATTAGTGACACTTTTTGATGTTTGAAGCAACACAAAGTTTATTTCAGCTTGATTCACTAACGCATGATTGCAAATGGTTTACTGATTACTGGAACAAAAGAAATCAACTTGTTGAACTTAGCTACAATATTTGAACAAATATGAGTTTTAAAAACTACAAATTGAGTGAATTGAGAGTATTGATGCGACTTTATAAGGATCATTTAGTATTTTATTCGTCACAAATGTTCAATATTTTTCAGATCACAGGTAAGATACTGGTTAAGAAACAATGAATGTTTGTTAGACATGTGAGGTTCAAATAGTTTCTAATAAAAGACAAGTCAAATGTTTATATTTGTTATTATTTAAACTGATATTTATAGGAGTAACGCGCTCCTTTAAACCTCTACTGATTTCCCAGTATTATAGTTATAATTGAGTCATACAACTACATACTTAGGTATATAATGCGGAAAAAATACTTCCTGTAAAATTCCTGGTAAGATATTTAGAAAACATTTAACAGAGTTCATTAGGGCAATGTTCGCCATAAAAATGATTGTGCTTCTTTCAATTAATTACTGCATAAATTCAACACACGAGATAGTTACAGAACAGTCACACTTCTCTATAAAATGTTTAATGATACAAACAGTCTTAACATGCTGATTTCAGGATTTATTTTGCAAAATGACTTGATGAAAAATACGTTATATTTACAAAATTAAAGCTTATGGTACTATACGTAACACAGATTTTAATTGAGTGTTATAGAGGTCCATAGATATCTTACTTGATATTCATCTGATAAACCAGGATCGGAAAGGTCACAATCAGCATCTTTGATAGTGAATTTCAATGTGTTCATAAATGTAGCAGAATGACACTCCAGGTTTTCCGGCAAGTCAATTAGAACATAAGTTACACCAGAAGAATTATATTTCAAGCTTTTGCAAGGTATTGTGCAAACAATATTGAACAGAGAATCGTCTGGTTCGCATGAAACGTAGACATCCTCCAAGACTTGGTCTTCCATGGTATTGACACAATCGAACTGAAAAAATGGTTGGATGAAATCATAGTTAATACAGAACAGACAGAACATTACTCACTTCTATACGACATTAACTCAGAAAGCTGTACTGCATTGTGTGATACGACTAAAAAAGACGAATGAAGATTGTTTACACAACACAAAGATGGAACAAAGAATCGTATTCTTATGAAAATGGGACTAGAAATTAATAGTCAGCGATCATGCATGAACTGTGGTTCCAACAAACTGACTCATCTCCACTGCTTTTAAGATCGAGAGCAGAATTTATACTCTCGAACCAAATAGGCTTCATCAATTAACTTAGAAGTGCTTTAAGCTTACGAATAAGTATTCTAAAATCTGACTTACCTGCAAGATTAAATGCTTTGAGAATAAATGTTTTATGCATGTTACTACGTATTCAGTATCAGATTCAGTTAATTCTACTGGGGAGGAAGATTTGAATATGGAGCCAAGCCGGGAAAACTCTGGTATAGATGCCAGCTGTTCGGCGTATGAATCTGGAATACGTCTTCCTGGCATCTGAGAAGCAAACGTTGTATTTCGACTTTCACCAACCCTCGCAGTAGGTTTAGCTAAAAAAAAGGATAACTTTAGAGTTTATTGAGAAAATAGACAAATCTATGGTCATGAAAATTGCAAAATAATTTTAAAAAATATTGAACTAGAGACAGGATAGAAACCCAGGACTACACTTATTAATATATTTAACAGCAGAGAATGATAAAAAGTGGAAGTGCATCGATTACTGCTAATAGTTTTTAGTTACTTAGTGTTGAACAAAAACTATCGATGCAATGTTTAAGTAGTCTATTTTCACAAACTAAATTAGCTTACAGTGAATTTCTTCATGAAATTATAATAGAGATCATTAACTATTTTGCTTCTGTTTACTTTCAAGAGGTTTGATAGATTAGTTTGAATATTTCCAGAGAAACATACTGTTGATGAGATGATGAAAGATAAGAATATATATTAAAACTATTATAGCAACAACTATAGACAGAACGGCTCATATAAACGATATCATCTTTAACTCAGCAACAATTGTTTGAACGAACACAGTTCTCATCGATAACTGAATCGGTTCACTACTATATACATAAGTCGGTTTTACTTACTTTTAGTTTTTATAATATCTGATTCCATGATAGAACTAAGATCATTTGGCTGAACATCAGCTATTGGAACTGCCATCAAAGAAAAAGGACTATTAGCGACTGTGTGAGAGTTTTGTACATAATCCAGTAAGGCACGCTCTAAACCAGATGGACTTAGGTGCATTTCCTCATTCAAAAGGTAAGCAGATTTCAGTGCTACTTGGTTAGTTGATAAAATATAATGATAGAAAGCTGCGCGATCACGAACCTCATCATCTTCGTCAATCATAATTCTAGACAGTGGAGAAATCAGAAAAAAAAGATTATTTGGAGGATGAGACAACAAAAAGCATCGATTCAAAGAAAAAACAATAGCGCAATGAGTCACTGATATTGTCCAAACTAAAATCATTCAATGACTAGTAAATGAATATGAGCTCTGAAATGCAGAAAACTCGTAGCTCATGTGAAGTTTATGCTGACGACATGAGGTCACACAGCATCAAAAAAATTAAGTTTAAAATGCTACATAAAATCAAAGTACGTGTAAATTTTCGTAAAGCAAATACGAGAAAAAACGTGCCAGCGCTTGATTGCACTGCTTACCAATAAACGCTTTTTGATGTAATTGTCTTTTGCATTCATGTTCATAATACTGTTGTGTAAACTGATAAACAATAAATTACCGTGATAAACACTCAATGTGCTCTGTTCAAATCTCTGAGCTACTTGTTTCCTAATGTTTGAAAATCATGACAATTCCTCTCGTGTTTGATTTATTCAGACTAACTAGTATTGTCAAACACTACCGCTTCAGTTACAGGTAATGGCGATCTATCACCGGAATTGATAGCGTTCAACGGTGTTCGTCAGAGGTTACCGCTTTCCCCACTATTTTGCAGACATCCTTTGGATAATACCGTCCTCACTGTCTGATTTGTTAGTAATCGGTGCTGTATGAGCAAACTTACTTGTTCATTGAGAAATGGAGGATGATGTAATTCAGTTTGGTAAGGATGCCATTGACCATTGACTATTTTCAGCAACAATGCACGCATGTTTCGGATGTCTTTATCCCCAACTAAAAGTAGAATATTGTTTCAGGAATAGTCTGAGACAACACCTAAAAACTCATTCAATGTTCGAACTACTTTAAGACATAAGCGTAGATAATCTAACTAGGGCGAGTGCAGCTTAGTAGTGAGCGTCACAGTACTTTTTGTCAAAAGCAACTATTGATCTTCAGTGGGAAGATAGCAGTAGAATCTGAGTTGCAGAACAAATAGATACTTAATAATTAGCTTACTGATCCATGTCAATTCGAAGATAGCTTCAATTATTTTCGAAATACCCTCAAATCATATCTTCGGTCTCTAATCCTTCTCATTACCGCCAATATTGATATAACCTCAATTAATATGGAATTTGAACTGACAATCCCATCTCTCTGTGCTAATGTGGTAATGACAACGTGAACTTGTGTACATACGTACCAAGTCCCACGTTGTAACTAACTGACTGACTGAAATGACAAAATGTGAAGCGCTGAATACTAAACTCCCAGATCAGCCGGTAGACAAAACGTCACGCTTGAGCCTTTCAAAAACATAAAATTACCGGATGTTTTTTAACACCCATCCCTACAGTAAAATGTGCCAGACTTTTTGTAATCCTCCTTTGTTAATAGTAACTCGAATTAAATTTTAGACCTCGCATTATAAAAACTATACTGAATTTCACATTACTGGAATATTCAACTTTATTACGAATCAATATTGCCAAATCTAACAAAGCTCAATATGAACAAAAATTCACAAAAATTTATAAAACAGAAAATTCTGTATACCGTTTAAGAAGTACAAGAATACTTGGAAGTAGTTCCTCATTGTGTGCAGCAAACCTAGCCAGAGCTGTTGTGGCAGTGCACTTAATAGGAGCTGATTCGAGCATAATTCTATTGTAAATGTAACGTGTAAACTGACGAGGGTGTTTGAGGTATGGTCCTTCCCTTCCCAATAGATGGAGTATACGCTGCGTTAGTTTAACATGTTCACAATCCTCTATGAAGTCACACAACTGTAACAAACCTATATTTAGATTAGAAATGAGAAACAAATATTTAGTAACACATAATAAGCACATCCTAATGCCAAGTTTAACTTAATCTGACAAATCAAAAAGGAAATAAACTGGTTAGAAGGGGCACGATCTACATGTTTTTAATAGTATGTTTGGTATGAAACTATTGTGAATTGAGTTTGGGTTGAGTTCGAATTCATTTATAAAATCTGATATGTAAGCTAGGATAAAAATTACAAGTTAGATATTCAGCTTTCAACCAATAAGTCATAGGTTCAAATATAATTTGATTTGAGCAACCGCATAATATCAACAGCTTTAACACGATAGTTTGAATCTGTAACTGCAACTGTAATAAACACTGATGATAAGTAAAATAAATAAGGGATTCAAATTGATGACGATGAAACGATGATATCCTTCGACGTAACAGCCTTATTCACCTCAACAGAGCCAAGCTTAGCTAATGAAACTCTTTCCCTGCTCCTCATCAACGACACAAATCTGCACAAATATACAAAGATTCAGAGTCAAAGTCTGCTTGAACTCATCGATCTATGCTTAACAACGTAGTCAACGACAGAGTCTACGAACAAACAAAAGAAACACCAATGGTATCACCAATATCAGGACTCATCACGGAAGCTGTAATGCAGAGACCAGAAGCGTCGATTTTACCAGTGATCAAGCAAAAAATGTGGATTCGTTATGTAGACGAAACATTTGTCATTATCAAAAGGAACGAGCTGGAGAACATGTATAATCAGATCAACAGCGTCTTCGATGACATCAAATTCACGATGGGAAAGGAATCAAACAACGGTCTATCACTCCTGGATGTACTAATCACCAGAACTAACACAGGAAAACTGGGAAGTCAAGTTTTTCGGAAGCCAACCCACACAGACGTAATTGCCAAATACGATAGCAACAACCCAAGAACCCACAAAATCAACTGCATACAAACTTTGTTCAAGAGAGCGAAGACACTGCAGCCCATACGAAGCACTAAAAAACGAGGAAAAACACCTTGTGACTATCTTCCAAAAGAACGGTTATCCACGCAACTTCATCAAAAAACATCAACCGAAATCATTAACAGAAGTGAAATCAAGTACAGGAACCAATAAACGGATTATCCTACCATACATAAAAGACATATCAGAACATACAGCACGACCACTGAAACCATTTGGAATAGGGGTGGCGCTCAAACCAACAGAATCACTTCAATCAATCCTATGTAGACCAAAGGACAAAATGACAAATGAAGAAAAACCAAATATCATCTACAAAATAAATTGCTCAGACTGTGAAAAACACTACATAGGTCAAAGTGGATGGCCTCTTCAGCTTTGTTTACATGAATACCAATCAGCATTCAAACGAAACGATGATTCTTCGCTTACATTAATACATACAGACAATCATGGACAAATATTCGATTAGAACAGTGTGAAATACGGGATAAGGAGAGCACAAAGAACACTAGGGAATTTTTAGAAGCTAGGCACTCAGGTCAATCAGCAATCAACAAACACATCAACATTGACCCAGTTTGTCGACCAATCAGGGAAATGATAGGTGACTAGTATCAAGAAGCAGATCAAAAGAGGGATACAATCAAAACAAAGGTGCAAACAATGACAGCTTAAAGGTCAATAGCAACCAATCAAGATCGAGGTTAGCAGAACAAGCTACAGGTCAAACGTGGAGAAATTCGAATGCTTCACTTCTGTCAGAAGTTTCTGCTGATGATGTTGTTCAGAAAAAAACGAAAGCTCCACAACCAAAACATCCAGCTCAGAGAACCATAATGAATAAGGTTCAGTTAGTCTTCGTTTAGTGCCTTCGAAACTAGTAATCTTATTTTAACTGAGTTTTACTCATTTTATCTTTTCCTTTCATCAGCATTTATTCATAAAGTAAGAGTGTTCTTTGCGTAGAGCATGAAATTTGTAATCTTACATTCAGTCTATTAATTGTCGACTACCTGGTTGGGGTCCGCGAGATGATAATAATCGATGGTTAGAGACCTTGAATGACATGGCTCAAAATCGTTCGCAATGGCGCCAGTGCATTTATTCTCTGTGTTCTCTCAAATGCTAATCTTCTGGATTCTTCAACACCTCTTCTTTTGACTTTGTAAACTTTTCTCACTGAATCATACTTCTTGAGTAGTATCTTCTAATCCTAACCTCTCCGATTATTTCTAATTCCCTTACTACCTCTTCTACTATTGGATTTGAATTGACGATTACTTCTCTGTGCTGATGTGGTATGGCAACATGAACTGATGTACTTATGTACAAAGTTCTACGTTGCATCTGACTGACTTCAGTCTATTAAAATCATTTACACCCATGCTATACTATAACGATCATCTTAACATCCAACTAAACTCTTTCGTATGAGAAATTTAAACCCATTTTGTGATTATGATTTTAAATATTACAGCTTGTAAGCAGCTGACGAGGACCAAACGAAATAAAATGAATTCATGTTATTTTGCTTGCATTTTCATTTTTACTCTCTTCAAGATGACAAAGGGAACTGTGTGTACGAAATAATATTTAAAAGCCTATTTATTCTAGTACGATCAAATTGTTTTATGTTGACTGAGGTTTTTATTATTCTTATGCGTATTTGTACCCCTATCCCCATTCTATGAATCTCAATTTTCAAGGCCGTTATGTTGAGTTATGTATTCTAATTCATTATAATCATTATGATCATTGCCATTATTGTTCAAATTCATATATATTAGAATAAAAGCTTATGACCACGACCGTAGCTGCTACCTTGACGTGACGATCCGACATACACATCGTGACGACCCAGACGAGCTGTATGGACTGGAACATATGTTCCTTTAGGTTCTACCATGCCAGGCAGGTCGACTGGAGAACGATAAGACTAGAAGCAGCCACTCAAGGTCTGAGCGCAAAGTCGTAATGCCGACTGCAGAGCGGTGTGACAGTAGTAAGGTGTTTCCCTCGGACAACTAGCACATGCAACGATGCTGCCCCCTTACAAGGAAGAGGTTAGTGAAAGGTTGACCCTAAAGATGTAAAGCCTTACTTTACCTCAGGGATTTCCATTTCCGGTGGTTAGGATATATGAACAGCGAACTAACACATTGTATACTTCTCACAAAAAGGCTTTGAGCGACCAGAGAGTCAGTCAATCAGTCACAACGTCGAATTTCGTAAGTAAATACCTAGGTTCAGGTTTCCATACGATATTAGCACAGAGACGAAATCGTCAACTCAAATCCCATTGTGGTGGAGGTAGTAGAAGAAAAAGAGGTAAAGGAGAATATTAGGGATCGAAACTATTATTCAAGAAGTAAAGTACAGTGAGATAACATTAGAAAGAGAAAAAGATGAAGAATTCTGAAGATTAGAAATCGAGGGAACACAAACAGTTAATGCACCTACGCCAGTGCAAACAATTTTGAGCCAGGTCGTTCAAGGTCTCTATCCATCGGTGACTGACGTCTCACGGAGCCCTACCGACACAGCTCAGTCCAGTTGACAGTGACCTGATGGACTTGTGGCATGTTCCGGTTCGGCCGCCCCTAGCTTTCTTCCAACCTATTCCTACATCACGAAACATATCTTGTCGAGGCAGTCGGTGGTTGGGCATACGTAACACGTGTCCCAACCACCTAAACTGATAGATTTTTAACACTTCAACTATTGATCTGCCATCTTTACCTTACTCTGTGGTCCCAGGGTATACGAGCAATCCTTCGAAGACGCCTGTAATCGAATACTAATAACCTAGAAGTATCCTCAACTCTTACTGGCCATGTTTCCATGCGTGCAACCGGGCTCAAGCAGTTGTCCGTTGGGGTCTGCAGTCACCCTCCCAGGTCTCTAAGACCAACTCGAATCGGCCATGCTTTTCAGGTTCCTCGGCAAACACCCTTCCATGGTGTGGGCAGCCGGGAAGTATAGCATTGAGTCCTAGGGCAGAAATACCTCTACTAGAGTGAATCCCAGAAGATAGCCGCTCGTGTGCTGTTTGACTAAAACGTAACAGTAGGATTTCTTAAAAATAGAGAAACTCGCCGTTGCCTCTACGTCGTCCCTGACTACGCTCCCACCGACTGCAGTTCAGACGAGGTGAAACATGAGTTCTACAGAAATCTTTCGAACCTCCTGTTAAAAGTTAGGCGCTCTGATGTAGTAATGGTGGCTGAATGGCTTTAATGCTTAAACAGGTAGACGAACAAAATGGAAAGACACATGAGTGGATCTTATATCGTTGCGACTCACAGAACAGATAATGGCGAACTTCTGCTGCAGCTACACTCAGAAAATCGCCTATTTCAAGCAAATAATAACTGCAAACACGATGAAGCACATCTCTTCACCTGGCGATCTCCAAACTCGTCCCAATGTTGGACCAAACTAGATGACATCGCTCACGGCCGCCGATGGAGAGGCTCGAAGGAAGACTGTTGCTCATTCTGGAGCACATGTTTAGATTCGGATCATACTCTAGTACGAGCGCATATTTGTCTGCGCTTTACTGGATGTTAGAAAGACATCACAAGGAAACATCTTAGGGTGCTACTTAATGATAGCATAGTTAAGAATAAATTTCAGGAACAAGCAGAACTGTTAGGTGGCCACGTTAGTGGTTCCCGAGGTAGCTTAGAATGATATCCAAAAGGCTGTGGAAACAGTAGTGATGTCTGCTTGTAAGGTAATCCCTAGGGTTAGGCAGAAGCCGGATCTCAGTAGCATCAATTGGACTGATAGATGCTTTGAAACTCATTCTGCCTGGCTCTAAACGTGACGAAAAGCAAAGTCAGTTTAGGCGCAACTTGATAAAAAGCCTATACAATGATCGCGGACAGTGGTGCGTAACGAAAGTAAGATAAATAAAAGAAAGCAGCGATAGGTAACAGTTAACAATAGCTCCGAACTATTAAAGAAACGGGTACTAGGAATCCAAGCGTTAGCGAAAATATTTCGGTAGAGGATGTGACTATTATTCATTCTCATTTCAGGAGACTTGATCGATAGGCAGAACACTTTAGAGATCACTTTAACTGGAGTTCAGCCACACTTCGGTTGCCTACGTCCTCCAGTCAACTTGATTGGTGAAATGATGTAAGTCCTCCAACCCTTACTTTCACCCAATGGTTATGAAGCAATTTTTCGTAGATTAGTTAGTTAAAAAATTTCATATCGAAGAACAAATAAATGATTCATATTATTTTTAATCAGATCGTAATCAGCTTTTAAGTCAGCGAAAACGTAGAACTCTGTAAGTACGTATATCAGTTCAAGTTGCCATACCACATTAGCACAGACACGCAGTTGGCAATTCAAATCCCATTGTAGTGGAGGAAGTAGAAGTATTAGCGGTAGTGGAGAAGATTAGGCTTCGAAGATATTCAAGAAGTATAATTCAGTGAAATAAAGGTGATTAGGAATTCAGAAGAATTGAATTTGATAGAAGACACCTCCTCAGAAACTTGAATAGTCATACTGTGATCCTCTAAGTGTTTAAGACTGTCACTCTTTTCAGAGCACCTGAGTGAATTTTGGTCGATATTGTCTGCAGTCCTGGTGCTGCGCTGACGTGTCGTCTTGAATGAACTAACGTAGTCCAATCGAATCAACAGGAGGCGTTCAAAAGTATAATAAATGAATAGTGATTTAGAGTGAGCCTTCTACAATTTGAAACACGTTCGTTTATCTCTGTAGGCTGTGCGAGCAAAACTACTTATGGACCCGACATTGCTCATTTGAAGACTGATAAAGCTTAGTGACCGAAGAGAATAGATAAAAGAAAGCATTCTTACTGAACAATTATAAAAAATTAAAATCTTAGAACCTGCAACATTCAGGCCTCAAAAACGCCTAGATCACCAGGAAAAGCACAGCGAATGACAAGCCCGATACCCCGAAAACTTTGACCAAACTGACTTGTAACTCCATGAATGGTGATAAAGCGATGCAACAAACGAAGTATAAATAGAAACGAACTCTAGTCAGCAAAATAGTCCCAGTACTCACACAAACTAAGGGTATATGACAAAAAAAGTTTATCGTACTCTAATACGCGTTTTTTCATTCTTCATTGCCTCATTTGTCTATTGCCTTAAATTTCTATTTTGTGTACTCTTTATTCTTCATCTAATGAAGAAGCTCGCCTATGGTAAAAATTCAATCTATCCAAAATATCTCAAGTCATCATTCGGAATCTGAAGGCTACAACTGAATAGAGATTCTGGATCAGCCTTTCTGAAACCAGGTATCATTTGAAATGGCCTCCTCAAGTGTTCGGAACTTAATGCCCATCATACCACAGACAGAGTTCGCTGTTTTTAGAAAGTCCACACATCTATGTTTATTCTCTATTCGAGACTCCACTACAAAATTGTTCTCCATCGTCGCTTATAAAGTCAGTCAGTTAGATGCAACGCAGAACTTCATACGTAAGTACATCAGTTCATGTTGCCATACCACATCAGCACAGAGATGTAATTGTCAATTCAAATCCAATAGTAGAAGAGGTAGTAAGGGATTTGAAGTAATCAAAAAGGTTAGGATTAGAAGATATCATTCAAGAAGTATGATTCAGTGAGAAAAGTTTAGAAAGTCAAAACTAGACGGATTGAAGAATCCAGAAGATTGGGATTTGAGAGAACACAAAGAATAAATGCACCGGCGCCATTGCAAACGATTTTGAGCCATGTCATTCAAGGTCTCCAACCATCGATTATTATCATCTCGCGGACCCCAACCAGGTAGTCGACAATTACCGACATGGCTAAGTCCACTCGTCAATGACTTCATGGATTTCTGCCATGTTTTGGTTTGTCCGCCCCTAGCTTTCTTCTAACCTATTCCTACACTACAAAACAAAGCTCGTCAAGGCAGTCGGTGGTTAGCCATACGTAACAAATTCCCCAACCACCTCAACTGATGAAGTTTCACCACTTCATCTATTGATCTGCCATTCTTACCTAGCACCCGATTCCTAATAACAGCGTTGCTCACTCTGGTGGGTGTCCCAGGATATACGAGCAATGCTTCTAAAACATCGATGATCGAAGACTAGTAACCTACGAATATCTTCTACTCTCACTGGCCATGTTTCACAGCCATATAGGAGAACGGAGCGAACTGCTGCACAGTACACTCGTCCTTTGATTAGAGAACGGATATCACGCCTACGCCATAAGTGACGCAGGTTGGCAAAAGCCAATCGAGCCTTCTGTATCCGAGCTGAGATTTCGTCAGTCACCAGGCCATCAGCACTGATGAGACTTCCAAGATAAGTGAAGCGGTCTACACGTTCGACTACTTCACTCCCTATCACTAGTTCAGGTGCCGATGCAACCCAGTCTTGAAGCAACATTTTGCATTTCGAGGGTGAGAACCGCATCCCGAACATGTTTGCATTGTTGCTTAGAGTAGTCATAAGACTCTGCATTTTGTCAGCGTCTTCACCAAGTAGGACTATGTCATCGGCATATTCTAAGTCAATAAGCGAGCCACCTGGTAAAAGGTCTACTCCAGAAAATTCAGACGAGGACAGGGTCATTTCTAGGAGCATGTCTATGATAAAATTAAACAAGAATGGAGAAAGTGGATTTCCCTGACGGACACCACTTGAAGTGAAGAATTCCGATGACCGTTCGCCAATAAACTCTCACTCGACAAGTGGTGTTTGAGTAGAGAGCTTGCATGAGGTTAGTGTACTTTTTTGGTACACCTTTCAATGACAGGCACTGCCATAAAACCTCACGATCTACAGAGTCGAATGCTGCTTTTAGGTCCAGGAAAACAACTATTGTAGGACGCCTAAATGTGTGTCTGTGTTCCAGGACCTGTCTGATTGTGAAAATGTGGTCTATACAACCACGTCCAGGTCGAAAACCAGACTGGTTTTCTCTAGTCTGCTCTTCACGAGCTTTCGTTAAGCGCCGAAGTATTATTGAGGCCAAAATTTTAGATACTATATTAGTTAGACTGATTCCCCTGTGATTGTCACAAGAAGACTTTTGTCCTTTCTTATAGATTAGGACTTGCCTGGCATGGTAGGACCTGCAGGAACCCATGTTCCAGCCAGTATAGCTCGGTTGAGTCGTCACGATAGGCAATTTGGTCTCGTGTGCTGTTTAGGGTATGAGGGCGGTTGTCACTTACCGGCTGCCCACACCGTGGAAGGTTGTTTCTTGAGGGACCTGAAAAGGAAGATAGATTAGTGTTGGTCTTAACGACCTGGGAGCGTGACCGCAGAGTCCAACGGACAGTTGCTTGAGGCCGGTCACGCACGGCCTTTTTATGAAAGGATTTTTGAGTGTTAGTCCCACTCTTAAAGGCCCTTAGTGGGCACCCTTACCCAAGGAGACGGAAATCCGTGAGGTAGGGGAGGAGTGATATTTTTAGGGCCGACCTTTTCTAACCCTTCCTTACTTGTGAGAAGGCAGCATCGCTAAAGATGCTGGTTGTCCGAGGGAAACACCTTACTGCTGTAACACCCCTCTACAGTCAACAGTACGACTTCGCCCTCAGACCTTCAGTAGCTGCTTTTAGTCTCATCACTCTCCAATCGACCTACCTGGCATGGTAGAACCTTCAGGAATATATGTTCCAGCCATTTTAGCTCGGTTGAGTCATCACGGTAGGCAAGCCCGACCACCACGTCAAGGTAGCAGCTACGGTCGGGGGTCGCTTCGAAAAGCTTATGTTGTACGCGAGTATTTGAAGACCCTGTTGAGCTTTTGTCTCGTGCTTCACTCAAGTGCCAGAGACGAGGCAGTGCTGATCAAATGGATCCCCATTAAGTCAATCTTTTGTTATCTCTTCTTACGCCCCAAAAAATTACAGTCCGTATTCAATCAAGGATCAATTCCACCAGGAATTGCGTTCAATAAACGTTGTAGTACTAGCCAGAGACTTGAATTTAAAGGTCGGGCATCTAGGTACAAAGGATGTTAATCTAAGTGGCCGATGGGGACTTGTTGGTCGCAGGTCAGATAACTGCGATCATACACTGCTATTCTGGGCAAATTACAACCTGTTTCTGGCTAGTATTAACATTTGGTACAGTCATCGCCGAAGCGCTACTTGGTGTTTGCCCCCAATTTCAAGCCTGGACTCACATTGATCACATTGCGATCACCCGTCGCTGGTGTGGTTGCGTGATTTTCTAAGCTGACCACATTCTTGTTTACACTTATCTTATTTTAAGTCTTAGTGGTCAATAAATTCGCTCGGTGTGCTCTCATACACTAATTTTTATTCGCCTTCTTAAAAACTATACTTACTTGCTTTTTTATCTATTTACAACCTTATTTTTATTCTATGGCGCATATACATATCTTGCCCCTTTAAACCAAACTTAGTTTTAAATAACTAAAATATATGATGCCGTTTACATAACTCTTCACCGTCTTTGTCAGAGATAGGGAATTTTCAACTAAAATGGCTCGATATCCTTGCAATGAAGCCACTGTGGTAGATACAATAATAATCAATATAGATCTATCACCAGTTACGTTGACAACATAAAATGCTGTAAATCAAAAGTAATTGGATCACACTTTACGCATTTCAAGCTTTCATTAACCCTAAAGTAACGTTATAAGCTGGCTGAAATAAGTTTGCACTGGGAGAAAGTGATAGAAAATCAAACACAGGACCAGTTCATGAAATCAGTGCCAGTTGGTCTGATCGTTATTGGATACAATGGACTACTTTTATGAGGTCCTTAAGTCAACACATCACAATTTTAGGTGTGAGAACATCTGAGACAATGAATCTAAAGAAGATACTCTAGAATTTAAACAAGTTATAAAGGAATGCGAATGTCACGTAATTGTATCTGTGGTAAGCTATATTCAAGTTATGCTTTCAGATTTATGAGTGAGCAAATAATTATTTACTTTAAAATTTTTTTATGCTATTATATTTTGCTCATATATATAAAATGGTTTTTAATTGGATTAAATGACAATTTTCGGCGAAGTTACCGTCCCGAAAATCTACTTGAAATCAATTCTTTGGTAGTCAAAAAATACAAAGTGATTTTTTCACTTGTCAAAATATCGGAATAAGGAGGGAAAACTTTAGAGAAACGACCCAGATAAACTTACCAATACTTTTAGCTTCTGGAATTTGTTTGATAATTGACTCGATAGCAATCACAACTGCTTTTTTGAACGTGTAACCAGCTGAATCACGAAGAAGTCCAGATAAAAAGTTTAATAACACCATATACTTTTTGGGGTATTTTGTTGCTAAATCACGGATAGATTCTAATACGACAATTTTAAATTCGTCGCTTATTTCGCTCATAAACGGAGATACATGTTTTAGCAAACGTTCAACATTCGACTCGTTGCCTGTCTGAAAAATTTAACTACATAATTAGTAATAATCCAAACTGTGCGCATTACAATTAATACTGTGCCAACTTAAGATTTTACATTTTTAATAAGGCGAAAAGAGGAAACCAACAAAATAAAAAAAAGTAAAACAAACAATTAAGTTACAAAGTATATATATGCGAATTATGGCATGAATATTATTGACAGTAACTGAAACTAATTTAACTCGTACTAATTATTAAGACTTTTATCAACTGACATTTTATACGATGAAAATCTTGTAGACTGAGAATCACGCACTAATCACCTGAAGTAAATCAATTCTCTACCTTAAAAAAGGATGTCTATGATCCGAGTTACTGAACTAACATTTGCGATGCTAGGAAACAAATTAATGTAGCGTGTTCAAAAGCGGCTGATCATATGACTCTTTACTTTGTAAGTCGCAAGATAGATCTACGTTCATCAAAATGGTATAGGCCGAATACGTTGAGTTAGAAAACCAATGTATCCCTCTGGTTTAGTTATTGTATAGAGTCTGTGCCCAAATGGGCCACATCAATTACTTTAAGTATCAGAGGGATCATAGCGGATACTCAATTTAATAATATTGACTACCGAAAAATGGTTGAAAATGACTAACTTTTACCGACTAAGGTTTCTCCAGCTTCTGATTATGGTGAGAACAGTAAATAAGAATGGAGGGACAACACCCGCGATTTCATTCACTCACCTTCAGTAAAGTGGTTATTGCAAGTGTTGCAATGCTTCTATTAGGATCACCAATTAGCTGCTCAAGATCAAGATTACATGCAGTTACTGCTGCAGGATGGTTACTAGCGACAGAATTTAACGTATGTACAGCAGCATATCGCAGAGCAGGTTTGGAAGATGTACAAAGCAGTTGTAAAACACCCACGGCCGGAGCTAATTCTTTCGCTGTTAGGTTTCGAAGACTAATAATCGCTCGAGCTGCTTCATATATAACCATCTCCGACTTATGGCGAAGCGATGATTCCAAAAACTCAAACAATTGTGGATTATTCCTTAAGAAATAGAGTGAAGATATGGTTTAGGGATAGACAAGATATTCTAAAACGGCAAACTGTTTTTGCAGACAGATTCTTGAGAAAACAGAATAGCTATAAAAAATATGTGAGTGACCGAGATGTCAAATCAAGGAATCATTTCTCGGTAAGCAGTATGTACAGAATAATGGATGTAATTAAGATGACCTACATGATCCTGGCGAAGTTGGATGGTAACATATTGCATTTTTATGGAGTATGCACCTTCACAGTTTAAAATGGAACTTAGTACGTACGTACGTACATCACTTCAGGTTGCTATACGGCATTAGCACAGACACAACTGTCAGTTCAAATCCCATAGTGGTAGCCATAGTAGAAGTATTAGCAGTAATGGATAAGATTAGAGTTCGAAGAAATGATTCGAGGAGTATAATTCAGTGAGAAACATTTAGAAAGCGAAAGACAGATGAAGAATTCAGATTAGAACTTTACAGAACACAAAGAGTAGATGCACCTGAGCCATCGCAAACGATTTTCAGCCATATCGTTCAAGGTCTCTATCCATCGGTGACTTTTGTCTCGTGGACCCCAACCGGGTAGCCTACATCTACCAACATGACTCAGTCCTTTTGTTAGTGATTTCATGGTCTGGCTGCCTTTACCTTTCTTCAAACCTACTCCTACATCACAAAACGTCACTCGTCAAAGCAGTCGGTGGTTGGGCATTCGTAACACATATCCGAACTACCTCAGCTGATGGAGTTTCACTGCCATCCCTACCTAGCACCCGTTTTCGAACAAGTGCATTGCTTACTCGGTTGTCCCAGGATATACGAGCAATGCTTCGGAGACACCTATGATCGAAGACAAGCAACCTACGAACGTCCTCTACTCTCACCGGCCATGTTTCCCATCCATATAAGAGAATTGAGCTAACTACTCCGCGGTATACTCGTCCTTTGGTAAGCAAACGAATATCTCGCCAGCGCCATAGGTGACGCAAGTCGGCAAAAGCCAATCCAGCTTTCTGTATCTGTGCTGATATTTCGTCAGTCACCAAGCTATCAGCACTGATGAGACTCCTCAGATAAGTGAAGCGGTCAACACGCTCGACCATGATATCTATCATGGTATAAGGACTAGTTGAGATTCTGAAAAGCATGGGTATTTGCTAAACAATAGTTAATGGAGCTTGAGGACCAACAAGTATTCCGATTTGTGTGAAACCAGTGTGAATTAAAAAGTTTGTTTTTCCACTGTAGAGTCAAAACCAAAAGAGTTATAAGATGAGAAGTCGTTAAACTCATCCAACACAAACTACGTATTAACGGAGAGTCCAGTAAGCCAGCACTTTTTAGACGGGAATTTGTCTCGATAACGATCAGTTGTCACAAGATAGACGACGAAACTTCACATTATTTGTGGTGTCTATATGCATCACACTTTTACCTCCATAAATCTGGAGATTTGTGGTACTTGCTTTTGATAACTGACGTTCTCATTATTTATGATAATTGAAATTCCTGTATTCCCGAATGCTACTTATACTAGAACCTTGCTTATTCACTAATGTGTAGGATAGTACGCTACTAGTTGTCTGCTACTACCAGTGACTTAAAACGCTCGACAACAAAATTGACCGAGTAAAAAATGGCATTCCCCTATCAATAAGCTTCTGAATATAATAACATGTGATAAATACCCTTTCCTTGATAAAAGTTGGACAACTTACGGGTGCCCATCTTCATCCAACTGCTTTGCTACTATTCTTATCTACAAAAAGATAGATAGCATGAACAATAACTCACCATGAGACAGTAGGCATAGGGTGATCTTAGAGTAGACCGAGTAAACTTTTGGATCATCTTTGTAACAGCAAGTCGATCAGATTGACGAATTAAATACAACAGACCAAGAGCATGATACTGTACCATAACACGAGAGCCTGATGCGGCTTCTTGTATTTCATTCGTCCATCTTTTAATGATATCGGGACATATGTGCATCAACTGGTATGCTGACGTCAATACAGCTGACGCTATTGCAGGATGCTTATCTACTACAGCTTGTTTAAGGTAGCGTTCAATACTCTGGACCATCGCTGCCTAAAAAAGAAAATATATTTGAAGCTAAACTTACATCTGTTATGGTGCAAAGGGCTCGAATCGCAGGACCTCGAAAGGCAATCTCTGGACCAGTCATATCTTTAGTTAGACTACACAGAATTAGTTACCATGATAGGAGGTACCTGCTAGTAACGATAATCACATCATCTGCAACAGCAGACAACTCTTTAATGACCAGGTAAAGCATACGGCGAAGGTTTTGCTGAAGACAAAAGTTAAAATGCAACAACATACGTCATTAGACTGGAACAATTTAGTCATTGCGAAAAACGCATCTGTCGCCTCAACCTTCCCCAACTTTTCACTCTATATATCCAGTATAAGTATTTTAAGAATTTAACCTGTTCAAGAATCACCAAAATTTTAGTCAAGATGTGTACACACTTCCTTGGGTTAAGTGGTGTTTGATTAAAAAGGCGAGCCTAAAATATTTAAACATGGCGAAAGTAGAATTTTTGTATACCTCTTGCAAAACTACCGTTTTATCCAACTTCGCATACGCCGCCCCATAGCCTAGAAACGCGTAAAGAAGTTTAATGTGTGGCAAATAAACACCAGGTCACAAGAGATATAACGTTAAGAAAAAAACCTTTCTAACCTTCCTCTTCTTCTTTCTTATCTTTCCTCTTAGAGCTGACATCAAAAAACGAGGCCATGACGCGTCAAGTAGTTGAAAAACGCGCGTTGCTACAGTTTCAATCGAGGTCACATAAAAATACCGATAAGTTTATCCATTAAGATCAACCTACGTGCTATTGCAGGTCAGTTTGCAGTGCAGAAGAGTACGATTTAGGGTTTTTATTTATTTGGAATTTCAAAAAATAGTACTTATTCTATATATTTGATCGAATAGCGAAATCCAAAAATTTCACTTTTACACGTTCAGTCCCAAACCCCATAGCACAAAAATGGCATTGCTTTTGACGATCTGTTCAACATGTGATGTGAAAACACAACGTAGTCTAAACGATCTTCTTCATATTGTTTTGTACTAGGTTTGTATTATGGCTGAATTGATACTACTGACAGTTTTTATTGTATCAGTGACAGTCTCTAACTCACTACTTTCCAAACCGGTATTCGAAAATCACGACGATTCACTTTAATTATTCACTTGGATTACTTTTCACTCTCTCGCACATAACTTTTAGTCCTATTCAACTTTTGTTCATCTTAATTTTTTAGTGCTTTGAAACGTTCTGATACATATATTTTTCAAACTAATCAATGCAATTTACCATAATCATGGTTCGAACCGTCACACATGATACAGTACTGGTGCGCAATGCACGTCACAGCGGTTCGTATATACTATATCAAAATTTGATCTAGGACGTTTAGACTCACGAAAAGTAAACACTTGATCGACTCAATAGAGTTTTCATGGGGTGAAATGATTTCGTATGTCGATGCGGTAAAAGCTTTATCCATGTCATACAGACCACACGAAACAATGAATTCATTCCCTATTCATCCCTGTAGTAAAAAGGAAAATTAGATCCCTTATCCTGCAGAAGCTTTGGGGTATTAGATGTAAAGTGTGGTTTTTTCGGTGGCCTTCGCTTCTGGCTTACTGCATTTTCTAGATGAAGAATAGGTGCTTTTATTCAGTACTCGGCGTTTTATCTCTGAATATACGATGATGCTTTATCGTCAATAACCTCATAAATTACGATAGACAAACGAATATAGAGGAAGGACCAAACTGTCAAGCGTCTTAACCGGAGATTAATTCAGAATTCCTTAGCAGATTATGTCTTAAAAGACTCGTCTAACAATACTTACGCATATAATAAACATTTATATATGTCAAATAAGTGTAGAAAATCATATCACTGAATAACATATTTTTAAGAATATGGAATTTATAAAATTATGTACCAACACTAGGTACAAATGTTTTTTGCCTGGGCAGTTCGCCTCTTCAAACCAATGAGTGAACGAGTACTAAACCGGATATTTTAGAGCTTTTGTAATTCGTTTTAATGTATCCACACTAACTTAGTTAACGACATTCAAGCAGAAAAAAATGAACGAAGTGTATATTTTGTTTTAGAAAAAATAACACATTCTGCTTGTCCACGCGATTTCATATATTGGTCCACAAATATTTTAGAAATGATATTGCTCATATTTCGCTTTCGTCACTCTGCAATGAGTCATTTATTTTCAGTAAGTAACTCAGGCTGAAGATGATAGTTTGATACTAAGAAGATTTACGCGTATAACATAGAAATATAGATCTTCATTTGATTGGTCTTAAAATCTAATTCATTTCAAGGGATTCTAATGTAGGTTTGTAAAGGATTCATGAGCAGATGTGAAGTTTGTAAACACGCATGTGACGCTTTTTTTGAAATTATCACTTAATAACATTTTACAGAAAATATGCTAGCAATTTTAATACTCTAACCTTTCTTGTAAACTGGAATGCTTCATGTAACACTTTGTTATTTGAGAATAAATCATTATTATTATGACGTAGAACAGCAGCAACTTGAAAAATAATTTGAAGCAAACTAACACATATCAGACGATGTACTGAATGCAACCAGATGAGAGAGTATTCGTAGTCCAGTGATCCTATTTTCATGTTCTTTATACTATTCCACTTTTTTGATTAAGTTAAGGCAACGGATTAATGACACACTTCACCGAGTATTAGCACACTCCTCAGACTAAATGATTTTAATACAGCTCAGTCATAAGCATTCAGACCAGTTAATCTACTTATAGCATTTTGAAACAGTCTCAGTTAAATATAGGTCACAGTGTTCGCTAAAATTTTGTGAAATAATAAGTGTCACACTGAATCCTTCGAGTATAAGACCCTCATCCAGATCGAAAGCTCATAAACGAGATTTCACATTTGTGAAGCTTGGTTATAAGACTTGAGGTTTTCAGTATATACAGGATTCAGCAAGAGTTGGCAACTAGCCCAGGTCCTTGAATGGTAGGAAAAATGCATTTACTTAGTATTTATAACTTTTAGTATCCTATCGTTAATGTCTCTCAATTTTGGCAGTGACTAGACGCACTTTATATAGAGAAAGGCGTCCTAAAACATTAATAACCTAATGCTCCGTTATTAACCATTAGTCTGGAAATCATGGTAGTCAGAAATAATTCCATGTCAGTACTATAGGTAAATGATGGTCATTCATTCAAGACTTGATAATCAAAAGTTTTGAAGTGTTTGTCGAGGTGCGTTGACGAATAATGAAGTCATGAATTGGAGGATAAATAACAGGATGGAATCAACACATAGTCAGTGGAGTGCTTGTGAGAGAATACACATTGTAAGAAAAGTAAACTGGTGATAGACAGTAAGTAACCGAAAAGTTACGGGAGTTGATAATTTTTTGTCAACCCAGATGATTTCTTAAGCTATGCATACTGGTTTTTAGGCAGAAAAATTACACATTTTGAGAGATGACTCATTAGGGTTATATAGAGAGATATTATCGGCCATTTTTAGTTTAGCAGTGCCAATCGATTTTTCGATTTACTTGTCTGTTTCCAGTGACAGATAAAGGGGAATATGAGAGCAAGTAAAAAAACCTAGTATAGTTTCAAAAAGAATGAAAAAATGCTGCTCCTAAATTGTTCGGACATATGGAGAGTCAGTGATTTATGAGCAGTGGGCAGATATTTTATAGCGTGCTGTGAAATTAGTGCAAATAGTGCTTAATGAAGAAATTAAACACGTGCATATTGTCCATTCACCACCCGTATTCTCGAGGGAAGACTGTTCCACGCAGATCCTTACATAATGAGAGAGGAATTTTTTCCAAGATTTTACTTTACACTTCTCAAAACTGACAGCTGAAACTCTATCTCGAAAGTACTGTTACGGGAGAAATGAAGACATTTTGCTGATCAAAACCTTTATATAAATATCACTAATTTCACTGTGATTTTTGGGCATATTTGTTTTAATTAACTTATGAACTTGTTTGAATTATTATTTTCGTCATTTTGGACTCCTGTTTGTCTTGGTTGTTCGTTTGCAGTTTTTTGCTCCAAGAACCTATAAAATAGAAGGTAATTGTAGTTATTATAATTATTGTTGTTAGAACGACATTGGTCGTCTATTTGTAATAAACCAAAGATATTTAGGTCGATTATTGTGAATTGACAATAAACTTTGGTACCTAACTTTGGAGTTTCGTTTTGACATAATATTTGGGATCGTGAATTGCAAATAGATCGACAAACTGTGCTTCTAAGTATCAAAGAGCAAAAAAATTGGACGTAAGAAGTACTATCTAAGCAGGCTTTGAATAAGAGCTACTTTACAAATGGAGTCTGTGAGTTTGTGCAATTGCTTGAAGTAAAGGACTAGATTGGACTTAATCCTTCTTTTCCAGAGTGGTGAAAGCCATATCAAATTAGACACTTTTTAAATAATGTCAGTCATGGCGAGGATTCATTGTAACCAATTACACCACAGTTAGTAAAGGTGACTTTAAACAAGTAGGAATATCGTCCTCAACAGTTGAAGGAAGTAAAATATCATTGTCAAAGTGGTCAGTATGAAAAGATGGTAAGGTATCTCTTTCGAAGAAGGAAGATAAGAGTTGGATGAAGTATTTTGACTATGATGGTGTATAGGAATGTTAGTTAGATGCTTAATCAGGGTTATATTATGAATTTTCTGTGCAATTCTCGGCATTTTAACCTCACTTTGAGAAGTATACTTTAGGTTAAAGATGGAGAAATGCCATAGGTTGTCTTGCAGTGTGTTGCTTAATTCCTGGGACTTCGAGGAGTTATTATCCAAAACTAACTAGAAAGTTGTATAAGGGTAGTAATTTTAATAATGTTGACAAGTATAATAATATATCCATTAATAACAGCGTGACATAAGAGGGGTGCTAATTTACAGGCAAGATCAAAATGTTAAAATTGTCATCAAATTTCTTGTAGGAGGTTATACATCACAAGTTACAGCGACATTTATAGTAAGTTCATATTTTTCACATAAACTAGTGAATGTTTTAGGAATGTGCCATACAACAGTTGACGAAAGTTATGTCGATTATGATGCGACAAACTATCGCTGGTAGGGAACGATGTAAGTCAAACAGAGGTCTGCACATAACATGAAGCAATAGGAAAAATTTGTAATTATCTTGCCAAGATTCGATAGATAATAATTCGACAGGCCTCTTAGTAAAGCAACCAAGTCCCCATCAATATCAAGGCTAAGATTTAAAGTGTAGAATGAAATGCTGACAAAGTAAAATAAAGAGAACGATGGGAGAAGAAAACAGAAAATAAAAAATATTCTTCTTTAGAGCTGAGTTATGGCTCAACGGATAATATTTTTTAATAAAACAAAGGTATGACTACTCAGACTTTGTTCCCTCTATAGGAACATCAACTCTACACCTGCACTGAAGTAAGTTAATCAAGACAAGTCACTAGTAAGATAACGAATGGGCAAATAATTGTATGGATAGAGGAGACTAAAAAGAACTAAATTGTTTGAATTATTGATGATCTGAAAAATATAATAATAAAGGCGCAGCAATCTGATACCTTTTTGATATTTCAGTCATTGTTTTCTTGAAGTTGCAGCTCATGAGGACATGAGTGAACACATTCTCACCATGAATGTCCAAACCTGCTTGTGATATGGCTTTTTGGTAGGAGGTGAACCCAGTGCAAGGCTACAAACATGAGATGTAGACGTGACTGACTGGTATGCTAGGTCTCCGAAAAGCTCATACACGATCCTATCAGCGTCATTCACTTGAACTCACCATGTCAAAATAAAGAAGCTGCTCGATTCACTCTGGAAGCCTTGCTGCTGCTTCGCCTGGAATCGCTGGTATAGGTATAGCATTGACTCCTAGAGCATTACAAGCTCTCCTAAAATGTATCTCGGTGGACAGTCGATTGTATGCTTGCAGACAGAACGGAAAAGTACGGACTCAGAAAGATAAGGAAATTCACTGCCGATTTTCGTGGTCTTCGCCTACGTTTCCACTGACTACAGCTCAGAAGAGGTAAAGATGAGTTCTACAGAAACCTCTGTAGCTTTCTTCAAAAGGTTAGCAGTCTTAAAAATTAATTATGGCTGGTAGACTAAGTGAAAATGAAAGTTAGAAAAGTAACTTTACACCTGCACTTATGTAGGTTAATGAGGACAATTCAGTGGAAAGATAACGAATGGGGAATTAATCGTACGGATAGAGGAAATTCAGAAGAAACAAACTGTTAGCAATATTTCTGATGTACAGAATATAATAACTCCGCCAGTAGAACCTTAAGGGCTACTGCCGGTCCCAAGCCTGGATAAAGGAGGAGGGTTGGATATGGGGTTGGCGACCCCATTCCGTCAAAAACTAACTTGCCAAAAAAACGCTAACCAGAAAAAATAATTCAAACCATTTTAACTTTGCCCTGGGAGTTGGAAGAAGAATTATGACGTCTCGTGATGAAAGCCGAGTTCCCTCGAAAGTCACGGGACCGATGCCTCTTCTGACAACCAGAGCAACCATTCTTTTAGGTACATGGAACGTTCGTACATTGTGGGAGACTGGAAGACTATTTCAAGTTGCGGCAGAAATGAAACGATACAACCTCGAGGTGCTCGGCATCAGTGAAACGCATCGGACACAAGTAGGACAACTGAGACTAGCTTCAGGGGAACTACTGTTATACTCTGGTCATGAAGAGGAAAACGCTTCACATACACAAGGAGTTGCACTGATGCTGTCCAAACATGCACAAAAGGCACTGATATGATGGGAATCTCATTGACCCAGGATCATTAAAGCATCCTTCAAAACAAAGAAAGAGGACATTACAATGAACGTCATCCAATGTTATGCACCTACCAATGACTACAATGACGACGTTAAAGATCAATTCTACGAAAGGCTGCAGTCAATCGTCGAGAAATGTTCACCAAAGGATTTGACGATTCTTATGGGAGACCTAAATGCCAAGGTTGGAATGGACAACACTGGATATGAAGACATCATATGACGACATGGACTGGGAGAAAGGAACGAAAACGGTGAGAGATTTGCAAACCTATGTGCCTTCAACAAACTGGTCATCGGTGGCACAATATTCCCGCACAAACGCATTCACAAAGCCACATGGATTTCACCGGATCACACTACTCAAAACCAGATTGATCATATCTGTATCAACAAAACCTTCAGAAGGACAATTTGCTGATCGCCAAAATGAGACTGAAGCTAAAGAAGCACTGGACAACGGGGCAGACAACATCACAGAAGTTTAATACGGCCTTTCTTCGGGATACTGGAAAACTCAACGAATTCAAGATAGCCCTCACCAATAGGTTCCAGGCCTTTCAGGATCTACTCAATGGAGAGGAAGCAACATTGGAGAACAATTGGAAAGGGATTAAGGAGGCAATCACTTCAACATGTCAGGAGGTCCTTGGTCGCAAGAAGCACCATCACAAGGAATGGATTTCTGTTGGTACTCTTGAAAAAATTGAAGAAAGGAGGAACAAGAAGGCAGCAGTGAATGTCAGCCGAACAAGAGCAGAGAAAGTTAAGGCGCAAGCCGAGTATACAGAAGCAAAAAGGGAAGTGAAGAAGAGCATCAGAGCTGACAAACGAAAATATGTGGAAGATCTAGCAATGACGGCAGAAAAGGCTGCAAGAGAAGGAAACGTGAGACAATTGTACGAAACAACAAAGAAGCTCGCCGGAAACTATCGTAAACCAGAACGACCAGTGAAAAACAAGGAAGGCAAAGTAATCAGCAACACTGAACAACAGCGAAATAGGTGGGTAGAGCACTTACAGGAACTATTGAATCGACCAGCTCCACTGAACCCACCCAACATCGAAGCAGCATCCACGGACCTCCCAATTAATATTGGCGCACCTACAATAGAGGAGATCAGCATGGCCATCAGACAAATCAAGAACCGCAAATCAGCAGGACCAGACATATTCCAACAGAGGCAATGAAAGCAGATGTGGAAGCAACTGCGAAAATATTTCACATTCTCTTCAAGAAGATTTGGGATGAGGAACAAGTACCATCAGATTGGAGAGAAGGATACCTGATCAAAATACCAAACAAAGGCGATCTCAACAAGTGTGAGAACTACACAGGCATCACTCTTCTTTCAATACCAGGCAAAGTCTTCAACACAGTATTGTTAAACAGAATGAAGGACTTCGTAGACGCCCAACTTTGAGATCAACAGGCCGGATTTCGGAAGGATCGATCGTGTACTGACCAAATCGCTACATTACGGATCATTGTGGAACAATCAATTGAATGGAACTCACCACTCTACATCAACTTCATCGACTACGAGAAAGCATTTGATAGCGTGGATAGGAAAACCCTGTGGAGGCTTCTTCGACACTACGGTGTGCCTGAGAAGATAGTTAACATCATACGGAATTCTTATGATGGATTCAACTGCAAAATCGTGCACGGAGGTCAGCTGACAGGCTCGTTCGAGGTGAAGACCGGTGTGGGGCAAGGTTGCTTACTCTCACCCTTTCTCTTTCTCCTGGTCATCGACTGGATTATGAAGACGTCAACATCTGGAGGGAAGCACGGTATCAACTGGACAATTAGGACGCAGCTGGACGATCTGGACTTAACAGATGACCTGGCTCTTCTATCGCATACGCAACAACAAATGCAAGAGAAGACGACCAGTGTAGCAGCAGCCTCTGCAGCAGTAGGTCTCAACATACATAAAGGAAAAAGAAAAATTCTCCGATGCAACACAACATGCACCAACCAAATCACGCTTGATGGAGATGCTTTCGAGGACGTTAACAACTTTACATATCTGGGCAGCATCATCGACGAGAAAGGTGGATCGGACGCAGATGTGAGGGCGCGGATTGGCAAAGCGAGGGCTGCATTTCTACAGTTGAAAAATATCTGGAACTCCAAACAACTTTCAACCAAAACCAAAATAAGGATTTTCAATACAAATGTCATGACAGTTCTACTGTATGGAGCAGAAACATGGAGAACTACCAAAGCCATCATTCAGAAGATACAAGTGTTTATTAACAGCTGTCTACGCAAAATACTTCGTATTCGTTGGCCAGACACCATCAGCAACAACGAACTGTGGGAGAGAACAAGTCAGATTCCAGTGGAGGAGGAAATCAGGAAGAAGCGGTGGAAGTGGATAGGACACACACTACGAAAAGCACCCAACTGCGTCACTAGACAAGCCCTCACATGGAACCCTCAAGGCAAAAGGAAAAGAGGAAGGCCAAGGAACACACTACGCCGAGAAATAGAAAAAGATATGAGAGGAATGAAGAAACATTGGACAGAACTGGAGAAGGAAGCCCAGGACAAAGTTGGTTGGAGAAAACTGGTGGGCGGCCTATGCTCCATTGGGGGTAACAGGCGTAAGTAAGTAAGTAAGTACAGAATATAATAATGAGTCACAATGATCCACACTTTTGTGATAAACCAGAAGATCAGATGGATGGGCAGGATCAATACACGGATGCATCACTGGAGCTCGTATGGACGAAGACCAGGCTGATTTTCGACCTGGAAATGCATGTATAGACCACATGTTCACATTACGTCAGGTCCTAGGACAAAGACACACTTTCAGACGCCTCACAATAGTAGCACTTCTCGACCTTAAGGCGGCACTTGACCTTGCAAATCATGAGGTTCTGTGGCAGTGTCTGTCATTAAAAAGTGTATAAAAGAAGCAAATTAACCTTATCCTGGCTCTCTACTCGAAATGCAAAATGTTGCTTTAGGATTGGGTTGCATCGGCACCTGAACTAGATATCGCGATTGAAGTAGTTGAGTGTGTTGACCACTTCACTTATCTGGGGAATCTCATCAGTGCTGATGACCTGTTGACTGAATAAATCTCAGCACGGATACAGAAGGCTCGATTGGCTGTTGTCAACCTTCGTCACTTATGATGCAGGCGTTTTTTGGAAAATCCCTCCCTTCACAACATATTTCCAGTTCAACAATAAAAACTACGAACAAGCGAAAGGAACATCAAAAGGATTGTACAATCCATTTTGAAGGCTTCGTTTTTCGGAAAATCCCTCTATGTATATATTTGTGTTATGATCTTGCTAACTCTTTCTGTTCAATATTTTGGTACTCTGTTTAGTCCCAATTTGTGATGTTAATATTTGTATTTTGTTATAATTCCTATTTCGTATACTTTTATTGGAGTTTATATGTTTCCATCTAAACTGTAAATGTATGGCTAAAGCCATATCGGATTTGATACCTCTGCGGTAACTTCGTGTTCTTGACTGGAAGGACGCATTCTTCCAGAATTGGAAATTCATTGTGTGAATTTCGGATCGGAACAGTATAATATTATTTAGGTAATTGTCTATATCCCTTTTTTGATTAATAATAGAACTGTTCTCACCCAGAAAACTGTTTCCGAAACCAAGGTTCACAGAAGTGAATATTCTATAGTACATGCTGACGATGTTGCTCGAAACAATGGAATCTTCACAGTCGATCCAACTTAGGAATCATAGCATCCTCACTTTGAACAATAAATGTTCTCCATCATGCCTACACTGATTATTTTTACATTGAAAAACGAACGCATGCAGCTGTTTGCTGCGTCTGCTATAAGTTGAATGTTCAGAATTCGAAATGGATCGACCAATATTTTGATATCGTAGATTTCTAGCTATTGAAAATTATTTTATCTTTTACAGTTACGATTAACACTAGATATTATATACCCTCATAAACAACCTCTAACATTTTTGAAACGTTTCGACAGAAAAATATTTAGCAATCAGAATAAAATCTCGAAATCAACAGATTGATAAAGGGTCCCAGTGAGATACACGCTGATATAACTGACAAAATAATTATTAGGATATTCATCTAATTTCCGGAGAGAATTATTGGTCGATTCTTACTGGTCACTATTATGGTCATCCTAACTGTCGATGTCACATACTTCAATGTTGTTCCCCATTGGTCGTCCTGACTATCACTGTTACTTCAAATGTTGTTTCCTAATAGTCGTCCTAACTGTCAATGTCACGGATTTTAATCTTGTTTCTTATTCGACCTAACTCTATAAATACGCATTATCTGTAACGTTTTAAGACCCGGAAGCGGATCCTTAGTCTGCGATCCTGATTCTCTTCTGGAATCGGACCTCGTACTTTCTGGATGCTTGTAGAATACAGGTTCTACTTCATATCAAGTCTTCTTCTTTCACTCAGTGGGGGCTGAGATACTCAGATTAGAGTAGCATGTCGTGTCGCTGGATCCTCGCCCTCATTTTCCGAATAAGCTAAACTCGTGATAATCCAAGCATCTCAAATGACATGTTTACGTGCATGCGTTAAAATAATCTGAACCATGGAGAAGATCGTCATCGTCTTCCGAATAGCCACCTCAGAAATGAAACCGAATAGTTTGCAAAAGTAGAAATAACACCAATTCAAGCTTGATCAATTGGTTGATTATATTTGTGTTGTTGCTAGAAATGAAATTTTGTGTAAGCCATTACAGAATAGGTCATACCTAACTTGAGCTTGGACAAGTTTACCGATGAGACTGCGTTCATGTTGATTTTGAGATTATTACATACGGTAAATAATTGCAATGGTAGGAAATCGAATGCATCCTGACTGACAGGTCACTGTCAAGCAGTTCTGTAAATATTTACTCGAAGATGGTAGTGTTGACCGGTTGAGAAGACTACCTTGTTGAGATGGTATACATATTGTAATTTCACCCCATTTTTATAGCTAAACATAAACAACTACAGCCATTTGAAGAGGTTATAACGCTCCATGCCTCGAGTTCTTAAATCGTTTAGTTGTGAGATTATAATTTTTCTTCAAAAGATTGTTGTTTTCTTAAAAAGGCGTGCAGAATAATTAAAGTTTTTTAAAGCAACACATGACATATTGTAAACTGCGCAAAATATGGGTATACCAAGCTTGCTAAAGAGGAATTGCAACATAGCATAGACGTATGATACACCTTTCAAGTTTATTAGAATCCTTAAAATGCAATTATTTTATGTGGGGCTACACTATCCAGAAATGCACTAATCATAATGAAGTCAAATATCTTACACAAACAACGAATATAGAAACAAAAAATAAAAACTCCATTTCAGACACTCATTTACTGAAATATAACGCGGCTTATCCGATATGTTCTTAGCCCACCGCGATCGAATGGATGTCCGAGTTTATGCAACCACTGAACTAGATACTCTAACTGTATACTAAACAGAGGCTAGGTCACGTTACATCAGATACACAATTCATGACCAAAATAAAGAACCAAAGTAAACGATAGAAATAATATTCCATAAAATTTCAAGCAGAAATATTCAGTGAGTCTGAAGTGGAAATCAGTACGGGGAAATGAAATCATACATTTAATGGTCATTTAGCTGTCCACGCTCGATGATCGATCACATTTTCCATTCACTATCACAGACCGATAATCGTTAAATTTTGTTTTGAAACACTTCATCTACACGATAAGTGCTGACTTAGCATGGAAAGCTATCAAGAATTTTTTCGGTGTTAGAGAGATAATGAAAAACTGTTAAATAGCATTTTTTTAAAATTCAGTTCATCAAAATAAATGTATATTATATCAGAAAAAAAACCCATTAAAATCTACAAACGACATCATTTTTATAAACAATGTGAAAACCATAAAATTTTTATTTCCTATGGTATGGGGTCAAAAGAAGTTCGGAGAAGCTTTGAACAGACTTCAATCCTCGTACTTCATTTTCCAGTTGGGGTAACTGTATGACATGCATGTCTTCATATAATTCTAAAATTTGTTCCAGATATTTCGACTGTATTCGATGACGTGCTAAGCACATTCGACAATTAGACGGAGGTTCATTCGAACGATCTTCAGACGAGGCATCAGGTGATAATAAGTTCGGAAACAACAGTTGATTTACAATGACATTATGCACGTCAATATCGTGAGCAGTGAGTTCCTATAAATTTAAAAATAAAATTAAATGAAATGGTTACAAATTCTATGCAACAAAAAATGAAAATAGGTGCAAATTTAGGAAATATCCTAATGATAGATTTCCACGAAAAACAATGTTATTCTTATGATTATTACCCATCATGAGAGATGGATATTTGAAATCAAAGATTTCCATTGTGAAAATTAGAACAACAAAATTGTTTTCGATTAGACCGTCATCAAGCTTTAATCTAATAAACATGAACATTGATATGAATATGTTAAACCAACAAAGGCAATTTATGAGTCAATAATAACAATGAAATAGATTACGTCACTACACATAATAGGTAAAAGTACAAGTTGATAGTAGGACAGATTGAACGACCAACAATTATTTTCTTACGAAATAAATTCGTCAAATGAAAATATACGATTCATGTGTGATTATTTCTAGTACACGAAATATTCAGACCTAAGAACATTGTTGAAACTAAATGATGAGAAAAAATGGACCGGAACCTCCATCAAATAAAAGGGTTAACATTCATCAATAGGCTGTTCATGTAATATTTTGAACAAGTGAATAGGAATCGAAACAGTTATTTAGATCACTTTGTTTATTTGTATGTTAATTACTTAGGAGATCGGACCGTATGTGTAGTCAGTCACGCTAAACAATCTCAAAACGAAAAGGTCCTGGCAAGATTGTGTATAGACCTAAGTTAACAGAATTAATGCCAGATTAATAGTCTCAAAACGACATGTTTACCTGTAGTAAGAGTTGTAAATAGGGCATATTCCTGAACTATCGCTAAATGTTTTTGAAGACTTAAATTTTTAAAATATTTAAGCAAACATTATTAAAAATGAAGTAATTTTAGGATTGTTATTGAGTATAAAAAAAGTGGGTAAAAAGTGAAAACTAAACAAAAAACTGAGCACAACATTTTTCACAACCTTCATCTATCTCTTCTCTAACTTATTTTACTAGATTATAGTCCTTAAATAACATATTCAAACCCTAATCTTTCCGATTACTGCTCATACTTCTATTAATTCTACCATTATGGAATTCGGATTACCAATTGCGTCTTTATACTAATGTGGTACGGAAAATTGGAATGATGTAGGTACGTACCAAGTTCTACATTGTTGCTGACTGACTTAACTATCTAAGTATATTAGATCCTGAATGCAACGTTTTATTTTCAGATCATCGCTAACAATAAGAAAAGATATGTTGACAAGTTTACACTGCTTATATTACCGAAGCACTGATATCAAAAACAGATGTCAGTGAATTGAAAAAAATAATGTGGAAAATATGGTATAGACATCAAACTTTGATGTCAGTAAATACACTCATATTTCGTAGTGCAGCTGTATTGATAAACCGTGAGCAAACAGGGTAGCGCATTTTCCGAAGAAACAAATTAACAGAATACTTATGGTAATTTTTCACTCTAATCGGATTCTAATAATATTCGTTATACTTTGCTCGTGTGTTTACGTTTACTGATGAATAACTTCTGCTAGTAAAGAATGTGATAAGGAGTGGATACATCAGAAACACATATTTTAGACCAGCGGTAGAAATGTTTCTACACTAGATTTAAAATCAAGTAAGTATAACCATAACGGACAATTCATCATGTTGTTGGACCAACCGACCTTTATTATTTCACCGCATTTCTGGGCTGTTAAAAATGTGAGTCTTAATTGATACTTCTACTTAATATTAGTTCTTAACGGGATCACGTCGTGTTATAATTTGATATTATGCACCCTAAGAGCTTTGAGATTAGCCGCTATATTTGGTATCGTTTATCACTAGTGCAAATCTGCTACTGTTATCGTTTTATCATTAACACTAGTATTATTAATAGTTTTATCGTATCAATACCCTTGATTAGGGTGGTATTATGAATTCCATCTATAATGCTGATATTCAAATAATATAAGTTGGTGTTTATCCTCGCTTTTATCAATTATTAAATTACTATAACTGGATATTTTTAATACACTCCAGGATTATGATGAGATTTCTTAGACTGATAAGCATGCTGTAATGTGTTGGTTTATTTATATCTAAATATTGAAACCTCAGTGGCGTTAATAGCTTAACTGACTTTTTGTTCATATATAAAAGGGTGTTCAAACGTCTAGCTATTGACAACCCAGGGGTGCAAAAGACATGAGGCAGTAAGGATTCGACAAGAAATAGAAATTACGAATCAACAATTGTTAGACCAGTATTAGAAAACTGGAACATTGTACGGTTGTTTCGTCCTAGTGTGGGACTCATCAGCATCTACAACCCCTGTTCGGCGAGAACTAAACCAAGGAAACAAAGTACCTGGTGAATGACTTATGGGACCTGTCCTCAGCAAAAAATATTTGCACCAACCAACGCTAAAGCTGTTTTATATGATCTTAAACAGTTTTAGAAAACTTTAATAAAATCTAAGTTTACACATAGCTTATATGGTATTTTAGAAATTTGATTGTTTACATAACAATGGTTTCGACTGGCTTTTTAGAAGTTAAAGGTTCCAATAACGAATATAAGATATTGATTTATGCATGTAAACTGATGAATCAGTATGAATCTATGGGTTTTCTTCCTAGTACAGGAAATAAGCCTTTCAGTGCTAAGCAGAATTACATTACTTGATACTCAAATAGCGAAAATATCAATACATGAATTCAAATGAAAATCTGTGCTTTAAAGTCAACAATCTGGTGGTCTACGAGCTTACTTGTGAAACTTGGTAGGAATTCGAGTATTATTCTTTTTCTACTACTAAGTTACTGGTCAGAATGGCATGCTGAGGTATGTGAAAGTGAGTTTGCAAGAATCTAGTGCCTGTTATGACAGAAACCATAATTTGAAACAGCAGTAAACAAAATGGCCAGTTTTTGAGAAGTAACACATTTATGAATAGTAAGTAGCACATGATCAATGATTTAACTTAAGAGTCTAGTGAGTTCATGAAATGATATTTATTTCTGGTTGATAATAACCTTTTTAGACTGATGATATGATACCAATAATGAACATTTAGAAAATTTCAAATATATATATATATATATATACATATATATATATATATATATATATATATATATATATATATGTATATATATATTGGCAGAAATATGTCACGGAATTTACTTTCTGTAATAATGTCTTGTCAGAACACAGTAGTAAAACACAACAATTATTTTTAAGAAATTCAAGATAAAGATCCCCCGAAATAAAATAATTTACTTGGATCAAGCGTTCTGTTTCATACATACTTAGGAATTCTGGTATACAAACACATACAAATGTAGTCTGAGAGGAATCTTTGAACTGCTTGGTTATTTCTTTAACGATAGGTAGGCGTGTTTCTATTGCATTTGTTAAATCACCACCTTGCGTACTGTTCATTCCGACTAGGCCCATTAACTGGTTTAAAATTGGAGCAAACTAGAAATATTTTGAAAACACAAAAGAAAAATACTAGAAAAAACAAACTTCAATTTCATTTGGAATGATAGTAAGAGACAAAAAGAGAAAAATAAAATACATGTATTTTGTGATTACATGCAAAACATCATAATGTACAGATAAAGGATATAGAATGTGTCGATATAGTAGTACCATGTGTAAAATTTAGACAGGTTACTAACATTCATAGGATGAAAATAGGTTTCAATACTCATGAACTAAGAGGAAGAGTGTTTACTAATATTAGAATGTCAAAAATATTATGATTTGGAATGATGTATTATTTTGATAGCCCTAACAGATTAAACTGACTCGATGAACGGTAAGAATTTAACTGGAATAATCCATCCTGAACAATTGGTTGGTGGGACATTGGGACCCTTCTTTAGGATTCTGTACACTGTATAAAATGTGATGAACTTCATAGCAGTGAAATATGAGTAAATGTAATTGCAAAGTAACAGACAGTTAATTAAGGAAACATTTCAACCATTATTCACGTGCAAGAGATCAAACAATAGTAAGGCACATGAATAATTTCAAATAGATTTAGATGATTCGACCATGTATTATGTAATACTAGTAAACGATTACCTTGAACCGTTTTCAAGCACTTTAAAAATTAGATGTAACGATATAATTCACCATGATAGGTAGTGATAATTTCTAAAGAGAAGCCGTGAAACAAGATGAATACAATTTTTATTGACATTTAATATTCGCAGGTGAAATGAGAAGTTTGTTAGCTATTCCGGCAGACGCAGTTACATTATCCAACAAATCGAATTGATCGGCAGGAAATTCGCTCCTAGCCTTGAAAGTCCAAACAAAATAGAATACCAAAGGTACAGAAAGATTTCGAAGAAGAAGGAACAAATCCCGACAGCCTCGAAACAAGAATACCTGATCAACATACAAAAGAGAAATATCAGCAAGTGTGAGAACTACAGAGACGTCACTCTACTCTCGAAACCAGGAAAGGTTTTCAACATAGTGCTGTCAGTCAATTACAACGTAGAACTTCGTACCTAAGTACATAAGTCCAAGTTGCCATACCGCATTAGCACACAGACAAAACTATCAGTTCAAATACCATAGTGGTAGAGGTAATGCAAGTATTAGCGAAAATAGAGAACATTAGCGTTCGAAGATATTATTCAGGAAGTATAGTTCAATGAGATAACTTTAGGAAGAGAACGATAGAGATAATGGGGAATTGCAAACGTGATTCAAGGTCTCTAACCATTGGTGACTTTCGTCTCGCCGACCCCAACCAGGTAGTCTACATCTACCAATATGACTCAGTCCGTTTGCTAGTGATTTCATGGATTTCTGCCATGTTTTGGTGTGGCCGCCCCTAGTTTTCCTCCAACCTATTCCGACACCACAAATCATCGCTTGTCCAGGCAGTCGGTGGTTCGGCATTCGTAACACATGTCCCAACCACCTCAACTGACGGGGTTTCAATACTTATAATCTATTGACTTGCCATCCTTACCTAGTTCCCGTTTCCGAACAACTGCATTGCTTACTCGGTTGTCCCATAATACACGAGCAATACCTCGGAGACACCTATGATCGAAAACAAGCAACCTACGAATATCTTCTACAATATGGCTGCAAAACATGGCCAGTCAGGGTAGGACGGAGTGAACTGCTGCACAGTACGCTCGTCTTTTGGTTGGCAGACGGAAATCTCGCCTGTATCATAAGTGACGAAGGTTGACAACAGCCAATCGAGCCTTCTGTATCCGTGCTGAGATTTATTCAGTCAACAGGTCAGTCAGTCAGTGAGATGCAGCGTAGAACTTCGTGCGTAAGTACATCAGTTCATGTTGCCATACCACATCAGCACAGAGATGTAATTGTCAACCAGGTAGTCGACAATTACCGACATGGCTAAGTCCACTCGTCAATGACTTCATGGATTTCTGCCACGTTTTGGTTTGGCCGCCTCTAGCTTTCTTCTAACCTATTCCTACACTACAAAACAAAGCTCGTCAAGGCAGTCGGTGGTTAGCCATACGTAACACATGCCCCAACCACCTCAACTGATGAAGTTTCACCACTTCATCTATTAATCTGCCATTCTTACCAGCACTGATGAAATTCCCCTGATAAGTGAAGCGGTCGACACACTCAACTGCTTCAATCGCGATATCTAGTTCAGGTGCCGATGCAACCCAATCCTGAAGCAACATTTTTCATTTCGAGTGGGAAAATCGCATCCCGAACATGCTTGCATTGTTGCTCAAGGTGTTCAGAAGACTCAGCATATTTTCAGCGTCTTCACCAAGTAGAAAGATGTTAACGGCATATTTTAAGTCAACAAGCTAGAACAGAGAGCCTGAATAAACTTAATGTGCTTCTTTTGTACACCTTTTAATGAGAGACACTGCCACAGAACCTCACGATTTACAGAGTCAAATGTCGCCTTAAGGTCGAGAAGTACTATTATTGTGAGGCGTCTGAAAGTGTGTCTTTGTCCTAGGACCTGACGTAATGTGAACATGTGGTCTATACAGCAACGTCCAGGTCGAAAACCAGCCCGGTTTTCTCTAGTCTGCTCTACACCAGATCTAGGTAGGCGTCTAAGGATTATCGAGGTTAACAATTTGGAAACTACATTAGTTAGATCTCAGTCGTTCTAACTGCTGAAACTGGACCACCATCCTACAACACTCAGTGTAAGTCTGTCAGGCGCTTCCGTACTCGCTCACTTCATACTTCCCATCGGTTTCTCAACTTCATAAAGACTCGGAAGCTTTATATCGATCTGCAATTCATGTTGACTGGGGATCGTGGGCAACCAAACTGTGGCTGAAGGCCAGTTGAATTAATCCGTCAAGTGCTCTGCCCTTCGATCCAATCTTCTGGTTTGGGAATGAATGATACAACCATTCTTTTCTGGAATAGTTTCGCTAACACATGGATTTCTAAAACCGGTTTCCTTTATAAGGCAGGATAACTGTCTACTATTACGTATCGTCCATCGCCCTTGCTTTCTCTACCCACCATTTTCCGCTATCTTTGAGTAGGCTTTTTATCAACATGTGCTTATCAGAGCCAGATGGGATGAGTTTCCGAGCACCCATCAGTTCGGTAGATGCTACTGAAATCCACGGCTTCTCCCTAACCTTATGGTTTACCTTACTAGCAGATATAAAAGCTGTTTCCACAGCCTTTTGGATATCCTTCTAAGCTGCCCTGGTGTGGGCATAACGGACATGGCTGCCAAATTGTTCTTCTAGTTGCTCTTGAAATTTACTGTTTGCTTTGCTATCTTGATGTCGAACTCTTAGGGGTTTTCTTGTCTTAAAGTCCAGTGAGCCGCAAACAAATCCGCGCTCATACTAGAGCAGTATCTGAATCAAAAAATTAGGTCCAGAACGAGTGGCAGTCTGCTATTGAGCTTCTCCTTCGGTGGTTGATAGAGACGTAGTCCAGTTGAGTCCAGTGTTGAATCGATTTTGTGGGTCGCCATGTGAAAAGATGTTTCTCTGCATGCCTAAAGTCAGTATATACTAGAAGTAGGTAGTTTGTTGACTATAGCTGCAGCAGACAGTTGCCATTATCTGTTCTTTGAGCCGCAACGCTATAAGACCCACCCAGTTATTTTCCATTTCCGCTTAGTCTACCTACTCGGACATTCAAGTCACCAGCAACTATTTCCACATCAGAGCGCCTAGCTTCCTGCAGGAGGTCCGAAAGCTTTCTGTAGGATTCATCTTTTACCTCGTCTGAGCTGCAGTCAGTAGGACCGTAGGCAGAGACATCAGCGGTAACTGCGGGTTTCCCCCCCCCCCACCTATCTCAGTCCTTACTCTCCCGTTTAGTTAAACAGCACATAAGCGACTATCTACTGCAATCTTGTCTGGCAGAACGAGTTCTACCCCAGGAATCAATGCTATACTTACACCAGCGAGGCCAAGGGAAGCAGCAGCAGGGCTTCCAGATACACATACAGTAAATCGAGCTACTTCTTTGTTTTCATATGGTAAGATCAGATGAATGAAGCTACTCAAATCCTGTATCCGCCTTTCGGAAACGCGGTTTCAAGAAACCAGGAATAACGTTTCGCGAACTCGAACCGGTTGCATAGGCAGTGCGGGGTGACAAAGGGATGTGAGGACTAGTCGTGGAGATAAGAGAAATGTTAGGGGGTGTAAGAAGGATATGACTGTAACCGATTTGGTCTCGTGTACTTTTACGGGTATGAGGGCGGATGTAACTTTCCTGCTGCCCACACCGTGGAAGGGTGTTTCTTGAGGAACCTACCTGAAAAGGAAGGTAAATTAGTGTTGGTCTTAGAGACCTGGGAGCGTGACCGAGCACAAATGAAAAGTGTTTGAGGTCGGTCATGCACGGCCTTTTTATAGGAACTTTGTAGTGATAGCTCCGTTCTTGTGTAAAAGGCCTTATCGCCGTAGACGGATATCTGTGAGGTAAAGTGAGGTGTGACATTCTTAGGGTAGACTAAATCTAACCACCAACAAACCTGAAACAATGACACCTCTTCAACATACCAAACAAAGATCTCAGCAAGTGTCAGAACTACAGAGGCGTCACTATACTCTCAATACCAGGAAAAGTCTTCAACAGAGTGCTGTTAAACAGAATGCAAGATTCAGTAGACACGCAACTTCGAGACCAACAGACTGGATCCCTTAGAGATAGATCGTTTTCCGACCGAATTGTGACACTACGGATCATTGTGGAACAATCGTTTGAATGGAACTCATCACTATATATCAACTTCTTTGACCATGCAAAAGCATTTGACAGTATGTACAGGAAAACATTACGGAGACGTCTTCCACACTGTGGTGTACCTGAGAAAATTGTCAACATCATACAGAATTCTTATGACGGATTAAACTGCAAAATCATGCATGGAAGGCAACTCATAGACTCATTCCAAGTAGAAACAGGTGTCGTACAAGAATACTCACTACCACCCATTCTCTTTCTTCTGGTGGTCGAATGGATTATGAAAACGTCAACATCTCATGGAAAGTAAGAGATGCAGTGGACAGTTCTGACAGATATCTCTTCTACGCCATAAGTGACGCAGGTTGGCAAAAGACAGTCGAGCCTTTCGTATCCGTGCTGAGATTTCGTCACACACCAGGCCATCGGTACTGATGAGACTGATAAGTTAAGCGAAGCGGTCAACAATAAATAGTTGTTTACTCAAGATACTGCGGATTTGTTGGCCAGATACAATCAGCAACAACTTACGGTGGGAGAGAACAAACAAGATTCCAACTGAGGAAGAAATTAAGGACACACGTTACGAGAATCACTCAACTTGGAACCCTCAAGCAAAAGGAGGAATCAGACCTAATAGCACACCACCGAGAATTGAAGACAACATGAAAAGAATGAATAGCAATCGGGAAGAACCGGAAAGGTAGACCCAGGACGGAACTGGTTGGACAATGCTTCCAAGTGATCTATGCTCCATGAGGAGTAACGGACATAAGCATGAGAAGATGGGCTAGCTTTCCAAAATGTCTTGAGTACACCTATCTAGAAAACAATGGAGACACAGCTGTGTTTAATTGTAGGTATCATGCAGATTTAAAAGTTATTTAGCAAACATTCAACTAGTAAATTAAAATTGTCTTTGAAAAAGTTGATCAAACTGGAACATTTTATCTCACAATTACAACCCACTTGATTTTTCATCGATACTACTTTGCCAAGGCTTTTTTCCATAGCTTCTGGGAACGCCAATAATCGTAGAGTGTGGCCAGTGGGAGCTGTATCAAAAATGACGACTGAATAATCCATATTACGAACCAATCGAAACACCTCTGTATAAGACATATATTCATCCACCCCAGGGAATGAAGTCATTAAGTGACCTATGGTTTTGCGTATATCAGCAGAAACTGCTGCTTCTTCGGAACCAACAAGATCCTCTTCAAACTCTCCTAAGTTCACATTTGGATCAATTTCCATGGCAAAAAGATTGTCAAAACCCTAAAAACCAAAATCATAAACATCCTGAACAGTATATATTTACTTATTTAAACAAAACTATTGGTATGAAGCAACACCTAAATAAGTATACGCCACAGAAATCAGTGAATTCTTGTGAGCTGGGTTACTATTACCCAGGTGTCTAAACCGGAACACATAATTTTAATACAAATACAGTTCCCAAGCCATTGACCTACAGATTCGATCCACAAGCCAGTAACGCAACGTTAGGAAATACTGTTTCACGGTAGTCAGTGCCATCAGTAGATTCAGGATTCTGAAGTTCATGTGCACAGTTAGCTTGGAATCAGGGTTTACCACTTCCCCCAGGTGGATCCTCCGTACCGACCAACCTGGTATGTGCCCTGGCCGGACATTTACTTTTCCTCCTGTCGATTTCGTGAACATCCTCGCCACGAGAAAGCAGTGAGTAGGATGTCCCTGGCAGTAGTTATACACGCGTGGTCATGTGAAAGCATTTCGAAGGAGAGAGTATCCTTGAAGTTTAAGAAAGCTGCATACAAGTCACAGAAATATCTCAATCTGCTTAATTAGTTCACTATTCTCGCTATTACACACTGTCTCGAATCTAAACACCATTTAATTAGGTCTGTAATTAAGTAACTAATTTACTAATAATAATAATGGCAATAACTTTATTTGATATTACATATTCAGTACAAAATGAAATTTTCAACAAACTCCCGAAAATAGATGTTTACTCATTGATGATTAGTTTTAGACATTTCTTGATCATCCAATAATAACCTGTAAGATATTACTCAAGAAGTATAATTCAGTGAAATAAATTTAAGAAAAGAGAAATGGTCACGAGGAATTACGAACACAAAGAATGGATGCACCTGCACCAATGTAAACGACTTTGAGGCAATGTCATTTAAGGTGTCTAACCATTAGTTACTATTGTATCGCGAAACAACCTGGTATTCTACACCCATTAGCCTCTAGCTTCCTTCCAACCTACCCATCAATCACCAAACATCGCTAATAGAGGCATTACTTCATCGATTGATTTTCTATTCTTACCCAGTACCCTTTTCCTAAACCTGCATTGCTTACTCGATGGTCCCAGGATATACGAGCAGTGTTTAGAAGACACCTCTATGATCGAAAACCAGTAATCTACGAATATCCTCAACTCTTACTAGACATGTTTCACACCCGTAGAGTAGGATTGAGTGGACTGTAATGCAGTAAACTCGTCCTTTGGTTAGTAGACAGATATCTCGCCGACGCCATAAGTGACGCAGGTTGGCTTCTGTATCCGTGCTGAGATGTCGCGAGATATTAGGCCATCAGTACTGATGAGACTTCCAAGATAGGCGAAGCGGTCGACACGTTCAACTTCTTCACTCTCTATCACTAATTCACGTGTCGATGCAAGCGAATCCTGAAGCAACATTCTACATTTGGACGAAGAGAATCGCATCCTGAACATGCTTGCGTTGTTGCTTAGGGTAGTCAGCAGAAACTGCATTTTATCAGCGTCTTCACCAAATAAAACTCTCATCGGCATATTCCAGGTAAATAAGTAAATCTCACGGTAGGCATATAGCACTGAATGACATCCACTGTAATACCATTTTTATTTATTTTGAAGGATATTTTGATGATCTTAGGTTCATGAGATTCCTATCCTATACATGTGTTTTGGGCTTCTTTAGGTAGCATCAGTGCACGTTCTTGTGTCTGGCATTTTCTTCGTGTCAGACGATGAGTGTCGTCTTTAAAAGCATGTTTTTAATGGACGACACTGACGAACACCACTTGACGTTATCAATTCCAATGACAGTTCTCCATAAACACCGACTTGATCGCTAGTGTTCAAGTAGGAGCCCGTACAAGGTTAATACTTTTCTTTGGTACTCCATTCAATGACAGACACTGCCATAGAACCTCACGATCGACAGAGTCAAACGCCGCCCTAAGGTCGAGAAATGGAATTATTGTTGGATGTTGGAACGTGTGTCTGTGTTCTAGGACCTGACGAATGGCAAATATTTGGTCTAAACCAGCCTGGTTTCCTCGAGTCTGCTCTTCACGAGCTCTAGTTAGGCCAGTTCCCGAATCCTACCTAAGATCTCAGTCAATCTAACTGTTAAAACTGGACCACCAGCGGTAAAAACTCAGGAGTTAATCCATCAAAGTCTGCTGCTTTCCCTCTCTTGTGGTCGCCAATAACCTTTACAACCTCATTAGGAGCTGGAAGACTCACATTAACTTGTTATTCTGGTTGACTGGTGATGGCAGGTAACTGGAGTGTGGCTGAAGACCAGTCAAACTGCTACCTAAAGTTTTCTGCCCATTGATCTTATCTCCTGGATCGAGATTGGGTAAAAGTTCCGTCTTTCTTTTAACAGCCGGGTCTCTAGTACCAGTTTTATTGATAAGTCTGAGCAGTTGTCTACTGTTACCGATAGAAGCCAATAACTTATTAAACAGTGATTAGTAAGATTTCACGAAGAGATTCTCATGTACGACTAACTCCCTTATTTTTTGCACATTAAAATCATCAGTCAATAATTGGTAGACCACCATTGAAAACCTGGAAGCACTTGACGACTGTTTTGTCCAGGTATGCGACTCATTTGCAGCGCGCATCCACGACTCATACACCTCGCAGGATTCGAATTCAGAACCTCCGGTATTGCGTGCGAACACCTAGCCTCTGAACCACTGGGCCGGCATTCAACGGTGTTAATGTCTAAACCTGATCAATCTACAGATTTACGCGACCTCACACATTTATCTCTGGTATTTACTGCCTACACCCCACAGGGTTGAACTCCACTCCTCACGAAGCTAGTCACTAGTGAGCACTCCCTTATGACGAGAGGTAATGGGGGGAGTTGTCCAATGACGGGAAGTCAGAACTTGATGAGACGCTGTATAGCAGCCACATTTTGAAACTGGAAGATTTAGGAATTTCCGGACCTCTTTGAAAATAGGTCGAAAACGTTTTCGCAAATCGTCAGCTGAAAGTAAAAATAACTTTGAAATATTCTTTATGAAAACTAGTACTTAGAGGAGTATTGCATGGTTGTTTTCTTTATATAATGTATGTAAATAAACTACTACGTATTGTTAAGTCCCTAATGCTATCTGAAGAGAAGTAACGAAAGATGCAGATATATATGCACTCCACACCGACTTAGGCGTTCTAATTAGCTGGTCTAAATTGTGGCTGATGCTTATCAATGAGACTGTGTTTACATGCACATTACAAATACAAAGATAAATAACTACAACATGAGGAAAGTGTCGATGCTCTTAGCCCAACCTCACAATGATCCAGGGATAATAGTAAGCCATGACCTTAAGACTAAGACCACTGCCTTGTAGTTGAAACTAAGGGGTTAAAACCGAAGAGTTGAAAAAATATCAGAGAAAACAGGTTTCCTACAAAGTCATCAACTTTTGAAACCTACTACAGGAAGAATTGGTGTCCGCACCTTTGATTGATCTATTCAAGGGAAGAACAGGCAATCAAAGAAGCTTACTAAACTAACACAAACCATTGACCTTCTGTCATCAGTATACTTTCCTGAATTTTCACCTTAAATCTGAATAGTCTTCTGAAAAGAAAATAACAATAAACAGAACCTCTGATATATAATCCTTTGTTTTCCAATAAAATATTCTCACCAGGTAAACACTAGAAAAAATCTTATTCTCTTTGAGCACTTAGTATCTTGAGACACCGGAACGCCTGCATCACTAAAGCAAACGAAAATAAACTAAATATAAATGTAGCACCAAAAAGAAAACACAATCAAGCCTTTTATTTACCTTAACTTTAGTAGGATTTTTCGAAAATTTTTGGTCAAATGCATCCGAAAGGTTATGAGCAGGATCTGTGCTCAAAATCAGGACACGCTCACGCACTTTAGCCATTTGAACAGCAATGCTGCAACTGCATGTCGTTTTCCCAACTCCACCTTTACCTCCAACGAAAATCCAACGCAAAGTATTTGAGTCCAAAATATTTTGTATGGTAGGCTCAGGTCTGTCCATTTTTACAGCTAGAGCAGGAATCAAAAACAAATCAGACAGAAGGAATGAAACATAAACCTTCACTTGGTATATATTGAGAAAGTCCAAACAAAATTCTTTTCCAAAAGAGTAAACTGATTGCTGCGGTTATCCAGCTTTTAAAGATGAGAATAACTCTTGGTACCTAGGATTCAACTAATACCATGTACAACTTGAGATCTTTATTTAACTGGAGTGGTGACTAGAATTCCTGATCGTAGCTGTTACCTTGACGTGGTGGTCGGGCTTGCCTATAGTGATCACCCAACCAAGCTAAAATGGTTGGAATATATGTTCCTGAAGGTTCTACCATGCTAGGAAGGTTGATTGGAGAACGATGAGACTAAAAGCAGCTACTCAAAGGTCTGAGGGCGAAATCGTACTGCTGACTGTAGAGAGGTGTGACAGCAGTTAGGTGTTTCCCTCGGACAAAAAGCATCTGCAGCGTTGCTGACTTCTCACAAGGAAGGGAGGAGTTAGAAAAAGTCGACTCTAAAAATGTCACACCTCACCTTACCTCACGGATCTTCATCTCCGGCGTTAAGGCTTTTTAAACAAAAACGAGGCTAACACTTTACAAACTTCTCGTAAAAAGGGCCGTGCGTGACCGGCCTCAAACACCTGTCATTTGGGCTCCTCGGTCACGCTCCCAGGTCTCTAAGACCGACACTAGTCTACGTTCCTTTTCAAGTTCCTCAAGAAAAGCTCTTCCACGGTGTGGGCAGCAGGGAAGTTATATCCGCCCTCATACCCGTAAAAGTACACGAGACCAAATCGTTTATAATCAAATCTTTTCTACACCTCCCAATAACTCTCTTATTTCCTCGATCAACTCTTCCTTCGATAGTTTATCACCTCGCGCCACTGAAGCAAACGGTTTAAGCTCACGAAACGTTATTCTTGGTCTCTTGAAACCCCGTACTAAATTACATATTGGAACTTTTTATGTTCGAACCCTACACCAAATAGGGCAACAGGCTTCACTAGCTAGAACTCCGGAATCCCGGACGATCGATGTATGTTGAGTCTCCGAAACGCGCATACAAGATCCAAGTAAAATCATAAATTTGATTTCACCTAGTGCAGACAGAGACACAACACGGTTTACACTCCGTGTTTCAGGAAGCCCTGATGTTGCCTCCCGTGGCCTCGCTGGCGTAGGTATAGTATTAAGTCGTAGGGCAGGACTAGCTCTCTTAGACTGGATCCCGATAGACAGTCGCTTATGCGTTGTCCGACTAAACGGGACGGTACGTAGTCGGAAGGAGAGAGGAGAGGCTCTGTTGAAGACTGCCGCTCATTCTGGAGCACTTGTTTAGACTCAGACCATGCTCTAGGACGTAGCAAAAGTATCGCAAGGAAACCTCTTATGGCTCTAGGTAATGATAATAAAGCCAAGAATATATTTCAGGAATAATTAGAAAACAGTTAGGCAGCCATATAGTAAGTGATGCCCACCCTGAGGCAGCTTGGAATGATATTCAAAAAGCTGCCGAAACAACAGTGATATCTACCAGTAAGGTAAACCATAAGGTTAGGGAGAAGCCGTGGATTTCAGAAGCATCTACCGAACTGATGGGTGCTCGAAAGCTAATCCCGCCTGGCTCTGGCTCTGAGTGAGATGAGGAGCGGAGTCAGATTAGGCGCAGGCTGATAAAAACCCAGAATCCAGAAGATTAGGATTTGAAAGAACACAAAGAATAAATGCACCGGCGCCACTGCAAACGATTTTGAGCCATATCATTCAGGGTTTCTAACCATCGATTATTAACATCTCGCGGACCCCGACCGGGTACTCGATACCTACCGACATGGCTCAATCCACTTGTCAGTGACTTCATGTATTTCTGCCATGTTTTCGTCTAGCCGCCCTCAGCTTTCGTCCAACCTATTCCTACATCGCGAAACAGAGCTCGACGAGGCAGTCGGTGATTAGGCATACGCAACACATGTCCCAACCAACTCAATTGATGAAGTTTCACCACTTCATCTATCGACCTGCCATCCTCACCTAGTACTCACTTCCTAATGGCAGCATTGCTTACTCGGTTGTCCCACGATACTCGAGCAATGCTTCGACAACACCTATGATCGAAAACCGGTAACCTACGAATATCTACTCTGAATGGCCATGTTTCACAGCCATAAAGTAAGACGGAGCGAACTACCGCGCTGTACACTCGTCCTTTGGTCAGAAAACGGATATCTCGCCTACGCCATAAGTGACGCAAGTTGGCAAAAGCCAGTCGAGACTTCTGTATCCGTGCTGAGATTTCGTCAGTCAAGAGACTATCAGCGCTGATGAGATTCCCCAGACAAGTGAAGCGGTCGACACACTCAACTGCTTCACTCGCGATCTCTAGTTCAGGTGCCGACTCAAGCCAATCTTGAAGTAACATTTTGCATTTCGAGGTTGAGAACCGCATCCCGAACATGCTTGCATTGTTGCTTAGGGTGGTCAGAAGACTGCATTTTGTCAGCGTCTTCTCCAAATAGAACTATGTAATCGGCATAGTCTAGGTCAATAAGCGATCCTCCTGATAGAAGATCCACCTATGAACAATCTAACGAGGATAATGTCAACTCCAAAAGCATGTCTGTGACAAAATTAAACAAGAATGGAGAAAGTGGACATCCCTGGCGGACACCACTTGAAGTTCTGAATTCCGGTGACAGTTTGCCATAAGCTCTCACCCGACCAGTGGTGTTTGAGTAGAGAGCTTGCATGAGGTTAGTGTACTTCTTTGGCACACTTTTTAATGACAGACACTGCCACAGAACATCACGATCCACTGAGTCAAATGCCGCCTCAGGGTCCAGGAAGACAACTATTGTAGGACGCCTAAATGTGTGTCTGTGTTCCCGGACCTGTCGTAGAGTGGAAGTGTGGTCTATACATCCACGTCCAAGTCTGAAACCAGCCTGGTTTTCTCTAGTCTGCTCTTCACGAGCACTAGTTAGGTGTCTAAGGATAATTGAGGCTAACAATTTAGACGCTATATTAGCTAGACCTATTCCCCTGTGATTGTCACAGCAATCAGAAAGATTAGGGTTCGACAATATTATTCAAGAAGTATGATCTAGTGAATATGAAGACATCCTAGGACGACATAAACTGGGTCAAGGGAACGAACCACCATCACAAGGAGTGAATCTCCATTGATACGTTGGATAAGATTCAAGAAAGGAAGAATAAGAAGGCAGCAATCAATATCAACCGGACAAGAGCAGAGAAAGAAAAGGAACAAGTTGAATACTCAAAAGTAAATAAAGAAGCGAAGAGCAGCATCAGAGCCGGTAAGCAAAAATATGTGGAAGACCTAACAACGATAGTAAAGCTGAAAGAGAGGGAATCATGAAACAACTGTATGAACCAACAAAGAAGCTTTCTGGAACTACCAGTAAAAAGTAAGGAAGACGGCCAGTGTAGCAAAAACAGTAGGCATCAACATACATAAGGGAAAAACAAGATCCTCCAATACAATACAGCACGCACCAATCAAATCACACTTGATGGAAATGCTTTAGGACATGTGGAAATCCTAACATACCTGGGCAGCATCATTGATAAACAAGGTGGGTCTGATGCAAATGTAAAGACATGGATGGGCAAAGCCAGGGTAGCATTTCTACAACTAAAGGACATCCGAAACTCAACAGCCGTCAGCCAACACCAAATTCACAAGTTTCAGTTCGAACGTCAAAACCGTCCTATCTCAAGGAGCAGAAATTTCGAGAACTACAAAACATAGTCCTTAAGATACAGATGTTTATCAATAGTTGTCAGTCAGTCAGCTAGTGAAGACATAAATTTCTCCCAGCCTAAAAATACACTAATTATCGTTCGTCGAGGTTGAGCATTCGTAACATCCCATCCACCTCAACTGATGAAGATTCACTACTTTATTTGGATGGTGAGTTGATATATTGCGTAGATTTACGCAACGTTTTAAATCCAGCGATACTTCCAATCTAGGGGAACTAAAATAGAAAGTCTCACTATTTACTATGACGGAGACCAAGACGACTTATTGTGGCTTTCCCTACTAATTTTCTTGAGGAATATTTTTTTCACGTTCTTTCCGGATTGCTAAGAATCCAAACGTCTTAGGTTTCACGTAGACTATCACTATTTGATCAAGATATTTACCGGAAGGATTAGCGATCAATGACGTTTAAGCACATCGAGACTGAAATGATCATCGACATTTGCATACCAAAAAACCGAAGAGAGACAAAGGTAATATTGAAAATGAAAATGAGCAATATAAGAACCAGAGTTGAAACCGAAAGCAGACTTCAGCACATCATAGTGATGTAAAACCAGCTTAGGTAAGTTTGTGTCAAGCCTGAAGGGGCCTTGTGTGATGAGTGTGAGTAATGCGAGAGATTATCTACGTGGGAAAATAACAAGAGAAAGCAAGGGCAGACGATTCTGGAATAAAATATGATTCACTCACCTTTAATCACAAAAGAGATGAACAATCAGGAATAGAACAAGCATGAGCTTATAACAAACAGATAATCGAAACTAGGAGTTGGTAGCGTAAGATTTTGAACGCGTCGACAGGAGCTTCAATAATGTGATGACGTAATCAGCTCCACTCGTTAATGACTCGATGGGAGAATCGATTGGACAAGTAATTCGCTCTTAGCTTGCGAGCTTTTTCGGAGTATTGCAGTAGAGTTTATTTCAGAAGACAAGCGAGGTGAAGATATGTTGGACCCAAATTTATTATCAGATAGTCTAGAAACTGTGATCAGTTCACCTTGTTTAGATAAAAATTTATTTGTTGGAGAGTTTTTTAACATTTGCTATTTCCCTTGATTTCATTCAATGCACATAAGCACTGCCTTGACTGAAGAATTTTGCTTAGGTTGACTAAAATCATTCCTGCTGACGATTCACATGTTATATTGATTATTGCTCAAAAAATGTACATGTTCGCAAACATATGTTGTCCTGAAAATGTTAGCTGCAGTTCTCGTAGTGTTTATTGGCAATTCTCTAATAGAAAATGTTACAAGGAAAAAAAAATCTCGAGCTTCTGTGTGATGAGTTATATATTCATGTAACATACCATACCGATAATTATTTAACTAACGGTATAATTTATAAGAAGTAGTTCAATTAATAGCTAGTTTAGAGAAAGCAAGCATAGGCAGAAAGTAAAAGAATATCAAGGAAAATAGTTTTAAACATTCATGAGTGAGGCGATAATTTGGGGAAATTAGAATTTCGAAAATTGGTAATTTATGAACTTCAAGAAACCCACGATTATTTGGCATATCTCGGGTTTTTTCGCAGTCAACAACAGTTGAGCGGCATCTACAGGTTTTTCAATTTACCTGTCCATTTTAAATAAAACTTCAAAGTGATATGAATGTCTATGTAGGAAAATAACGTTACTACAATGACTAATACTTACATACTTACTTACGCCTGTTACCCCCAATGAATTATAGGCCGCCCACCAGTTTTCTCCAGCCAACTCAGTCCTGGGCTTCCATTTCTAGTTCTTTCCAGTTTTTATTCATTCTTCTCATGTCTTTCTCTATTTCTAGGCGTAATGTGTTCCTTGGAGTTCCTCTTTTCCTTTGACCTTGAGGGTCTTGTGATGCAGTTAGGTGCTTTTCGCAGTGTGTGTCCTATCCACTTCCACCGCTTCTTCCTGATTTCCTCCTCCACTGGAATCGAGTTTGTTCTCTCCCATAGTACGTTGTTGCTGATAGTATCTGGCTAACGAATCCGAAGTATTTTGAGTAGGCAACTGTTCATAGATTCTCGTATCTTCTGGATTATGGCTTTGGTAGTTCTCCATGTTTCCGCTTCATGCAGTAGAACTGTCTTGACATTTGTATTGAAAATCATGATTTTGGTGTTGATTGATATTTGTTTGGAGTCCAGGAATGTAGCCCTTGATATGCCAATCCGCGCCCTCACATCTGCATCGGATCCACCTTTCTCGTCGATGATGCTGCCCAGATATGTAAATATGTTAACATCCTCCAAAGAATCTCCATCAAGAGTAATTTGGTTGACGCATGTTGTGTTGTATCGTAGAATCCTACTTTCCCCTTTATGTATGTATGTATGCGTCCTAGCTGTCCACTGAATGCAATGCTTCCCTCCAGATGTCGACGTCTTCATAATTCTTTCGATCATCAGGAGCAAGGTTAGAGTAAGCAACCTTGCTTGACACCGGTCTTCACCTCGAACGCGTCTGTCAGCTGTCCTCCGTGCACGATTTTGCAGCTGAATCCATCATATGAATTCCGTATGATGTTGACTATTTTCTCAGGCACACCGTAGTGGCGAAGAAGCCTCCATAGTGTTTTCCTATCCACGCTATTGAATGCTTTCTCGTAGTCGATGAAGTTGATGTAGAGTGGTGAGTTCCATTCAATTGATTGTTCCACAATGATCCGTAATGTAGCGATTTGGTCAGTACACGATCGATCCTTACGAAATCCGGCCTGTTGATCTCGAAGTTAGGAGTCTACGAAGTCCTTCATTCTGTTTAACAATACCCTGTTGAAGACTTTGCCTGGTATTGAAAGAAGAGTGATGCGTCTGTAGTTCTCACACTTGCTGAGATCGCCTTTCTTTGGTATTTTGATCAGGTATCCTTCTTTCCAATCTGATGGTACTTGTTCCTCATCCCAAATCTTCTTAAAGAGAATGTGAAATATTTTCGCAGTTGCTTCCACATCTGCTTTCATTGCCTCTGTTGGAATATGTCTGGTCCTGCTGATTTGCGGTTCTTGATTTGTCTGATGGCCATGCTGATCTCCTCTATTGTAGGTGCGCCAATATTAATTGGGAGGTCCGTGGATGCTGCTTCGATGTTGGGTGGGTTCAGTGGAGCTGGTCGATTCAATAGTTCCTGTAAGTGCTCTACCCACCTATTTCGCTGTTGTTCAGTGTTGCTGATTACTTTGCCTTCCTTGTTTTTCACTGGTCGTTCTGGTTTACGATAGTTTCCGGCGAGCTTCTTTGTTGTTTCGTACAATTGTCTCACGTTTCCTTCTCTTGCAGCCTTTTCTGCCGTCATTGCTAGATCTTCCACATATTTTCGTTTGTCAGCTCTGATGCTCTTCTTCACTTCCCTGTTTGCTTTCGTGTATCCAGCTTATGCCTTAACTTTCTCTGCTCTTATTCGGCTGACATTGATTGCTGCCCTTTCTTCAATCTTTGCAAGAGTACCAACAGAGAACCATTCTTTGTAATAGTGCTTCTTGTGACCCGGAACCTCGTGACATGTTGAGGTGATAGGCTCCTCTATCCCTTCCCAATTGTTCTACATGGCTGTCTCCTCTCCATCGAGTAGATCCTGCATGGACTGGAACTTATTGCTAAGGGCTATCTTGAATTCGTTGAGTTTTCCAGTATCCAGAAGAAAGGCCGTAGTAAACTTCTGTGATGTTGTTTGCCCCGTTGTCCAGTGCCTCTGTAGTTTCAGTTTCATTTCGGTGACCGAAAAGTGGTGATCTGAGGCTATGTCAGGCTATGTCACATCCTCCACGGTCCTTCTGAAACTTTTCTTGATGAAGATATGGTCAATTTGGTTCTGAGTAGTGTGGTCTGGTGAAATCCATGTAGTTTGTGTATGCGTTTGTGCGGGAATATTGTGCCACCGATGACCAGTTTGTTGAAGGCACATAGGTTTGCAAATCTCTCACCGTTTTCGCTCCTTTCTCCCAGTCCATGTCGTCACATGATGTCTTCATATCCAGTGTTGTCCATTCCAACCTTGGCATTCAGGTCTCCCATTAGAATCGTCAAATTCTTTGATGAGCATCTGTCGACGATTGACTGCAGGCTTTCGTAGAACTGATCTTTAACATCGTCATTGTAGTCATTGGAAGGTGCATAGCATTGGATGACGTTCATTGTAATTTCCTCTTTCTTTGTTTCGAAGGATGCTTTAGTGATCCTGGGTCGATGAGATTCCCATCCTATCAGCGCCTTTTGTGCTTGTTTGGACAGCATCAGTGCAACTCCTTGTGTATGTGAAGCATTTTCCTCTTCATGACCAGAGTATAACAGGAGTTCCGCTGAAGCTAGTCTCAGTTGTCCTACCTGTGTCCGATGCGTTTCACTGATGCCGAGCACCTCCAGGTTATATCTTTTCATTTCCGCCGCAACTTGAAATAGTCTTTCGGTCTCCCTTAATGTACGAACGTTCCATGTACCTAAAAGAATGGTTGCTCCGGTCGTCAAAAGGGGCATCAGCCTCGTGACTTCCGGGGAAACTCGGCTTTCATTATGTGACGTCATAATTCTTCCTCCGACTCCCAGGGGAGAGTTAAAATGGTTTGGATTCCTTTTTCTGGTTAGCGGTTTTTTGGTGGGATGGGGTCGCCAACCCCGTACCCAACCCTCCTCCCTTATCCGGGCTTGGGACCGGCAGTAGCCCTGAAGGTTCTACTGGTGGAGTTATAATGAGCATGAAATAGGCGAATTTAAGGGGTAGGTGCATAAAGTCATGTCCTGTTATGGTTACTGGTTGAAAGGAAATCATTCGTTTATATTATTTTTGACACTTGTGTGAACGGCAATGGAGTTGCAGTATATCCACTGTAGGTCGGTAGTTTCTTGAATAAGCAGCGGAATCTGGGTCATTTTTGGACTGAATTTTTTTCCTTAAATGTAGACTTTGTTATTATAAGTTTACACTCATGCTATCTACTAAGGTTTCAAAATATATGGTCGGTTGTTTATATCCATCTCCATTTGAGATAATATATCTGCAGTCAAATTTTCCTGACCTTGAGCACGTTGTGCGTCTCTGGTGAACAGTAATATAAAGTCAAGTTGTCGGATCTCTCGGGCCGATTGTTTATCGATTTTAGTTTCCAGTGCTTTGGTCGGGGGTTTCTGATCTATGTAGGTAATGAATACCCTGTCTTCCGAAAATTGCCAAAAATGCTTGATGATTTGGTGAATGGCGAGCCCTTTCTAGAACAACCTGGTCGGTTGTTTCTCATTTTTTGACCGCTTTCGGATTTCTCTGAAACATCTACTATTAAGTTCAGTGAGTAATGTCTTCGGAGACTGGCTTATTCTTTAGCTCAAATAGCTTCAATATCCTCAGAAGACAACTTTAAATTTGTCGGTTTTCCATCACGATAATCTGCCAATTATTTAGTTGGTTGAGAACAAACTGGTATGAACTGATGACAAAAGTTAATTAAACCAAGAAATATTTCAAGTTGTGTCAAAGAACTTGGTCTGAGGAGTAGCTCAATGTTCTCCAACTCCCTGTTTATCGGTGTGATCACTTATGAGCTTATTACATTTCCTAGAATTCTGAAGTCTGGATTCCGAAAGCCCGTTTACTTCAATGAATGTTCACTCAATCTTCATAGACAAACCTTCGTTCTTTAGTGTCAACTATAAATTCATATACCTCTAAATATTCCATCCACTGCGCGGCCAGATCTATATACGCTACGAAAGAACACACCGGAGGATCGCCTCCGAAATCTGAGGTCTAGCGTTAACGCTTCCCGACTAACGGAAATGATTTTAGTCTTGTTGGCAGGATGAAGTGTAACTGGAGACCTCTCTCCAACAAGGTCGTTTTTCTAATAAATGGTACTCAGTGAATTATCTGTATCCACTAAAATATTCAAGCCAGAATTCCTGTATCTGAAGTAAAGTAAGCGACTATTTAGGCAGTCATTAGGACATGTGAGCGGATTAGCTGTTTTCCAAATTTCTGGTAGTCTGTTTGAGACAGGCACATGGCTGGCTGTACCTGGTTGATTTAGCGCCGAAATTCCAACTTTGCCAAAAAATATTTTCCAGATTTTCCTCTTGTTTCGCCACCTGGACCATGTTAATTGCGCCCACCTTTTCCGGTTTCAATGACCTATTTGCACTTTTACTGCAGTCTCTGTCAGTCTTTCAGCAATCGTAATGAGTTTCGCTATGACTGAGTTACTCAGTGATTCTACTTTTTTTTGAAATGTATATCCTGTATATATACATCAAAAGTAAGTTATGTGGTGGTAGTATGTCTTGACTCAGGTCGTGTTCAGCAACACAATAAAGCTGATTGTGAATGAAAAAAAGAAAACTTTAAAATTTCAAAATATGACTATCTTAAATATAGTGCCAACATAAACTATGAATTCAAATACCTACTCTAGGTATAATTTCTTAATCCCAACTGATGTACTTGTAACTACCTAAGATTGGCTGTTCTAAAACTAACTCAATAATGGGAATAAACCAAAGTTTGTGGTTTCAGTCTTATTATCTTCTTAGAAGCGAGCATTCAGGTGATCTGTTTAAAGCTCATTTGGAGTCTGCATCTCTTATGGATTATAAATATAAAGGTACTGAACAGCGTGCACGTTGGTGTAGCTAATGATGGCCAAAGGGTATTTGAATTACCTGAAAACCATGAAATAAACCGCGGATGGTAGGCAAACGTGTTTGTTTACATTGAAAATTTTAGAAAGGTCTAAGTTAAGTCCTCGAGACTAGAAAATTTTCTGGATCTTCCTCAAAGTGATGAGAATTTTTGAGGGCAATCC